>OY856187.1:161213537-161540136 GCA_963693315.1 Diogma glabrata
GGTTTGGAATACGTTCAGGAACGCAAAAACGTTTTTACCACGCGTAGAAAACGCTATTTTTTCTACGCTTGTAAATATAAATGATAATATTTACAAATTCATCTACTAAAAACTTACAGAACGACATATCTAAATTTGACTGTGTAAAAAATTAACAAGATCGCATTTTTACCAGTGTAAAACAATGTTATTATTCTGTTCGCCTACAGATGGAATAATAACAGGCGAACACAATAATAATTCATTATTTTGCACTGGTAAAAATGCGATCTTGTTTATTTTTTACACAGTCAAATTTAGATATGTCGGTTTGTAAGTTTTTAGTAGATGAATTTGACAATATAGCTAGAAACACAACACGGGGGCGAAATCGTCCGACGACGACGTTAGTAACATTAGAATACACAGGATACATACATTTCAAACACAACTACAGCGATAAACGAAAAAGTTTTTTTTGTCGGAGAAAATTTAGATTCTATTTCTAATTTATCGTCGGCGATAGGCAGATATCAATTTTATTTTTATTTGGCTGCAACGGTAATTTTTAATGTTATTGTGACAGTGCCGCCAACTGAAAAATATGATTTTCTGATGTTTTTCGCGTTTCTGAGGTTGTAATCGTGTTGTTTTGAGTTGTCAACTGCATTTTCAATTTATGTAAATTCATTTATGTATTTTCATAATTTGTATTTTGTATTTTATGCTTAAAATTAGTTATTAGTAGAAAAATTATTATTATTTATTTATTAATAAAAATTAGTTATTTTTAAAATTGGAATTTGTGAAATTCATTTTGACAAAGAACAAAGTATTTTAGTTTATGTAATTTTATTTTTGACAGCTTTTCATGCTGACGCCTTTGTTGTGGTTACAACAGCGAAATTGTATACGTTTTTTTTTATCGTCCGACGTTATCGTCCGTGTTGTGTTTCTACCTTATGAATAATGAAAATATAGTTCATATATTTTCTCTAAAAACTTTTACAGATATTACAGATATTTTTTTTACCGACTGGAAGTCATCGTTTAAAGTATAAATTTAAAAAATTGTAGGTAAAGTTTCAATTAAAAACAAATAAAAATAAATTTTTTAATAAAATTTATTTATTTATTTAATAAATTTTTTTTAATTTTTTTTTTGGCGGAAAGAACTCAGAGAATATATTTTATATCTGACAGTTAATTATCGGAGGAAAAAATTATACGATATATCTGATACAATTTTTATTTTATCGCTCCGATTTCTCCGATATAGAAAAAAACACACTCATTATTACTTTAATTAATTGATTACACACAATTGATATAATGATTAGTTTCGATTCGATTCGATCAAATTATTCAAAATATTCAATCCCTTCAAAATACTGCGATATTGACAGAAATAAACACAGCAACCGAAACAACAACAGAAACAGTAATTTAAGGTGACCATATTTTCAAAAATGAAAAAGAGGACAAAATGTTACAAAAATTTTTCAATATTTATTTTAAAGCGCCCTACAGACGATCCAACTTGTCGGACGACGAGTCGGACGACCAAATTGGATGTTATCTCCAGACGATCCAACTTAACATCCGATTTTGACAATTCGTTTTTGGTTTTTGTTTAACAAATTCAATTTATTAATTCATATATATACCAAAATAATTTTTAAAAATTTTCTTTGTTTCTCATTCTATGAAATTTCTTACTTAATTGAATTAAAATCGTCCGACAATAATACACACCAATCGATTTGTTTGGTTGGTCGGACGGTTGGATGGAATTTCCATCCGACACATCCAACTTAATTTTATCAGAAAGACATGCATACATACTATCCGATTTTACATCCAATCCAACCAAATCTGTCCGACCGTCGGATCGCTTAATACTAATTTCCGCCTCCAAACGTCTAATGGTAGTTGGAATTTTTCTGCTGTCCAAATATCATTCACAATTGAAAAGCAACGCTCTACAGCTGCATTTGTACCCGGTAGTGAAAAACTTTTACGATTTCACTCAATGAAATCTTGGCCTTATAAAAGTGTGCAAAAATTTCAACCCATCGTTGATCATATTTTACATTATGGTCGTTCCATTCAGCAATTTTCACATCATTACGATATATATTTATTTTTTGGATCTCATCAAATATAATTGATTCATTTATCGGAAGCATATGGAGTCTAATGACAGTGGAAAAATTCAACTTAAGTAAAATAAATAAGTGATGAAGAAGTTTCAACTTCGAAATTGTCATCGCCTCAACGGCGTAATTGATAGTGTGTCTGTCTAAGGATTCGAGCCAGGCACTGACGAGGAAGGTTCGAATTCATCCGAAACACGAAAAATGTGAAGTGGAGTTTTTTTCTGAGAAACTTCAAACCATACTTTTGAATTGAAAAAATTCCAATTACTTCTTTACTTAGTTGAGTTTAATTGATCTCAAAAATCCTCAATAAATTTAAATTCCCTTAATGTAGTCTAATATTAATGCATATAGTACTACAAATCAGCTTAGTGCCAGCCATTGATTTCACATTGATTGGAAACAATCAATAATGACTATACAATCGTAACTTATGATGTTAATTAGAATTAAATGTTCCCCATTCTATGAATTCACACAAAGTATTGTCTAGAAATTTAATGCAAAAAATTCCATATTTTAGAATGTTTTTTTTTGTAATTTTATGACTTTTAAGAGGAATTGTTGGAACCTTAAATTACCAATAACCGGAAAAGAGGACAAAAGATTCAAAAACTAAAAAAAGAGGACAAAATGAGGACAAGTTTTCTAAAGATGACAGTCGGCCAAAAAAGAGGACTGTCCTCTTCAAAAGAGGACGGATGGTCACCTTAAGTAATTGAAATTCAATCTCAAATATTCAATTCTTTAAATAACCACCACCTGTAGGCGACCACCGAAACTTATTTACTTTCAGTCCTAGTGACTGAAAACATTTTCACTCACTACTTAGAAAAAGTTTCCCTTTCACATAGGTTTTACTATATATTAAAATGACATTTTCGTAGCTTGAAGTAGAAAAATACTATTTTCTCTATATATACGATTTTAAATCGACTTGATATAATTCTTTACAGAAAAACAAATACCAGTTAAATTTATAGCAATAAAAGTCGGTCAAGTGCGAATTAAATTCCCTCGTCAGGACCATCCTCTAAATAAAGGAACAATATATAAAACATATTTATAAATTTTTTGTCATTTTTGGCACTGGCACGAACTAAAAAAAATTGTTCTAAAGGAATTTTAGAAAAAATGAAAAATTATTTCGCATTGCAAAATTCAAGTGACTTCCAATATGTACTTAAGCTTAATTGCTCACAAAAAACCCCTCCATATTTATAATTTTTACTACACCACAATTTTAAATTGTGTGAAGTAATGCAATCTATCGTGAAAAAAAAAATCTTACGTACCCCAAATTTTATTTTTTCTTTTGTTTTGGACCATCCTCTATCTAAATAGCCAAACAAAATTTTGGTGTACGTCTGTGTGTGGGTGGGTGGGTGGGTGAGTTTTCGGCATAGGATCTTGATGAAACTTTGGCAAATGATACAGGTTCACTTGAAAATGGAAGATCTGGACTCATTTTAAATTTGGACAAAATGGCGGGGGTGTCTCCCGAACACCTCTAAGTTTAAATCTTGAATAACTTCTGATCCCGGGCTATGATCTTATTCAAACTTAGTATATAAGGTTTTAGTACTGTTTCCAATATTTCTGCATACCAACTTCCGGTTTGTCACTTCCGGTTAAAAAGTTTTTTTTTCAGGTGTTTATCCCTACTATTTTCATGAAACCTTGTTAAAAGCTTTTAAATAACATGAGAAAAATTTTATCAGCTTTTGGAGTACATTGGATAGATTTGGGGGTCCACCATACAACAGGTGGTTTTTTCCACAATGTTTTTATGTTTGTTGGGAGCATAAAACATTCATTCGTGAATGAATTTTGATGACACTTTGGAAAAAGATGCAAACATGTATGGCAAGGAACTGATTAGCTTTTGAGCGAAAGTGAACAAAATGGTGTGGGGTCCTTGGAGCACCTATATTTTTGAAAGCTCAATAACATCTGTACCTGATAATTGAATTGGATGAAGGTTGGTACATGTAGGTTTAGTACGGTTCACAATAGTTCTGCATCACAACTTCCGGTTTTTCACTTCAAGAAATTTTGTTTTGTACTTTTTTGAAGTTTTTTCAGTGTCTTTATGCACACTACAGCCTACAATAATGAAGTGATTATAATGAAACTTATGAAAAGGGTTCTAATTAGTGTGAGAAGATAATTATCATCTTTTAGGACACATTGATCAAAGTGGCGGGGGGTCTACCATACAAATGCTGACTTTTCACACTTTGTTTTTTAAGTTTGTTGGGAGCATACAGACTTCATTCATTAATTTATTTTAATGACCCTTTGGAAAAATATGGTGACTTAAATGACAATTCATTGATTAGTTTTTGCACAGTATTGGGATAAGTGGTACGGCGCCTCCCGAACACTGTTTACTGTGTCATCATTTTTTCAATGTTTGTTGGGAGCACACAGCATTCGTTCGTGAACGAATTTTGATGACACTTTGGAAAAAGATGCAAACATGTATGACAAGAAACTGATTAGTTTTTGAACGATAGTGAACAAAGTGGTGGGGGTGTACCAAACACCTGCTTTTTTGAATGCTCTATAACATCTGTACCTGATAATCGAATTGGATAAAACTTGGTACATGAGCATTTAGTATGGTTTACAACAGTTCTGCATCCCAACTTCCGGTTTTTTACTTCTGTAAAAAAATTTGTTTTTAATTGTTTCAAGTTTTTTTCAGTGTCTTTATGCACACTACAGCCTACAATAACGAAGTGATTATGATGAAACTTATGAATAAGGTTCCAATTAGTGAAGAAGATAATTATCATCTTTTGAGACACATTGATCAAAGTGGCGGGGGTCTACCATACAACTGCTGACTTTTCACACTTTGTTTTTAAAGTTTGTTGGGAGCATACAGATTTCATTCATTAATCAATTTTAATGACACTTTGAAAAAAGATGAAGACTTAAATGACAATCAACTGATTAGTTTTTGGACCGTATTGGGGTAAGTGGTGGGGGTCATCCCGAACACCTGTTTATTGTTTCAATGTTTGTTAGAAGCATACAACATTCGTTCGTTAAGTAATTTTGATGACACTTCGCTAAAAGATGCAGATATGTATGGCAAGGAACTGATTAGCTTTTTTAGCGATAGTGAACATAGTGGTAGGGGGTCCTCCGAGCAACTGTTATTTTGGAAGCTCAATAACTTCTGTACCTGATAATCGAATTGGATGAAACTTGGTACATACACATTTAGTACGGTTTACAACAGTTCTGCATCCTAACTTCCGGTTTGTCACTTCCGGCTAAATTTTCTTTTTTTACTTTTTCTCGTACAACGAGAATTTATGTTTGTTATACTACTGCTTGCTTTAATATTTTTATTATTAGAACTACGAAGTCTTTAACTTTGGTAAGCTTTTAATTAAAGTATTTGTTGGATATTTGCTTATTATATGTGTTTGGTACACAGGCGTATGTATACACTTTACTTGGTATACAAGTCAAGATCATTCTTTTTTGTTTTCGTTTTACTTTTTTTTTGTAATTTTTTGTTATGCTCAGTGATAGTATTTCTCGTAGGCTTAGAGTATATATAAATATAGAGAGAACATAACTTTAAAATTGTATGAAGAGAGACATAAGAAATCGTGTTTGCTAATATGTCATATTCAATTTCTCATTTCGCCATTTGCATTTCTGTTTATTTACAACAACCAACTATTGTAAAATTATAAATTAAAAACAATTAAATAATTTAAAACGAAACAAAAAGTACAATCTATTATTTTTAGTTGTGCTAATTTGTATAAAATGAATGAAAATAATTACGAGAGTATTTTACATTTATTGTGTTATTTCCAGTGATTTTATAATAGTGAATATTTTATTATTTTATAATGCCCATGTGCAAGTATTTAAGTTATGTATACATACTGAAAGCATATTATGAAAACTAGCTGACGACCAACTTTTCATTATTGTGTAGTTTATTTTTAATAGATAAAAGATTAAAATTTATATGTTTGGTTAGAATCAAATCCTAATCTGTCATTTTTCTTATTTCTTTTTATATAGTAGCAGTGAGGGAGAAACTATTATTTTTTTGTGGTAGGTTTTTTTCTTATAGATTTAAAAGAAACTCGCAATAATTGTACAATTTTGAATCAAATGAAAAATTTACGCCCGTCTTTGGGAAGACAAACCGGTTTCTCTCTCAGAGAAATAGAGGAAAACAAACAAACAAAAACACGATTTGACAGAAGATCAGTCACGATTAAAATTAGTTATGGTGGTCGGTTGCTCGTAAGTTTGTAATATTTTCAATCGCACAACTGCAATTCACGCATTGTCAATAGCTTTCGACATGGCATAACTACAAATTATTTACAAAAAACAAACATCGGATGTAGAGAATCAACGTTGTAACAAATGTAATATATAAAAACAGTCCTTCACTCTTTTTTGTATAAATATTAAATTTTAACAAAATATGTCACGAACTGATATATTTCTGTTCTTTTCAAAATAGTGCAAACATATGGCAATAAATGCCAGAAACATATTATGAAATATTTGTACAAAATCTGGTTATAAAATGGTGCCAGTGTTCTAGGAACTGAACTCTTAACTTACCATACACCCAATGTGTACAGTAAATACGAAAATTATTTCTATTAGTTATGACATCCATTGGAACAAATTCGTCGTCATGAGTTTTTCGATTTTTCTTCGTTTAGTATTTTATATAGTTATTCAAAAATTTGTCTGAAAAAAGTGTTTTGGAAGAGGAGGTGTGGTGGGAAGGGGAGGCTTAGGTTACTATTTTCTTCGTTAAATACACAACACATCAAGATGCTTGCAGTACTAAGCATACCTATTACCATCTTAGTATGCATGGTGCATACCAGTGATGCCAGATTTTCAAAAATGAATTTCCCGTTGACGTATCGAAAATGCCCGATTTTTGCCCGTTTCTTTAAGGAAAAACTCCCTCAGAAATGCGTTTTTCGTTTCGCAGCGTCAAAATATTCCTGAAATTCAGATAACATGGTGGAGCTTTGGGGTTTTCGAAACGTACATATCTCCCTTAGAAATATTTAAACATCAGAAGGCTGAATTCCATCGCGGATTTGACAATGCTAAAGCCGATAGATGGCAGATGCATTTAAGTAAAATTATCGGGTGATCGACGTCTTTCTGAAGCCTGGTAAAAATTGGTTGGTGCAACCATTTCAAAATAAGTTTTAATTTAAAACGCTTCTACTATTATATGTGAAAAATCCCGAACTTTCCAAGTTTTTACCCGCTTTCCCGTTTTTTATGAAATATCCCGCAAACGGGAAAAAATCCCGCGATCTGGCAACACTGGTGCATAAATCTTTTTTCATCAAGAATTTCAAACATTAACATGGATTTAGTAGGAATACTAACATAGGATTCCTTATTACTCTTTATCACTCCAGACATAACGAATGCACTGTTGCTAGGATATTTATACCAATATGTATCAATACTAATGTATCAAGACATGTATTTTGAAATAACGATTGAAACGATAAACAAAACGAGAAATAACGATTTTGAAATTTTGATTGATCAAGTGACAAGTCTAAATTCTTCTCTTTGCTTACAAAAAGGTTTGAATACTTGTCTAGGTTATCTCAGAATCAGTACTATCAACAAGCAAATGACATCGAAAACATTTTGATTATATGAGAAAACAGTACTTAAACTCAGAATAATTCCAAATATTGGAACTTGTAACCATAGGGTGGGCCATCTGTTGGTCCTTTTTTGAATCCATTAGTGTAAGGACTAAATGTTGTCTGATGCAAAAATGAGTTTGAAATATGAAAAGTCAAAACCATGCCATTATTAATCATAGAGTCGCTTACAACACAACAACGCATTTTAACCGTCCCAGTTTATTATGAAAATCGTAATTCAAAAATGTCAACCTTTCGTAAAATACATGAAACTTTTGGTCAACATGGACATCCTACCGAGCGCGCAATTGGCAAAATGATTTATCGTTTTGAAGAAACTTGTTCAGTGGAAGTCGTAGACCGTATCAACATGTTCATCCAGTTCGTACTCGTGATGCAATAGCAGCTGTTAGTGAAAGCGTTCGTAATGATCCAAGCACATCAACAAGGCATCGCTCACAGGAATTAAACATTCCACATTGAATGAATCGGATGCCGATGACCTTTGGTTTCAACAAGACGGAGCCACATGCCACACCAGCCGTGAAACACTCCACTTATTGGCAACAAAATTTTGTGGTCGCATAATTTCAAGAAATTCTAAAGTTCCTTGGCTCCAAGAAGCTGCGATTTAACACCTTTGGACTATTTTTTATTTGGTTATTTGAAAGGTAAAGTGTATGTCAATCATCCACAAACAATTAAACAATTTTAAACCAACATTCGAGCTGAAATTGAGGCCATTGATCCGCTTTTATTGGGAAAAGTTATCGAAAATTTTGATCTTCGGATGCAGGCCTGTATACGGAGCTGTGGTAAACATATTGTAACGTTTCTTAGCCGAGTTACAATTATTTAGTTCGATCACTAAATCAGGAAATTTAAAACACAATGGATTTTCTAAACGTTATAATTTTATTCGTTCAAGATTTTACAATAAAAATATTTCTCCTATTACTATTCCCCTTTTTGTTCTTCTTGTACTAACAATATTTCACCACTTATAATTCTTTTATACTTGTTCACAATATCACTTTTAACTTTCTACTTATAACACTGTTAATTTTACTTCGCCTTTATCACTGCTAAATTTTTTATACTTTTTGTATCGCTAACAATTTTTATACTCTTTATATCGCCAACAATTTTACACTACTTATATCCTCGAAGAACACCTCTTATTTATACTACATGAAATAGCCTCGATATTACTGCAATATTCTAGATGAACAAACCCTTTTTTTTTTGTTGTTCCTTCCTTTATTTCAACAATAAGACGATCTTCAAATATTGACACCTAGGTGTGAAATCTATTCTTTTCAATTGTTTTATTTACCAATTTTTATTTCGTTAACCAATCCTTATTCGATAAAACAAATACTTCCTATTAACTGTTTACTTTGGTTGCATTGTTATCTTTTATTGATTTTTATATTTGTAGAGCTAACGAGATTTTTCTTGAAAGTTCTATTATTGTGGTGTTCTATCATCTTCCATAATCGTCACATTCTCCCCCACTTATTTCTGTTCGTCCCGAATAGAATCTAAATCTCCCCCTCTGTAGGGTGCTAATCTTTCTAGATGAACGACTTTTGGTTTCGCTCGTTGACCTTTCTTTATTCGATAAACGACATCGTTTAATTTTGTTATGATGGTATAAGGTCCTTCCCAAGATGTTTGTAGTTTTGGAGATAGTCCTTTTCTCCGCTGTGGATTGTGTAGCCACACTAGTTGTCCTTCCTCAAATCCTTTGTTGTTTGCGCGAATGTCATACCGAGCCTTCATTCGATCACTGGATATCTGTGCTTTCTGTCTGACAAACGTGTGTACCTCCTCAAGTTCTTTTTGAAGTTTATTAACATAATCTTGTACACATAATGTTGACGATGGAATAATCCCAAACTTCAGATCACCAGGTAGCCGTAAATCATTTCCAAAAATGGTTGTAGCAGGCGTCGTTTTGGTGGTATCATGCACTGCTGATCTGTAAGCCATCAAGAATAACGGAATATGACGATCCCAATCGCGTTGATTCTTGTTCACTACTTTTGCTAGATATTTCTCAAGAGTAGCATTAAATCTTTCAACCATGCCATCTGATTGGGGATGTGAAGCAGTTGTTCTAGTTTTATTAATTCCAAGCATCTGACAGATTTCTTGAAATATGGTAGATTCAAAATTTCTTCCTTGATCTGTGTGAATTTCCATCGGTACTCCGTAGCGACTTATCCAATTGCTAACTACTGCTTCAGCGATCGTTGTTGCTTCTTGGTTTGGTATTGCACACACTTCTGGCCACTTGCTAAAATAATCCATTATGACTAGCACATATTTGTTGTTGTTATCAGAAGTCGGAAATGGTCCAGCTACATCCATCGCAATTCTCTCGAATGGTGCTTCTACATTTTACTGCCTCATGTTACCACGGCTTCTTCTTGCAGGTCCCTTTGCAGCCGCACATTGATCGCATGCTTGACACCATTCCACTACCGATTGACGTGCTCCTGACCAATAAAATCTACGCCGTACTTTAGCAAGGGTTTTGTTAATACCCAGGTGACCGCCACTGGTTCCTTCATGATATTCCTTTAATACTTGAGGTATTCTTATTTTGGGAACTACTATCATTGATTCTTTAACTGATCCGTCAGGACTTTCCCAAATTCTTTTCAAGCATCCATCTTCAATACAGAGACTGTCCCATTGTGCCCAATATGCCTTCAACGTTTGACTTTTATCGGCAACCTCACTCCATGTAGGTTTTTCTCCTTTTTCCTTGAACTTTATTATTGGTGCTAAGCTAGGATCTTGCAGTTGCTCCTTTCTTACTACTTCAGGTGTCCAGTCTTCACTAGAAAGCACTTGCAGAAGCCTGACATCATTAATGTTTTCCTTACTCTCCACCCGATTACAGTGCTTGCATTCCACCTGGCATGGCCTTCTTGATAATGCATCTGCATCTCCATGTGCACTTCCCCAGACGATTGTTTCGGTATTAGGTGACAGCTTTTCGCGATGTTCCAATCTCATGCTTGATTCTGCACCATTCATCTGAAGAGCCAACTCTACGTTACCATACTTGAGTACTCCATTTCCAGCGTCTATTACAAATCCATTCGGCCTCATGAGTCCATACCCAAAATTACTTCATCAACGATGTCTGCCACTAGAACTTCATGCTGAAAGTGCGTATTTCCTATTTTTATATCAGCAACTTTGCTTCCCCTGATAGATGCACTTTCCCCTGTTGCTGTTTGTATTCGATATTTTTCCGCTGGTTGTAACTCCCCTTTTAGTAAATCTGTACGGACTATTGTGCGAGTTGCTCCAGTATCTAGCGTAATGGTACAGTTGTTGTCATCAATTTCAGCTCCAATCGTTAGACTGTCACCATTCCTTGCGATTCTTGAAATAGGGATGGAGATTATGGGGCATTCGGTTGTGGGAGCCAGCTTACGCCCCTCAAAGCTGACTCGTTCCAGTTTAACTGTTTCGACCTCTCTCGTTTGAGTTTCTTCTTCAGATGATCTCCGTCTCGTTGGTGATGTTGGTCTTCCCCGTTTTCGTCTGACCACTCTGCATTCTCGCGATATGTGACCAAGTTTGTCACATACCCAACATCTTATTCTACCGTTGAATTCTCGGGATCTTCTTTGGAGCCTAAAACTATCCTCTTCTTCCATTTCTACACGGCGTACTTTAATTGTTGGTTTGACAATTGCTTGTGCTGTCTCACTAGTCAACGCACAAGCTATTGTTTCAGCAAACGTAGCTTTGGGTGTCATCACAGCTGACTTTCGCGTCTCTGGATCTCTTATGCCGTCGATGAACGCATCTATCTTCATTCTTTCCATATAGTCTGGTGATGTATTTCCATGTGCCATATGTACCAGACGTTCGATCGCAGACGAAAACTCTTGCAGACTTTCTCCTATTCGCTGGTAGCGACCCTTCAACTCAAGTCTGTATATCTCCCGTTTGTGGTCACTACCATATTTGCGATCTAAAGCCTTCATGATCTCATTGTAGCTCCTTCGATCTTGTTCTGGAACTGATTGTATTGTTTCTGCTGCTTCACCCTTCAGTGCCACTATTAAAGCTGCCACACGATGTGGTTCGTTCCAACTGTTCTGATCAGCTGCTGTTTCAAATTGGAATTTGAAAATTCCAAACGATGATGTACCATCGTATGTGGGCGGTTTTAACTTCATGCTTTGTGTTTGTTGAACCGTGTGAATTGTTTTACCTTTAATTTCAACATCTTGAAGCCTTCTTTCTACTTCTACTTTAAAGTCATCTACTTTCGATTGTACTTTCTGTTCCAGAACTTCAACTTCTTTTTGCACTTTCTCGACTTTTTCATCCACAATTTTCTCTACTTCGATGCGTAGATTCGCTGCCATATGTAGAAGTTTCGCGTCGATGTGTGTTTTAACCAAGCTAATTTCTTCTCGACTTGAAGCGATGTTTGCATCTAACTTTTTCATTTCATTACTCATGTTACTTTGCAAATCTAACTTTTTGTTCATAACCTCCATGTTTGCCTTTACATCTGCTCTCATGTTGAAACTCATTTGCTCCATCATAGCCATTAACTGTGCAAAGTCGTTGTTTGCTGGTACGACTTGCCTCGTTGCTTCAACAGCACCATCTTTAGCTTCACTATTTCCTGCATCTGGATTTTCATCTGCTTCTTCTTGCCCAAAACGATATTTTTCTGGATCCAATCCAGCTGCTTCCATAGCTTTTATTAATCGCTCTTTCAGCTCATTCTTAGTTCCCGTTGTTGAAAGATTCCTTTTCTCCAATTCGCTCTTCAGATCTTGAACTTTTAATCCATTCAAATCCATCTTATTTCCCAATTTCACTTCTGACACCAGTTGTAACGTTTCTTTAGCCGAGTTACAATTATTTAGTTCGATCACTAAATCAGGAAATTTAAAACACAATGGATTTTCTAAACGTTATAATTTTATTCGTTCAAGATTTTACAATAAAAATATTTCTCCTATTACTATTCCCCTTTTTGTTCTTCTTGTACTAACAATATTTCACCACTTATAATTCTTTTATACTTGTTCACAATATCACTTTTAACTTTCTGCTTATAACACTGTTAATTTTACTTCGCCTTTATCACTGCTAAATTTTTTATACTTTTTGTATCGCTAACAATTTTTATACTCTTTATATCGCCAACAATTTTATACTACTTATATCCTCGAAGAACACCTCTTATTTATACTACATGAAATAGCCTCGATATTACTGCAATATTCTAGATGAACAAACCCTTTTTTTTTTTATTTCGATTTATTTCAACAATAAGACGATCTTCAAATATTGACACCTAAGTGTGAAATCTATTCTTTTCAATTGTTTTATTTACCAATTTTTATTTCGTTAACCAATCCTTATTCGATAAAACAAATACTTCCTATTAACTGTTTACTTTGGTTGCATTGTTATCTTTTATTGATTTTTATATTTGTAGAGCTAACGAGATTTTTCTTGAAAGTTCTATTATTGTGGTGTTCTATCATCTTCCATAATCGTCACAATATGAATGATATTGTTTTTCATAAATAAATGGCATAGAACTACTTTTCATTATCAATAAACATTTTTGAGTTTCCATCACAAATTATGGGTTTTATTTACAAATGAAAAAAGGATGGCAACAGATGACCCACCCTTTATTTGTCTCAGCAACCAGTCAATAGCAACCAGTTTATGTGTTAAAAATGGAAAGTTTAACTATAGTCAACACTAGCGAATCTACTAAGCATGATATGTTTGCACTACAGGTATTAAACAAATTTCAGATATTTGTTGACAGAAAATGAATATAACTAACTTCGTCTTACGAAGGACCATTCAAATTAATTTTCGACTACGAAAGTATTTCAAAATAGAACATAACGGTAGACCAGAGCCTTTTTTTTTAAATATCTTTGGATCGTTTAAAGTCAGCCTTTGACTAGGGCATTCTTTGCTAGTAGCGTCATAACTGAGTAAATATTTGCTTGCATATTTTCTTTACTCATATTGAAGTCTTGTATGAACAAATAGCTGCAGCAAACAACTGTATTTAAATATTTTTTTTTCTTGCTTTATCTCCATTTAGGAGCATAGGGCGTCTACTAGACTGGACCATCTGACTCTGTTGGGGACAATCGCTTCCAGTTCACCCCATGTCTTGCCAATTTGTTTTGCTTCAGCTAGCACCGTTTTCTTCCACGTCATGGGTGGTCTTCCAACTCTCCTTTTACCTTGTGGATTCCACTCTAAGGACATCCGTGTTATATCTTCAGCTGGTTTCCTCAGTGTATGTCCTATCCATCTCCATTTCCTTTGTTTTATCTCGGTCTCTATATCTAATTGCTCTGTCTGCCGTAGAAGTTCCTGGTTACTGATGGTGTTCGGCCTTAAGCATTTGATCAGTCTTCTCAGGCATTTGTTCACAAACACCTGTAGTTGATTTGTGATCTTTCTTGTATGTTTCCACGTTTCACACCAATACAGCAGTACTTACCTTACACATGCATTGAACATTCGTAGCTTTGTCTTTCTTGACAGGACGGATGCATTCCAGATCTTGTGAAGCATATTGAACGTATTTCTGGCTTTGTTAATACGCTGACTGATATCTTCTTCAGTCCCGCCTGTTTTTGCTACAATACATCCAAGGTACACAAATTTGTCAACTTCGTCCACTTGTGTATTGTTGATGGTAATTGGTGTTATCGTTTTGGTGTTCAATCTCATAGCCTTTGTCTTTCTGATATTAATGTTGAGACCGACTTCATGTGCAAGGGCTGATAGCTTCTGTATTTTCTGCTGCATGTCAGTATGTGTGTGTGTAAGTAGACATATGTCATCTGCGTAGTCTAGATCATTGAGCCGTCTTGTTGTGTTCCATTGGATTCCATTTGGACTTGCATCATCGAGCTTTCTCATGATACTATCTAGTACTATTAGGAATAGTAGCGGGGATAGTACACAGCCTTGTCTCACTCCTAGGTGGTTGTAGTATTTATCACTTTGCTGTCCTTTGTATTGTATTCTGTTTCCAGCATCACGATACATTTCTTTGATTAGATCAACGATTTTCTTCGGGACGCCCATTTCACAAAGTGTCTTCCATATCGCGCTTCTGTTGATTGAGTCGAAGGCGCGTTCGAAGTCCACGAAGAGGAGATACAATGGTGAATTCCATTCGTTTGATTGCTCTATGATGATACGGATTGTGTTGATATAATCGATACAGCTTCTACCTGGTATAAGGCCGGCTTGTTCATTTCTTAGTTTCATGTTAATTGATGGAGATATTCTTTCGAGAATGATCATCGCTAGTATTTTCATTATTGTGTTGAGCAGAGATATACCTCTCCAATTTTTGCATTCTCTTAGATCACCTTTCTTTGGGATTGTTATGGTTAAACCTTCTTTCCATTTGGTTGGTATTTAACCTTTGTTCCATCACCTAATAGTGGTGTTCGAGCTTCTGCTGTTGTGTTTACATCTGCTTTGAGTAATTCTGCTGATATATTATCTGTACCAGCGGATTTGTTATTCTTGAGTTTCTGTATGGTATCTGGCACTTCCCGTTCCGTTGGTGGATGGGTGCTGATAGTTTTGTTATAGTTGTCATCCAGAGACTGCAAATTATCTTCATGTTGGTGGCAGTTGTCTTCGAAGTATTCTTTCCATCTATTTAGCTGTTGTTCATGTGTTGTGAGGGTTTGACCAGATTCATCCTTTATTGGTGCAGTGTTGTGTAGCATTTGTTGTGTAGCATTTGTGTAGTGTGCGCATATTTCTATTAGCTGCTGCTGTTTCTGCAGTCTTGAGAATGCTTTCTGTGTATCTTCTGCGATCATTCCTTGCCATCTTTTTAACTTGTTTTGCTGTACTTTCATATTTGCTGCGGATCTCGGTTGTGTTCTGGTGACACAATTGCAACTTTAGCTGACGACGCTCTTCAATTTTCTTCATGGTATCATCGCTAATCCATGGTTTCCGTGATTTGTCTTGGTATCCAAGCACATCTGTAGCAGTTTTGACGTAAGCTTCTTTAACTTGTTCCCATTTTTCATCAATGCTGGTGGTTTCGTTGTTTGGTAGATTGAGCTGGAGCGATTCTTTGAAGGTGTTATTTGTGTTTGTGTCGCTCAATCTGTTGATGTTAAATTTCCTCAGACATGACTTGTCGTGTTTTACAGCTACATAAAAAAGGTGACCGCCTAAAGTGTGAGAATTATCGTGGAATCGCACTGTTGAACACTGCATATAAAATACTAGCTAATGTCGTACTCGCTCGGCTCATCCCGTTCGCCGAATCTATCATCGGCGACTATCAGTGTGGTTTTCGTCCCAACCGTTCAACCACAGATCAATGTTTTACCTTAAGGATGATTCTGGAAAAATGTTGGGAGTACAACATCAGCATTCACCAGCTCTACTTTGATTTCAAGCAAGCATATGATAGCATCATCCGCGACAACCTCTGGTCTGCACTCATATGCCTTGGTATTCCAGTGAAACTTGTTTCTCTGTGCAAACTCACAACATCGGGATCAAACTGTAGAATAGTAATCGAAGGGTCAGTTTCTGACTCTTTTGATATAACATCAGGTGTTCGACAAGGTGATGCACTCGCGCCCGTACTATTTAATTTGGCGCTTGAGTACGCGATAAGAAAAAGTCGCATTGAGACACAAAACTGTATATTTAACAAATCTAGTCAAATTCTTGGCTATGCAGATGATATTGTGCTTCTCGGACGTAGAACAAGCGATATCAAGGATAGTCTCTCTCAGCTTGAAAGAAATGCTAAACGACTTGGCTTATGCATTAACACCGGCAACACTAAACTTTTAACAACATCCAGGAATATACCTCCCGGCAATCTGAATACTGGCGACTATGAAGTGGAACGTGTAGAAAACTTCAAATACCTCGGATCTGTAATAACATCGTCAAATGACATGCAGGCAGATATTAAAGCCCGTGTCTCAGCCGCATACAGAGTTTTCTCAAAACTTAATACTCAAAATACTCAAAACTTTTGCGATCCAAACATCTTTCGCAGTCGTGCAAACTCACACTTTACAAAGCATTAATTCGACCTGTGCTTACCTTTGGAAGCGAAAGCTGGACACTGACTTCCTCCGATTATAGAATTCTATCAACATTCGAGAGGAAAGTCATACGAACAATTTATGGTCCATGTAAAGTTGCTCAAAATCAGTATAGAATCCGAATGAATCATGAAATCAGACAGCTTCTTGAAGGCTGCGATGTAATCGGATTCATTAAATCTAACCGGATTAGATGGTTTGGTCATGTAGAAAGGGCACCATTAGATAGAATGATTAAAAAAACGTCCCAACAACAACCAGCTGGTGTTCGTCGAAGAGGAAGACCTAGACAACGCTGGCGTGATGACATCATCCAAGACCTTCGTGATATAGGATGTCGAGACTGGGGTCAACTGGTCATGGAACGAGACCATTGGAAGCTGATTGCACAGACGGCAAAATCCCTCCATGGGATGTAAACGCCAGAGAGAGAGAGTGATAGGAGTAGAAAAAAATTATTTCAAAATGGTCGAGATATCTTTGTAAATAGAAATTTGCAATTGCCATTATCCTTATTTTCATTTTAGGAAACCATTAGTTCACTTTTATATGCATTCCTAATCAAAATGTTTGAATAAAAATTAATTCATAGTCGCGGTGTGGTAGTGGTCCGAAACTTGAAAGGAGTACAAATTGATGAGATCTTTTTAGTTACCAATTAATTAAAACACTTTAGATATAGTTTATTAGAGTTTATTTAAATTAATTAATTATATTTATTTAGAAAGGTGTGTACACTTCGTTGTCTAATTAATTACTATATCTATTCTAATAATGTATGCTTTTATTTCGAATGGATTTATGAGGTAAGCATTTATATTTGACACCGCACATGCCAAATATATTATTTGTTTTCCGGTGCTCGCTTGCACACGCCAAGCATATTTTGCTTACCGTTGCATTTCATTATTAAAGAAATATACCTTGTACTTTTCTTTAATAATGAAATATAGTGAGCTCATAAAGACTCACTACACCTCCCTTCTTTTAGTGAATGATGTTCACATCATTCATGCTAATCGTCAATATGAAAATTTAATTGTATATGCAATTATCGTTATTATTATATTTGAAACGGCGCCTTGTTTCAAATAGTACAATGAACGCATTACACTTATTAAAAATAACAACAGTCTCTAAATTACAAATTTTAAAACAATATTTTTTTCTATGTTTATGATTCGTTTGTATGATTTTATTGTACTTAGACACTACGTACTCTTCCCTTCCTTTTTTGGAATAGCTGAAGGCTTAGTTTAATTAACAGCATTATTTAAATTCTTAAATTAAAAAAATAATCCATAACGTATACATTTAAAAAGAATTATCAAATTACTGAAATTCTATTTTTAATAATAATTAACTAACTATAAAAATGAAAATATTTAATTATAATTTTAAAAATAATTACTAACTGAAAGCAAAGCATTCTTAATATTAATATTTTTTATATTTAGCTAAATTTGATCAATTCTTAATTCTTAATTTTTCTTTAATCGATTCTTATGAACGATTTTTTCTTTTTTTGTTATGGGATCCTCAATCACTATATTGTGTTTTGGTAGGATTTTTTTTACAATATATGGTCCTGTATAAAAGGATTCTAGCTTATGTCTATTTTCGTTTGTTAAAAATACTTTATCTGTAATTGATACTTGTAATGGGTTAATGTTTTTATCGTAATAAATTTTTCTTCTTATCTTTTCTTGTTCTATTAATGTTTTGGCTCTTTTTAAGGCTACTTGTAATTTGAATTTTAAATGTTTTACATAATCATCTGGGTTATAAAGAGGGTCAACTTTATCATTAAAAATTTCGTCAATTGAATTAGCTCTATTACCAAATATTAATTCAAACGGTGTGTAGAGGTGGGTTGAATTTGGAGTAGTATTATACGAAAATGCATATATTTTTGATAATTGAATTACAATATTCTGTCCCTTGATCAGATTTTATCGTTTTCATTGGTCCAAAGACTAAAATAATTCTTTCTATTAAAGCTTTTGCTATTGTAATTGCCTCTTTGTTTGGTATTGGAACGATGATTACATAGTTGGTTAGTTCACATTGAGCGGTTAATGCATATCTATTATCATTAATAGTTATAGGTAAAGGTCCTATAGTATCTATTTGCACGATATCGAACGCTTTGTTAGGTGTTTCTGTAATTATTAGATTTTCTTTTGTTTTTCTTAATACTTTAGTTTTAGCACATTTTTTGCAATTTTTTATGTAGGTAGCTATGTCCTTAGACATACCTTTCCATTCGTAAACTGATTTTATTTTTGCTATAGTTTTCCTTTGTCCTGTATGACCACCTAATATTGGATCATCATGATATTTTTTTATTATATTCTCTCTTTCTTCTTTATTCATAATATTTTTGCGCGCTTTTGTAATAATTATATTTAACATTTTTAAATTGATGTTGGCCAACTTAATAAATTTTTTACTATCAATGTATTTAAATATGACGTCATTAGTATATATCTTTATATTATAAATATTCAATTTGCAAGCTAAGGCCTCTAGCTTCGATAAAAATTGTCCGAAGTCAATTTCATCATTCACAAATTTATTAATTGGTAACAATTTTAACTCATTAAAATTGTACACTTCATTTTTAAATTTTTCTTTTCTGTTTTTAGGACATTGTAGCAATAGTGTTAAACATTTGTTGTTATTTGTGTCAATAAACTTAAGACATGGAATTTTAACAAGATTATTATCATTATTGTCATACAATACTTTTGTTGTTTCTACTGAAATTTCTTTGTCATTTTTAGGATTTAGTATTTTGTTAGACAAAATCGACATCGATCTCGTTTGAATGGTTAGAATTGTTTTAATAGAAGATGTTAGAGTTTTTAAATCTTCGATTGCGATTCGCGATAACGCGTCTGCGGTAACATTGGTATAACCTCTTACGTGTTCTACTTCAAAATCGTATTCTTCTAGTTCTAATCGAATTCGTGTTAGTCTGGAGGAAGGATTCTTTAAGGAAAAGAGATGAACTAGGCGCTTATGATCTGATCTAATTAAAAATTTATTGCCAAATACGTATGGTCTAAAGTGATTTATAGCGAAAAAGATTGCTAATAATTCCTGTTCAATTGTTGACTTGTTTGATTCTCCACGTGTAAAAGTTTTTGAAAAATATGCTACTGGTAGATCATTATTGGAATGTTCTTGACTTAGAGTTGCGCCGCATCCAATCTTGGAAGCGTCTGTAGTGATTATAAATTTTTTATTGAAATCTGGGTATTGCAATATTGGAGGATTTTGTAAATAATTTTTTATTATTTCAAATGCCTTTTGGCAGATAGGAGTCCAGTTGAAAGTTTCATTTTTCCTTGTAAGTTTATTTAATGGAGCGGTTGTTTCTGCAAATTTAGGAATAAATTTTCTGTAGAAATTAGCAAATGCCACGAATCGTCTGGTATCATCTGCATTTTGTGGGACTGGATAATTTTTGATAGCATGTAGTTTGGATGGATCAATTTTAATTCCATCAGCAGTGCACTGATGTCCAAGAAAGGTAACTTCACTTCTGAAGAAGGAACATTTTTTTGGGTTTAATTTTAGGTTGAATTTTCTACAAGTTTCAAATACTTGTTGAAGGTTTTTTAAATGATGGTTTTCTGAACAACCAATTACTATTACATCATCCATATAAAGAAAAGCGCTTTCTGGTGCAACACCAGAAAAAGCCAATGACATCATTCTTTGGAAAGAATTTGGTGCTATTTTTAAACCGAATGGAACACGGGTGAAACGAAATGTTCCAAAATCTGTAGAAAAAGCTGTGCAATCTCTTGATTCTTCTTCCAATTCTATTTGATGAAATCCACTTAAAAGGTCTAAGACTGTAAAATATTTTGCCCTTCCTAGCTGATCCAAAATCTCTTCAATTCTAGGAATAGGATAAACATCGCCAATCAGTTTTCGATTCAATTGTCTAAAATCAACTACAAGTCTGTGTCTTTGTTTGTTACAACCTGGTAGAGATTTTTTCGGTACCAAGAATATAGGACTAGAATATTCAGAAATGCTTGGTTCAACTATTTTATTATCGATTAGTTTTTGGACTTGTGTTCTTATTTCTTGTTTTTGAGAGTTGGGCAATCGATAGTTTTTAATATAGACTGGGTTATCATCCATTAGTCTCAACTTTTGCTTATAAAAATTATTCGAAGATAAAGGTTCATCTTCAAGACCAAAAATGTCGTAATTATTCTTGATTAAATTTTCAACTTTGTTCCTAATATAACCATTAATATGGTTATTATTTTGAATAATATGATTGTAAATTTGGGTATTTCTGATACTATTTTCATTTGGTTTTTGTTTAAAAATTTCAAAGTCTGTCAATTTTTCAAAATTAAATTTGGATATTGGTATGTTAATTGAATCTGAATTTGTATTTAAAATTTTAACAATTGGTTTCCCAGAAGAAACTATTGAACTTGCTACAAAAACGCCTGGCATTAATTCTTTGTTTAAAATTACCATATCTTCGTTTAACAATATCGGAACAGTTCTAAATACTTCAGCTCTCGGAGGTATTGTCAGAATGTTTTTATTGAACGATTCGTTAACAGGTATTTCAACACTTTTAGAGCCATTAAAATCAAAATTTAAAGTTAAAGTCCAATTTTCATAATTTAATATACATTTATAAGTACTTAAGAAGTCTTGCCCTAATATTCCATCTGTAGGTATATTCAAGTCATTTTGTAGTACATGTAATTTTACTTTAAGTGCATAATTTGGAATGAAAATTTCTGTATTTAAGGTACCCATTGAGTTTACAATGGTATTTGTCAAACCTCTACCTCCACGGGTAAATCGTAGTATGTTTGCCGCTTTTGCAGTTTTTTCTGCACTAATAGCCTCGTTAAACTTGGCTACCATTTCATCTATATTATCATACTCCTGCAACATTGCTGCTTGAATGCTGTTGTTCGTTGCATAAACCATTTTGATGTTGGCTTTAACATCGCTGATTGCTATTTTGTTGGCATTTTCTATCGGCATGCCAAGAGTTTTGTATGCTAAGCATAACTCAGATCTAAGACTTACAATTTTTTGTATATATTGGTCTTTGTTTATGAGAGTTAAACTATTTAATGCTGATTTTACTTGCTCAACTGTTTTACCAGAGCATTTCCTTTTTAAATTATCAATAATTTCATCTATCGTGGTAACATTATCCGGTACAGCTTCTTCAGCCTTCTCTTTTAATTTTGTTAAAATAATAGTAATTGTTTGAGCTATGTTCGCTTCACTTGTGATTGTAGTTTTAACTACATTTAATTTTCTTAAGAAATGAGTCAAATCTGTAGCATTTCCATCGTAATTTTCTGTAATGATTTTGTTGACGAGGGAGATTATATCGACTGGTGTTAACGCAGTATTCGTCATTGTTTTTGTTTCAACTACGTCAATAGGTGTGTTAAAAAAAATTTTAATTTCGTCAGATTCTACATTAGCGAATGGTAGGACGTTTAGGAAACTAAATCTATTATATTCTATTTGTTCATAAATTGTTTTCGGTAAAATGTAATCATTCCTTAGTCCTAAGTTTCTAAGTCCTTTATTAACATAAGATAAAACTTCTTCTATTATGTGTTTAAGATTAACAACATCTTGTCTTGTTATAATATTGCAATTAATCTGCCTTCTAACTTCATTAATTATATTGTTATATTCTAATACTAAATTTTTCCCTACTTCGATATTCTTCTGAAACTCCAGAATTTCTTTGTCATTGGTTATATTTACGCATATCTCAATTATTTTATTTCTTGAACCCTTGAGGTATGCTGTTAGCATTTATAACAAATACGTAATTAATTTTCTAAATAATGTTCGTAAAATAAATTAACACTCAAAATTATAGGGAAAACCTATAGAACCCAAAAGAAAGCCAAAACACCTAAAAAAGTATTCTACAAGTAAAAAAAAATATTCTACTGAAAACAAGTGTTCTACAAGGTTACTATTGAAATATTCTGATTTCAATCAAACAAAAATTCGAACAACAATGTACTTATAACAATACTCAGTAATTTTTTATATCTTATTATTTTATAAAATGTTTTAAAATTCTAAATGACTTTATCATCTACCATAATAAAAATAATACCTCAATGAAATCAATTATACCTTAGGAATTATCTTCATCAGCATTTTAAAGAAAATATAACAAAAATCAAACACTAAACACATTAAACATATTTTGATCAAATTAATTTCATTTCTTTTATTTTAGTATTTATTTTTTTCGTTTCATTTAACGAAAACAACAAAAAAATTATTAGTAAAATTTTAACGAAAACATAACTTTTCTTTGCTTATTCAATTTCATATTTTTCTGTTTTTCTTTTTTTCTTAAAAAAAAAAATTGAAAGGTCAGTAAATTATTTACTTAATCACTTATTACATAATTAAATTGAAAAAAAAATTCTAATTCTATATTCATTTAATAAATTTAATTTAAAATGATAACTTACAATCTTATTTAAGTGGTTTTGATCCAAATTCCAAATATGTCATCCTTCGTGTAACTTTATCCCATATGTCCCATTTCTTGATGATTTTTTGGATGAGATAATATTTCTTGATGATCTTGATGTGTTAATATTATTGCTTGATGATTTTTTTTTGAAAATATTAAATTTGATGACAACTTTTTAGAATTCAGATGAGATCTGCGTGTGTAACTCAACATTGTTTTTATACATGATCAAGATCAATGCGAGATCTTGCAATCTCCCTTGTAATGCTTTTCTTGATTTTATTGTTAGCGAGTTGTATGGCTTTACAACAGCTAAACACTATTATTGCGATTATTATTAAAACTAAAATAACAATCAATATGCTATTTGTGAGTTGATTTGAATTTGTAATGGTGTTAATCACTTCATTGTGGTTACTTAGCCCTTGATTCTTTGAGTCTTTAATAATTGTGGGCGTTGGTTCTTCAATTTTTGAATATGGAGAGCCCATCACTGAACATTACTTATGTTTGTTTTATTTGTATAAATTGATATTGAAAGTTTCTTTTTTTTCACAAAGTAACCACTTCACAAATTATTATATTCACTGTATTATACGAAGTCACGGTCGCCATGATGAGATCTTTTTAGTTACCAATTAATTAAAACACTTTAGATATAGTTTATTAGAGTTTATTTAAATTAATTAATTATATTTATTTAGAAAGGTGTGTACACTTCGTTGTCTAATTAATTACTATATCTATTCTAATAATGTATGCTTTTATTTCGAATGGATTTATGAGGTAAGCATTTATATTTGACACCGCACATGCCAAATATATTATTTGTTTTCCGGTGCTCGCTTGCACACGCCAAGCATATTTTGCTTACCGTTGCATTTCATTATTAAAGAAATATACCTTGTACTTTTCTTTAATAATGAAATATAGTGAGCTCATAAAGACTCACTACAAAATAATTTTTTAGACAATACTAATAGTGATTAAGTTTCAATTTTCTTTATGACAGCTGCTAAATAGAGAAATTGATAGCGTGCGGTGCTGGAGAATCAAAGTTTATGAGTTCTCGATCCCTACTACAGGCGCTTGTAAAGATGCGAAATGTGTAAAATAAATTGTAATTGCCAATAAAACATTAACTCAATAGCAGTAATATACAAAAAAATGGAGTTATATGCGACCAGTTAACCAAAATAACTAAAAAAACAATTACTAATTTTTTTTTGCAGTGTCATCGCTTCTTGAATAGGCACTGAGTAATTCTCTTGAAAAATCTAGAAAAATCTATGATAAATGCATATTTTAAAAGTATCAGGAAAAAACAGTTTCACGAAAAAATGAGTATAGGTGGCTTTAATAACTTTTTGAATTTTATAAATAAACAAACAAATCAATTTTTTTTTGTTCAGCAAAATACTTATATCAAAATACTTTATTTACCCTTGCTGTTAAAGTACTATTTTATCTACCCTTGATGGTAAAGTGCAACTTTTCCCTCTAATTTTAGTTGATAATAGCACGTTTTAACAGTTGCTATAGAAAAAAGAATATTTTTTCATACGCCTTTTCTCCTTGAGTAGAGCTTGTATAAAACTTTTCTCATGGATATTTCAAGAATTTTAAATTTCCCTTTTCGTTTTAAATTCCTCTTTTAAAGCTTCACTCAATGATTACCTAGGTCAAATTGTTACCTGGGATGCCATCTGCCGAAATCTCATGGCTAAGAAAATTTAGGGTAGAAACACCAAAAACGCATGTAAACAGCTTGATATTAATATCGAAATCAGTAAGTCTTTTAAAAAGAACGCGTAAATGTTTCTGGTATTCATCTGAATTTTTACTGGTCACCAAAATATCGTCCATGTACACGAAAACAAAATCCAACCCCTTTGTAACTTCGTCCATAAAACGCCGCCAAAGGTTTGGGCCACGTTACTTAGACCATAAAGCATTCTAATGAACTCGAAGAGATCAAATGGGACCTTTATTGCAGTTTTTTGTACATCTTCTGTGGCTACAGGTATTTGGTGGTAAGCACGTACCAGATCAATTTTTTAAAAAAAATTGTGCGAACATACCGGTGCTTTGAAAAATTTGGAATATGGGGAATATGATACCAATCTGGACCCGTTAAAGTATTTAGAGGGCGGTAGCCCCCGCAAGGCCTCCAATCATTTGGTTCTTAATTATTGCATATTAATTCAAAGTGACAAAAGCACACAAACAGTGAAAAATATAGAAAACCATATTAACACATATATCCAGTTTTTTTCTTATATTTTTCTTCCATAAATTTATAACCTCCTTATTTTGCTATATATGTGATTTCAAAAAATTGGATTTTTTCGGATATTATAAACATTTTTTAATGAAATTTTGACTATAAATTCAAGGAAAATTTTTTTAAAAATTGTTTACAGTTTTCAAACAATATCGCCAAAATCAAATTTTTTGACATGAACAAAATAATAAAATATTCTAATTCGTCCAACACTTATTATTTTTTTTATGCTAAAATATCAAAAATTAAAACTTTAATTATTTTTATCAAAAAGGCCTTACTTTTACATTTGAAACAAAATAAAAAATTTAAAAATCCGTCAAGTAGTTAATGAGATACATTAAATTGAACATATATGTAAGATGCAATATTTAAAAATATACTTTTTACTGTTTATTTTTAAATTTATTTATAATAATATAAACTTCCTTATAGTAATAATAATTTAAGAACTGAGGATGACGTAAGTCGAAATCGATATTCTTTAAAATAAAAAATAAAAATCAAATTGTTACTATAAAGGAAGTTTATATTATTATAAATAAATTTAAAAATAAACAGTAAAAAGTATATTTTTAAATATTGCATTTTAATTGAAAAGTGACAAAAGCACAAAAACAGTGAATAATATGGAAAACCATAATAACATATATATATATATATATATATATATATATATATATATATATATATATATATATATATATATATATATATATATATATATATATATATATATATATATATATATATATATATATATATATATATATATATATATATATATATATATATATATATATATATATATATATATATATATATATATATATATATATATGTAAGCCCCCGAATTTTTAAAAACTAACCCTAAATATAAAGTTTTCAGTTTTCATTTAAGCACAATAAATTTAAATTTACTCATAGCTTTAAAATTTAATCTACTTTACACATCATCATAGTACATAATCTCGCAACATTCAACGTAATACATTTTTAAAAAGAAAAACCGAAAGTTGACATTATATAACTAGTTCGTTAAATTTATCAAAAGATTTTCATCGAATTTTTGTTTTCACGCATTTTTCCAATGTCATACGAAACATTAGGTTAAAACAAACATTTGACCTTTTCGAAATCAATAATATAATGAAGATATATCTGCAATCTAACTGAATATTTTTATTATATTTATTCTAATATTATAATTTGATTTACTGTATAAAAACAACAAACAACAACATTAAATAATAAATAAAGTCAAATATAAAACATTAAAATGCGCTTTATTATTCCACAACCGTCCTACAGGATGTTTCTGTTTCTGTAATCAAATTTTCAATCTAAATTAAAAACAATTTTCTTTCTCACCTTTTCGTCCTTTAATATTTAAATATATGTACAATAATAAGAGAAAAATCTGTTTGAATAAGATAGTTAATTCACGTTAATCAAACAAAATGGACATAAAAAAACACTCCTACACGAAATACATGAAGTACGTAATACATTTATTGGTGAAGCGAGCACAAGCAAAAATACATTGTGTGAGATGGAAAGAAAAAAAGAAAATTCTCGTTTATTTTCATATTGCGCATTTCACCCTAAACGACCGTTTGTTAAAGTTCAAGGCCATTTTCCCGATACGAAATAAATATTTATACAAAAATTCTAATACAGAGATACCAAAAGATCCTGAACATTGTAGAATAAAATTTTCTCATTTTATATAGTCAAAATATAGAAATATTCTCTTTGTATTTAATTTTTTTTTATACAACTAAAGAATTGTAAAACTACCATTTGTTTACTACGTTTAAAAACAAACTTTTCAGCAAGCAGGAAAAATATACATTCACATCTGCTCGTGTGTCGAATGACGTAAATACAACCCACTCATGACAAAAATTTAAATAAAATTTTTATAGCGAAAAAAGCTCTCATCCTTTATTGGAGTAATTTCAGTTTGTTTTTTTTATAAATAATAAACCTTACTATCGGATGTTGTTTTTTGAAAATTATTGTTTTGATGGTTGAAACTTGAATTAGCTAGAAATAGTAAAATTAGAAACCTATTATTGATTATTAGTCTGTTAAAACAGTTTAAAATAGTCAAAAAAGTCATCCCAAGATATTCTTATTAGCTAAAGACAACCCATACTCTTTTAATAATATATTGTATTGTGTTACTAGTGCGAACGCGTTTTCCAAACTAAAGTGAAGTTTGGAATCGCCGTAATACACACTAGTTTTTGTAACATATGCACAAAATTGATTTAATTGTTGATTATATAATTTATTTAACAAATTTATAAACATAAACTAAAGTGCGCCATCTTCGTTGTAATATTTGTATTCAAAATTATAGGTAGATTCCAGTTTGCTGCTAAATTATACTAAACTGCTAAAATTAAATTTTGACTAAGTCAAACAAATAGTTTTAACAAATAGTATTATAATATCAATAAATTTTAAAAACATAAACATAGCAATCCGGCTACAAACAATTTCGAAATTTTAAAAAACAAAGTCATTCACGTAAAGCTTTGTACTGAAAATATCTTGAGAGTTTGTATTTTGAAAACTCAAAATAATTGTTATTTCTTGCAAGTCAGATTGTTTTGGATTGTGCTTAAGTTCTTTTTACTATATGCTAAGCTAGTTAAATTATTAATACTATTACAATAAAGAAAATATGGAGGGGCTGAAATCTCAAGCTCTGAGCTTTCGGCAATCATTAGTTTTCGGCAAAAAACTTTTATGAGGACATGGTTCTGTTGGGCAGCGATGTATATCAAACATAACTCTTTGCTAAAAACTGTACAAGTATTTTATTATCTCTGTTTAGAAATTTATTACAAAACTAACACGAAACATCAATACGTCAAACGTATCCTAAATGGATCATTCTTTCGATCATAAATAGATCAAAATATGATCAATAAACAGATCATAAATTGACATAATTTAGTGAAAAGATGATACACTCAGCATACTACTCAAAACCCTCTCCATTTAGCGTTTCGAGAAAATATTTCAAAATCACAAATTCATATTTCTTTCAAAATTCCAAAAATATTGTAAAAATTAAATAAAATCAAACTTGTTTCAAGATTCTAAAAATATTTCAAAAATTATTACAAAATCAAAGATTAAAATTTTTTCAAAAATTCTAAAAATGTTGCAAAAATTATAACAAAATCAAAAATTGAAACTTTTTTCAAAATTCCATAAATCAGAATAAAATGAACTTAAAACTTAAAACTTTTTCTAAATTCCAATAATATTCCAAAAATTCTTAAAAATTTAAACTTTTTCCAAAATTCTAAAAATAATGCAAAAATTATTACAAAATAAAAACTTGAAACTTTTTTCAAAATTCCAAAAATTATAATAAAATCCAAAATTTTAAATTTTTAAAAATTCTAAAAATATTCCAAAAATTAGAATAAAATCAAAAATTGAAACTTTTTTCAAAATTCTAAATATATATATAAATTTAAAAATTCTATTTTTTCTCAAAATTCTAAAAATATTGCAAAAATTATAACAAAATCAAAACTACAATCTTTTTTCAAAATTCCAAAAATATTTCAAAAACTATAACAAATTCAAAAATTTCCATTTCATGTTCCAAAAAATTGGCTAAAAAAATAAATGAAATCATTTTTTGACACACTTGACATTATTTTTTTGACAAACTTTTAATGCCATAATTCTCTATAATAATAATAAAATATCATGTCATACAAATAATAAATTTTATTTTTTTCCAAAAAATTGGGTCAAAAAATAAATAAAAATCTTTCTTTTGACACACTTGACAACATTTTTTTGACAAACTTATAATGCCATAATTCTCAATAATAATAATAAAATTTCATGTCATACAAATAATTAATTTCATTTTTCCCAAAAAATTGTGTACAAAAATGAAAATCATTCTTTTGACACACTTGACAACATTTTTTTGACAAACTTATAATGCAATCATCTAGCTTTTGGTCTCACATACCAATCCCTACCATCAATATTTCTCCAAATTCAATGTTCCTATTCGTAATCACTTAAAATGAAAGTTTTTTGAGTAAAAAATATGCAAATTCCCTTGTTTTGACACACTTTACGATTTTTTTGACACACTTCCGGGACAGCTATCGAACACATCGTCCTTCCGACTCTTATCATTGAGTATAGCTATTTTTGGAAACCAAAATTTTTGAAATCCATTCAGCAGTTTTCTAGATTTCGTCGGTTGTATCGGCCGACCGGCTGACAGACATACATTTTTTGCTTCTTTAGAATCAGTAGGTCCTAAAACGTCGAGAAATGCCAAAAAAAGTGGGGGTAAGAATTTCACTTTTGGCTCTAGAATGTAATACTTAGGCCTTTCAGACCGAAGTAATTATTGATTTTTACTTTTCATTGCTGTATGTAATTAGTCATTGTCATACAGCGTTATAACGATTTGTAGTTTCAAATGTCATATGAAGATTTTCGCATGCAGGTACTACTATTTCGAAGAATGAAGAATGTTTAGGTTTCTGTGTAACATATGTAGTTTTTGATTATTTTATTTTAGAACGAAATTGAATATTTTTTATGCATAATCCCATATAACGTAAAAACATTTTCATAATATGGAGTCTAATGACAGTGGAAAAATTCAACTTAACTATCGTTTTTTTAAGAATCGGGCAGTCGCGGAAATTTTCCAAATTTTTTTTTACAAATCTGGTATCAATCGATCGGGCTTGGCCGTCTCCTGAAAACTTTATGAGATTGGGGTGGTAGGACCCACCCCACCCCTTTACACCCTCTTTAATTTTTAGCATATAAAAATCTATTTAAAATAAATGGGAAGAGATAAAAAAAATTTAATGGCACCGTTATCTTTTATTCAGACAGGCGCAACTTTGAGTCCAAAAGTTGCTTTGTACCTCCACTCCCGATCAACCCCGTGGGACACATTGACACATTAAATGAGTAAAATATGTCATGTCGGGTATCGTTAGAATCAGAATTTCATTACAAATACAATCCTTTATATTACCCCCTGATCGGTGACATAACCATTTTTTACTCCCAAGGGAATAACCCTTATCGTAGAAAAAAATACTTTTTTTGCATGTCATGTTTGGTGTCGATTTCAACATAATCGGGGATGCTGAGTTAATGATGATGATAAAAATGGGAGCCATACTCTGGGTAGTTCAAAAAGGGGTGGAGGTTGGGGGGTCGGTTATAAAAAAAATCGAAATTATCGTCATAATAAAAATTGGGTTCGGACTCAGGGTAGTCCAATAATGGGGGGTCGGTTGGGAGGTCGGTTATACAAAGTATCGAAATTATTGTTATTATTATCGATTTTAACATAATCAAAGATGCTGAGTTCAATGGTGATGGTAAAAATGGTGACCGGACTCAGGGTAGTTAAAAAAGGGTGGGGTTGGGGATCTGGTCGTGAATAGTATCAAAATTATCGTCATGATTATTGATTTCAACATACTTGAGGACGCTGAATCCAACAGTGATGTTTAAATTGGGATCAAAAATATAAGGGTGTCACTAAAGGGTGGGAGTTTGGGCTGAAAGCCGAAAATATATTATGGGTCCCGATTTTGGATAAATTGAGGGTGATTGTGATGCTCAAATTAGTATTTGGGGTCTAGGCAAGAAACTAGAGGATAAGAGTTTCGACTTACGTCATCCTCAGTTCTTAAATTATAATTACAATTTTTGCTTAAACTATTATTTATATACTATTTCAACTGCTGTTTTTTATTATTATGTCATATATCTTGTTAGTTTTAGTGTTGATTTTATCATTTAAAATGTTGTTATTGTTTTTATGTTTATATATTTCTATTTCTTCCAATCTATCTAGATGTTGTCCTTTTCTTTTTTTATGTAATATGGTTAAATTTGTGTTGATATTGGTGTATTTGTGTTTTTCTATTTTCAAATGTTGGGCATATCTGGATTTTGGATCGCTTCTGTTAATTTCATTGGTGTGCTCGATAAATCTTTTTTTGAAGGACCTTCCCGTCTGGCCTATATAAAATTTACTGCAGTCGTCACAGGGAAGCTTATAAACACCTGTGTCTAAGATTTGGGTTTTTTTAGTTTTTAGGTAGTTTTCTATTTTATTTTTGTTTTTGTAAGCCGCAATATATCCATATTTTTTTAAAGTTTTTTGCATTATTTTGAATGTTGTTTTATTGTATGTTACGCCTACGTATTTTTTACCTGCTAAGTTTTCTTCATTCTTCAACGTTGTTAGGGTTCGTAAATTTTTCTTGTTTTTATATTTTCTATTTAATGTGTCAATCATTTCATTTTTATATCCGTTTTTACTGGCTATGTATTTGATGTTGTTTAGCTCGTCTTGATAATTTTCAGCATTCATTGGTATAGTGTTCAATCTATTGTTCATGTGGTTGTAGGCAGCTAGTTTATGTTGGTATGGATGATGTGATTTGATATTTATTGTTTGATCCGTTTGGGTTGGTTTTCGGAATATTTTGAATGTGTGTTTTGAATCTACATTTTTGATTGATAATTCCAAAAAGTTTATTATGTTATTTTCTTCATTTTCTAACGTGAATTTAATGGAAGGTTCTATGCTGTTTATGTATGGTATTATATTATTATATTGTATTATATTATTATTAATAAAATAAAATTAAAAATAAACAGTAAAAAGTATATTTTTAAATATTGCATTTTAATTCAAAAGTGCCAAAAGCACACAAACAGTGAAAAATATGGAAAACCATAATAACACATATGTAATTCTGATTCTAACGATACCCCATATGACATATTTTACTCATTTAATGCGTCAACCCCACCCACGGGGCTGTTTGGTGGTGGTGGGGGTGCAAACCAACTTTTTGACTCAAAAGTTGCGCTGGTTTGAATAAAAGACAATGGTGCCATTAAATTTTTTTTTATCTCTTCCCATTTATTTTATATAGATTTTTATATGCTAAAACTTAAAGAGGGTGTAAAGGGGTGGGAGCGGGTCCTACCACCCCAATCTCATAAAGTTTTCGGGAGACGGCCAAGCCCGATCGATTGATACCAAAATCACAAAATCGAGTCAAAAAAATTTCCAAAAACCACGTGTTATGCCCGATTCTTAAAAAAACGATAGTTAAGTAAAAAATAAATAGGTAATGAAGAAGTTTCAACTTTGAAATTGTCATCGCTTCAACGGCGTAATCGATAGCGTGTCTCCCCAAGGATTCGAGCCGGGTACTGACAAGGGTAGGTACAAATCCCATCCGAAACACGAAAAATGTGAATTTGAGTTTTCTTCTGAGAAACTTCAAACCATACCTTTCAATTGAAAAAATTCAAATTACTTCTTTACTTACTTGAGTTTAATTGATCTCAAAAATCCAAAATAAATTTTTTATGCATGTTTTGTTACAAAAACATTATTTTCCTAATTACATTAGCTTACAATAGTATATTATTTAATTAGGAGCTAAAGTGTTACTTTTTGTGTTGAGTCTATAGTTTTTAAATATAAAATTAATACATCAAAATTTATATAAATATATTTTTTTTAAAGTTAGCATTCATAAATTTCTTAGAGAAGATTAATTTATTCAAACTTAATCCCAATCCCTAGTTGGCATGGTATCTTCGGATATTCAGAGACGTTAATTAATAATTTATTATAATTAACACTAAACGTGCCTAACTTAGAATAAATTTTTTTTTAAAAGTATGATTTTTTATCGTCATAGTTACTTCCAAAAAAGAAAAAACATTTAAATTTATATAAATAAAATTTATTATAAAAGTAGTCTTTCAATTCAAAATTTCATAATTCAATCAAAATGGGTTGTTATTTTTGTTGTCATAGTTATACAATAATTCGAAATTTCATAATCCAATCAAACCATTTGTTATTTTTTGTTGTCATAGTTATACAATTTGTATGAAAAAAATAACAAATATCGTAAAATATGGAAAGAAATTACTTCACTGCCGCCGTAAAACTAGATAAAATGGCGTTATTTTACAGCCGCTTTGATTACACATAAAAAAGTCCAAGCGGTACGTATATCCGCTAGAAATAGGTAGATTTCGGGACCAGACAGCTTTGTGTACAAATAGAATTGGATGTGTCAGATTAGTTTATATAAAAAATTTAAGTAGAATAGTCCAAGTCCAGAATAATCAAAAAAATTTATCAAACCAAACTAAATACATTAACGGAAACTACTTTATCAATGCGATTTCGGAACAGTTTTATTTAATTTGGTTAAAACTACTTTTAATAACATATTAAATCCACCAAAGAGCAAATAAACGTTCTCACAACGTCACACCTACAACACCACCACACATAATTTATAATCTAAAATTGTCAAACAACTTTTACACCTCAAATCATTCAAATATCTACAATTTAGGAAGACTTTTGTAAATGTGTAATCAATATGCATATAAGAAAATATTCCTTAATTTAAAACAATAATGACTCAAAATTTGTTTTGATTTTTTTTTAAATTTTTGCGAGAAAAAATAAAAATTCAGAAAAAAACAAAAGAAAATTTTTTTAATATTTCTATGGGATATTTTTATATTTTTATGGAAGTTGTTGTTGTAATTGAATGGCATGCATTAGGTTTAATGCTAATTACATTGAAACCTCTTGGGTTGGAAAGCTGAAAATCTCTGAGGTTATAGTTGAAAAGTTTATCTAAAAGTTAGTATGAGATTAAACAACATAAACTCAAAAATGAGGAAGGCATGGCCGTTTGCGTTTGTTTCCGTTCTAACAGCCCTGCACTGTTGAAAATTTTAGTTTAAAATTGATACTTTTTTAATAACGTTCGGTTTATAAAGTATATGTATGCGAAAAATGGTATTGAATTTTATAAAGTGCAAAGTATTCAGATAATTTATAAGTTGAACTTCCCAATTTTACACCAAATAATATAAGCTCAGGCAAAAGCACTGTTATTTCAAAGTGACGCGCCGCATTTATTAATGTTTGGTATACAATTTATTTTCTAATCTTGTAAAGTATGAAGATTTATAAATTGAACCTATACCATTTTTATATCCAACTAGTGTAATATGTTCAAGTTCCCAATTCTATTCCAAATAATATAAACGGGGTTAAAAATTCAGTTAGTTACAATTTGCCGCGCAGCGTTTATATATGCTTGGTATTGAATTTATTTTCTAATCTTATAAAGTTTGGGGATTCAAAAATTGAAAATAACCATTTCTATACAAAATTAGTATAAGATGGCAAAAATTACCGCTATTTTTATTGCGTTAAATGTGTTTGATATAGAAATTGAATAAAATTTCATTTCTGAAGAGAGATTTGTCGAGAGATTTGAGTCATGTTGAAAATAAAAGCGATTTTCATTACATTTTTGCACGGCATAAATGCACGCGTAGTACAAGTAAATAAATTCGTTAATACAACCAGCACTGCGGATTTGGATTATTTCGATTTTCTATAAGCAGGTAAGAGTTTTTTATATAAGTGGAATAAAAAAGTCCATATCGTAATGTCAAACAATATCGTCGGCTACAAAGCACCCAGGTAACAATTTAACCTAGGTAATCATTGAGTAAAGCTTTAAAAGAGGAATTTAAAATGGAAGGGGAAATTTAAAATTCTTGAACTATGCATGAGAAAAGTTTTATACAAGCTCTACTCAAGGAGAAAAGGCGTATGAAAAAATATTCTTTATTCAAGAAGACATATATAATGCTTTATACATGTTTTATATAAGTGTTTGAATAAAGTTGTACAAAAGTTGTTATTCAAGGCTTATTCAAATACTGTCAAAATTACTTGAATAAAGTGCCTGAGTAAATCTTTACTCAAGAGAATTACTCAGTGCCTATTCAAGAAGCGATGCCACTGAAAAAAAAATTGGTGATTCTTTCCTTTAGTTATTTTGGCTAATTGGCGCATTAAACTCCTTTTTTTTTGTATATTGCTGCTATTGAGTTAATCTTTTATTGGAAATTACAATTTATTTTACACATTTCGCATCTTTACAAACGCCTGTAGCGGGGATCGAACTCATAACCTTTGATTCTCCAGGACCGTACGCTATCCACTTCTCTATTTAGCAGCTGTCATAATGAAAATTGAAACTTAATCATTATTGTTTAACAAATTATTTGTACACATTTCAAGTTTCGGACCACTACCACGACTATGAATTAATTTTTATTCAAACATTTGATTAGGAATGCATATAAAAGTGTAAAAACTAATGGTTTCCTAAAATGAGAATATATGGGTTTTTGTCAAAAATAATATTGGTTATGATTGAGGACAATCTCGAAATGAAAATAATTTTGCGTATTCATATACGATATCTACGCATGTGTTTCCATTCAATTGTACGATTAAAAATAATTAAAGAATAAAAATAAAATAAGAAAAGGAAAAGGAAAAGGAAAATAAAATTCATAAATAAAAACGTGCCTGGCAGGAATCGAACACAGGCTCGATAACGACTTCCTCATCGTTTACCCTTACGCACTCGTTCATTAAATCAATTTCCACGACGGGAATAAAACGTTACTCAATACAGAATAAAAGTATTACTCAAGCCTCGTAAGGCGTATAGTATGCTGTGGTTGGCATTACGATCAGTTGCACAATTTGGCTGGTTAATAAATAAATGTTAAATGATAATATTAAATAAACGTTCTACGTTATATTTTCCATAAGTCAGTTGCAATCTGTTGCAAGTTTTGCTATAATTTTTTCCCAAGCAAATTGCGCACAATATGGCGATTACATACATTTAATACAAAAACGAATTGTATGACAAATTATCATCAGTTTATTTATTTGTTGACCAACTCAAATCATTATATAAACCATCATCAGAAATGCTAAATCTCAATCAATATATAAAACATCATCAGAAACGTTTGATTAAATGGTTGCGGAATAATGGCAATTGCAAATTTCCATTGACGAAAATATCTCTACTATTTTGAAATAATCTTTTGTATTAATCAATAATAGTTTGTTAAAGTTCTTAAAGGCTTGTTAACTTTTTAAACGCATCGATAAGTGATTTAATAAAAAAACACACAATCGCGAATTAAACAACGAACTCTCAAAAATATTGACAGATCGATTTGCTGTAAATCTTTTAATATTCATTGAAAACAGCCGTATATAAGAAATATTACTTGAGTAACAATTTTCTTGAATACTACTAAGATTATTACACATAAATAAAGTCGTATACAAGGAACTATCCTTGGATAAGAATCTTCTTGGATTCTTCCTAAAAGTTGTACTTTAATAAAGGTTTATATAAGGGACAGAATTCTTGAGTAAAAACATCTTGAATACTACCTTAAAAGTTATATGTGAATAAAACCTGATAAAAGGTATTATACTTGAGTAACATTTGCTTGAATATGCCCTAAATATTTATTATTGAATTAAGCTTTACTTAAGGAATTATATAAGAAACTTAGTGAATCTAGTCTTTTACAAGCTTTTTTTAGGTAAAGCTTGAATAATATGGTCTTACACAATGCTTTCTCAAGTTAAGTTGGAATAATTAAAAAAATTTAGGCGAAATTGTTACCTGGGCATTTACGTGTATCTACATTTTAGAAAAAAAAAAAAGAAACTCACAAAACGATTTATTGCGCTTCTAAACAAGCTTGAAAATAAAATTTGTTTATCAATAAATAAAAAAAACAATTTTTTTAATTATTGATAGTAACTTTTGTTTAAAAGCTTGTTAATGCCCGGTTGCTTGAACATTTAAAACTCAGATAACTGTTTTAATTCTCCATTTAACTAGTTTTGCGTATTTTGATTGCAATTGGACCTTTAAATAAGGCTTATAGATTCAAGTTTTCTTATCTTGTTATTCAGTTAAATGTTTGATTGTTTTTGTCAAAAAACGGCGTGAAAAAGGTTTGAGAGATATTTCTTATTGACGATTTAGCTTAGTCTCATTTAGTAAATGTTCAAGCAACCGAGCATAGGGTCGCAATAAATCGTTTTGTAAGCTTCTTTTTTTTTTCTAAATTGTAGTTACACTTAAATGCTCTGTAGCCGACGATATGTGATTCGGTTTAATTTTAAAGTAAACATGTACTTGATCCATGCTTAGACGGGTTGTTTATTCTTACGTGTTTCTGGTTACGTGAGTGTAATAATCGGCGAAGAGTATGGCGAGAATGTTAAAGAGAAAACACGTACGAAGATTTTTTTCTTGAGTGATTAATGAATGAAAACACTTGCGATTAGCTAAAAGTTGGATTCTCAAAAATTTTATTTTCATTTGGATCAAATCGTCATTCGCATGTTTGTTTTCCTACGTGTATGTCTCTTAGGATTCACCCCACACCAAATATTACACTATGTAACCCCGAAACACCCATATCGTCAAGAATAAGGCAGTACTACGTTGAAAACCTGCAATATTTACACAATATTCTTATTAGTGTTGGGAATAATCGAATGAAAACTATCGTGCCGTGCCATTCGATAGTTCTGAAATATTCATTAAATAACCTGATAAAATCTATTATTACTACATATTTTTATTCACAAAAATAGTAATGAATAAATGATAATGACGCCTCGATACCGGAGGATATATTCTTGTTGTATGTGAACCAGTTTCATTTACACCCCGATTTTTGTCTAAATATAAAACAAAAACCATTCTAAATTTGGACATTGGCTCAGACATAATAACCCAAAGCAATAGTATTTGCTCATTTTCTCAAACACAAAGGCAAAGCCAAACTCCGCAAATTAATTCTTCTTTATTGTTGAAAAGGACATATGCAGCAACAGGTCCTTCCATACTCATTACTTCAGAGGTAATTTTTAAAATTTAATTAAAAAATATGGAAGGGCTGAAATCTCACAGCTCTGAGATATCAAGACTTCGGTCTGGGTAAAGGATTTTGATATAGTTTTCGGCAAAAAACTTTCACGAGGACATGGTTTTTAGTTTTGGGCAGCGATGTATATCAAACATAGCTCTTTGTTGAAGTACAAGTATTTTTTATCTCTGTTTAAAAATTTATTACAAAACTAACACGATATATGAATACGTTGCCGGAAAATTATAATCAAAATTCCAAAAATATTGTTAGATTAAATAAAATCAAACTTTTTCAAAATTCCAAAAATATTCCAAAACTAGAATGAAATCAAATATTAAAACTTTTTCTAAATTCCGATAATATTCCAAAATTTCTTAAAAATTCAAACTTTTCCAAAATTCTAAAACTATTGCAAAAATTATTACAAAATCAAAAATTAAAACTTTTTTCAAAATTATAATAAAATCAAAAATTTTAAATTTTTCAAAATTCCAAAAATACTCCAAAAATTCTTACAAAATCAAAAAATGAAACTTTTTTCAAAATTCTAAATATATATATATATATAAAATTCATAAATTCAATTTTTTTCAAAATTCTAAAAATATTGCAAAAATTATAACAAAATCAAAAATTGAAACTTTTTGCAAAATTCCAAAAATATTCCAAAAATTAGAATTAAATCAAATATAGAAACTTTTTCTAAATTCCAATAATAGTCCAAATATTCTTAAAAATTCAAACTTTTTCCAAAATTCTAAAAATATTGCAAAAATTATTACAAAATCAAAAATTGAAAATTTTTTTCAAAATTCCAAAAATTATAATAAAATCAAAAATTAAAAATTTTTCAAAATTCTAAAAATATTCCAAAAATTCTTACGAAATCAAAAATTAAAGCTTTTTCCGAAATTCTAAAAATAATGCAAAAATTATTACAAAATCAAAAATACAAACTTTTTCAAAATTCCAAAAATATTTCAAAAACTATAACAAAATCAAAAATTTCCATGTTTAATTTCATTTTCAATTACATTTACGTCATAAAAACAGCTACATTTTTTTCCCAAAAAATTGGCTAAAAACGAAATGAAATAATTTTTTGACACACTTGACAACATTTTTTTGACAAACTTATAATGCCATAATTCTCAATAATAATAATAAAATTTCATTTCAAACAAACAATTAATTTTATTTTTTTTCCAAAATATTAGGTAAAAAAATAAATAAAAATCTTTCTTTTGACACACTTGACAACATTTTTTTGACAAACTTATAATGCAATAATCTAGTTTTTGATCTCACATACCAATCCCTACCATCAAGATCTCTCCAAATTTAATGTTCCTACTCGTAATCACTTAAAATGGACGTTTTTTAAGCCAAAAATATGAAAATTTGCTATTTTTGACACACATAATGATTTTTTGACACACTTCCGGTACCGTTATCGAACACAGCGTCCTTTCGGACCTGTCCCTTAAGTATACCTATTTTTAGAAAAAAAAAATTTTGAAATCCCTCTAGTTTTCCCTGCAGCGTAGGTAATGACGGCGGACGGCCGGACGGCAGACAGACATACATTTTTTTTTTGCTTTTTTAGAATCAGGAGGTCCTAAAACGTCGAGAAATGTCAAAAAAAGTGGGGGTAAGAATTTCACTTTTGGCTCATGAATGTAATACTTAGGTCTTTCAGACCGAAGTAATATATTTTATCTTTTATACTCCGTTCTGAATTAACAGAGTTTCAAAGTTCATTTGTAAACAAAATTGTGGCTTAGAAACAGTCGAAAACTACAGAAAAGCAGGCATCCTTCAAAAAGCCGCGCGGCGAAAAGTAGTTTCATTCTTGGCATCCCACCTCCAAACCTATTGTGAAAGCTTAACAGTTCAGGAGCAAACTGTGGGAGCTCAAGCCTGTTATGAATTATTTAGATATCTGAAGGCTTGGGGCGATGACGAAATTGTAAGTTACAACTAATTTTAGCTACTGTTTTTTTTAACTTTTATAAATTACAGAGCCTTCTTGTTAATAAAAATAGTAATGGATTTCTCCAAACAAAACTAAAAAATAATTGCGTTAAACGCAAAAAACTCCGCCAATTGCAAGATCTTACTTTTCCTGAACAAAGCGAAACTGCGAAAAATATATTATTTGATACATTGCACTATCTACGAGAGCTTTCAAAAGATTTGTTGAGCGCGCTTCACTCACAAGCTGCGCTGAAGGATCTGACTCATTTGGGAGTCATATCAACAGAAAGTTTTTTCAGTTGTAAAAGAAGAAGGAAAACATTTGCTATATACAGAGCCTGATAGAGAAAACGGTATTTTAAAAAAATGTTTATCATGTCATCATGTCAATTGGTAATATAATTTTTCGTTTAGAATGGAAAACATCGATTTTATCAATTATAAACATATTGAGAGTACTTGGTTCCTCGCCGAATGGTCCCAAGAAATTAATCCGTCTAACGGATTAGCAAAGCATAGATCGTGTCATACAATTTAAAAGGTTTGTATACAAAAAAAATTTGAAATAAAATGAGCTTTGCTCCAAATATTTCTTGATCGGTCTTTCTTCTTACTTTTACAGTTCGGGCTCACTAATGACGAGTATTTAGAAGGATCTGCTGCTAGAGCTCCATATATACTGGCGATGGGGGATACGAAAGCATCAATTTCTCAATATATATATGATGAATTTTTTTAAAATAAAAATGTAAGACAAAAATATGTATTTTAATTAACGTAACAAAAATTGGCATATACTTTATACCGTTTGGTTTAGAACTTTCATAATGGTAGATATAAAATTTATAGATAGAATAAATATATTAAAAGAGTTTATACGTGTAGGTATAAATTAAATACATATATATATATATATATATATATATATATATATATATATATATATATATATATATATATATATATATATATATATATATATATGTATATATATATATATATATATATATATATATATATATATATATATATATATATATATATATATATATATATATATATATATATATATATATATATATATATATATATATATATATATATATATATATATATATATATATATATATATATATATATATATATATATATATATAGATTATATACCGAACTAATAAACTGATGATATGTAAAATTTATACCAATTTTTATTATACCAAACCAATAAATTCATGGTATATAATTTATGCCAATTGTTATTGTACGAAACTCATAAGCTTATGTTATATAATTTATACCAATGCTTATATAAATTATCTTTATACATAAATATATGCAATTTATATAAAGCAATTTATGAACTTTTATACCATCGAACTTTATTTAACTAATACCATTTCTTTATGGATTTATATAAATACCATTTTTTACCAATTTCATACCAATATTTTCAACCGTGTGGTGTCTCAACCTCTAGACTTGAACTACTTTTTTTAAATTTTGGAAAGATTTAGGTTCTAGTTAACGTGTGCATAAATTTTCAAAAGTGAGATTGGCTATTTTCAGCAAAATCAAGGACAACAAAGTTTATTAAATTTTTAAAACAGCTGATTTTTCAGGAATCTGGAACGCCAAGGTTGTCATTTGAAAAAAATTGATAGAAATATGTTCAAATATTCAATATTGATAAATTTTATTAAAATATTATGATTCAAACGGAAGTTATAACGCCCTAGATTATTCAAGTTTTTTGGCTCTAGCCACTTAACCTGTACCCGGGTATGACCAGTTCACGAATTTGTCCAAGAGATTTTTTGCCGCAACGTATACAGAAAAAAATTTTGTTGTAGGTCAAGTAATGCGATCGTGAGAGTGCCGGGAAATTCCGTTATAGCTCATTCCGTATATATATATATATATATATATATATATATATATATATATATATATATATATATATATATATATATATATATATATATATATATATATATATATATATATATATATATTATATATATATATATATATATATATATATATATATATATATATATATATATATATATATATATATATATATATATATATATATATATATATATATATATATATATATATATATATATGTATATATATAATTTTTTTTTGTTTTTCCATCTCCGTTTATCATTTATAGTCGTTTGGCACTAACATTTTTTTGAAATTCCGAGATGAAGCCCATTGCAATAGGTAGATTTTTATATGAAATCTCTGAAATCTACCTAAAAGTAAGACTTTAACCTTCTCCGTCGCGGCAGTAAAGTTAAATTTTACAGCCGTTTGCCGAAAAAATAATTTTTTAACACCATTGATGTAGTTGCTTCTCTTATGTAGTAGTATTTGGCGCCGAGTTCGAAACTGAGTTAAAAAGCCATTTACTTAGGTCTGAAAAACCTAATCGAAAAGAAGCATTCACGCTCAATTCATTGATTTTCTGCTAAATTTTCTGCACCAATGGGAGAAGTTGGATTAGAAAATATCATGTCGGCTCATATATTAAATGTTGTTTTTCAACAAAAGTTGTAACTATTGAGAGAAGACTAAATAGAAAGGTTTTCTGCTAAGTTTACTTGGTTTGGAAAATGTAATTATGTCATTCGTGGTATTGGTATTGGTAGATAATAGATCGTTTGTTTTTGAAAAGTTGAAATTGCTGAACGCGAAACGGTGAGTGTATCATCTTTTCACTAAATTATGTTTATTTATGATCTGTTATAATTTGGCGGTATCGTGTTGATGTTTCGTGTTAGTTTGTAACGACCAACAAATTCTATTAAATAAACACGTTCTTTTAAAGTTTAAACCAAACAGTCCTCACACTGTTTATTCTATAAATAATACATTGCTTCGTACTATCAAACAACTTAAAATCATCTGAAAATTATCTGTTAAAAGTTTGATGACACATTAACACACAATCTCAACCCTAACCATCTACAGGAACTAATGGATGTCAAGGATTCTTTTCCTTTCTTTGAAGCATGTCATCGTTGTTGGGGATAGTGCAACTGCAAAGAGGCATTACCCCATATCACCGGGAGTTCAACAAAAGATCTATGCTGAACTTGACCGAATGCAATACTACAATTTAAGGTGATAGAAGGGGGTTCTAGTTCCTGCCACTCACCACTGCCACTCGCGAGTCGTTCTGATTCAAAAATCTTCTGGGAAGAATCGTTTGTGCTTAGACTCCTGGCGTGTCAATTCACTAATCAAGAAGGATGTATGTCCACTTTCTTTAATCGATTACTTGTTGGGTCGTTTAAATAGTACGAAATACATAAGCATCATTGATCTCAAAGATGCGTGCTGGAAAATTCCTTCAGAAGCATCTCGAGACAAACAGCCTTTATAGTGCCTGGATGACCATTGTATCAGTTTAAGGTTATGAATTTGGACTGTACAATGCCCCTCAGATAATGTGATGGCTAATGCATAAAGTGATACCGCATCGGTATCATGAAAGTGTCTTCGTCTATTTAGATGATCTACTGGTGGTCTCCTCAACATTCGAGGAACACATGCCACTTCTATGTAACATGTCTAAACTTTTAAAAGCAGCAGAATTAACCATTAATCTACAAAAAAGTAAGTTTGTGCTTAGGGAACTGAAATACTTAGTTTTTCTGGTTGGTGAAGGTGGATTGAGAACAGATACGGACAAAAAACTAGCTGTTGAGGAATACCCAGCTCCATCTACTGTCAAGCAAGTTCGTCGGCTACTAGGTATGGCAGGATGGTATCAAAGATTCATTCCGAATTATGCAAGCGTGGTTTTACCTATAACAGATATTTAAAGAAAGATCCTAAAAGGCTGATTTGGACTGATGAAGCTCAAGCCACTTTTGATTACTTAAAACATCTATTGACTGTAGCTCCAGTTTTAATTAATCCGGATTAATAATTCTTTATTTTTTTTTTGTTTGCAACTGAATAAAGTGAACGAAATTTTTCAATGTCTGAGTTGGAGTGTCTTGTGGGCCACAAATTTTCTATTGGCGGGTCACAAATTGACTATTGTGACCGACCATTCGAGTTTAAAATGGCTTATGTCACAGAAAAATTTGAGAGACCGGTTAACTAGGTGGAGTTTAAAACTTCAACATTTGGATTTCTCCATTATCCATAGTAGAGGGACGCAAAATGTAGTACCTGATGCTCTGTCTCGTCTGTATAAGCACTTGCTCATCATAACGACATTGTAAAGCTTGGCAATGAAGGTTATCGACACCAAGATGATAGCCAAAGTACAACTGTCTTCCCAGGATTCTCCGTTGGTAAAACAGTTGGATGGAAAGCTATACATGCATATAGAACCTAAAGTTGATGCAATGCCTAACGATTTGTTACACTGAAAAAAATAATTTGGTATATTCTACAAAACGGATTTAACCAAATTAACTTTGTAGCGTCCACTAAAATTTAGTACAATTGACCATACGTGATTTGAACGCTTGACAAAGCCTTGTCAAACGTTGAAAACGTTTGGTTGATTGTACTAAACTTTAGTTAATGGTACACAGTTGAAAAAGTAACTGTAATATTTAAAGCAAGTCTTGCAATAGGAGCAATTCGTTGCAGGTTATTATTGAATTGTAAAGTAAATGTTGCATTAAACCTAATTTTAATGCATATCTATACAATTCAAAACAACTCTTGCATCATAATTTATTTCTATAGAACAGCTAGAAGTTTTAATACACCTTGCTACAATTTAATGCATTAATGAAATTTTAAAATTCACTAGAGTATTATCCATTTTAGAAATATATAGTTAAAATCGTTTCATGTATGTTTTTGTTATCGCTTCTGGAAGTTTGTGATTAAGGTGGTATGTATGTTTTAATTTTTTCCGTTGTAATTTATTTATTTTAATTTGATTAATTTAGGCACGTGCGTAATAATCAAAGTAACTCGAAATTATGATGTAATTTGCATTAAAATGTCATACTAAAAAAAAATATTGCGCGCAATATTATTTAATGCAAATAACAGACATTTTTAAACAACAAGCTTTATATTTTACTCCAAGTGCTCTGTTAAATATAAATGCAAAGAGCATTAGTTTAACTTTATATAGCAAGCTTTGTATTGTTTTGTAATGGAAACTTCCGTAGGACCTATATGTGTAGCAATTTGCATTACATATTCATTTTTTTTTAACTGTGTACAAAATAAATTTGATTGAATCCGTTTTGTAGAATACACCAAATTATTTTTTTCAGCGATAGTGTGGAAACTGGAAACTCTGGATACCAAAGCCACTAACAACAGAATTGATCAAGCAACATCACGATAACTGTAAAGCTGCTCATGGTGGGATGAAGAAGACTTTGGTGGGTCTTCGGCGCCTATTCTATTGGGGTGAGATGGCGTCACAAGTTCATGACTATGTCATGTCTTGTGATGCCTTCAAACAATCAAAGGCAACGAAAAAAGACATTGCGTTCATCAATGCAATCTCGCTTTGTAACAGATCGACCATGGAAGCATATTTATATTGATTTTTGGGTCCGTATCCCAGATCAAAATCCGAAAATACGGTTCTCTTAATTGTACTTGATCATCTGTCTAAATTTGTATTGCAAACCTCTTAGAAATGCAACACCTTCAGCGAATGCGTGAATGAAGTCTTTCTAACATATGGTATTCCAGAGTGTCTTCATAGTGACAATGGTAAACCAGTGGCTTAGCAAATCAATTGAAAACTTACTATCCGAATTCAATAAACAACATGTCTTAGAGTAACGCATCGGAACGGGTGAATAGGTCGATACTGTCGATTCGATCCTACATAAAAGGCTTATACAATGCTTGGACCATTGTCATCTGGGAGAAATAGCTTATGCACTACGTTCAGCAGTACATAGCACAACTTTTTCACTCTCCATATTACGTGTTATTTGGTCAACACCCAATATCAGATGGCAAAACCTATACGATATTACGAACTCTTCATAGTCTCGGTGAACCCACTGACATAGAGCTTGATCATGCAGACCAATTAGCGATCGCCAGAACCCACATCAAATAATATATGGACACAAAATTTAATAAATCACAACAGCACTACAACCTACGAACGCGACCACGTACGTTTCCACCCCAACAACGAGTCTTGGTACGACAACATCATTTAAGTAATGCTGCAAATAAATTTTCGGTCAAGTTGGCTTCAATGTTTTTACCAGTCGTAGTAGCAAGGCTGGTAATGTCCAGTACAAATGCAAGAACTTGGATGGTAAGTCCATTGTGATTTGGGACATATCATGCCAAAGATATTGAATTATAGACGTCTTAATTATAGGTCCCTGTTAAATTATTTTGTAAAAGTCTTCTTACTTTAGGTCTTTATTAATTTATTTTTCCTTATTACTTCGGTCTGAAAGACCTAAGTATTACATTCATGAGCTAAAATTGAAATTCTTACCCCCACTTTTTTGGCATTTCTCGACTTTTTAGGACCTACTGATTCTAAAAAAGCAAAAAAAAATATATGTCTGTTTGCCGTCCGGCCGTCCGTCTGTCACAACCGACGAAATCTAGAAAACAGCTAAAGGGATTCTAAAAATAGGTATACTCAATGGTAAGAGCCGAAAGGACGATGTGATCGATAACGGTACCGAAAGTGTGTCAAAAAAATCGTCAAGTGTGTCAAAACAAGGAAAAATGCATATTTTTTGTTTAAAAAACGTTCATTTTAAGTGATTACGAGTAGGAACAAAGAATGTGGAGAAATCTGAATGGTCGAGATTGGTGTGTGAGATCAAAAACTAGATGATTGCATTATAAGTTTGTCAAAAAAATGTTGTCAAGTGTGTCAAAAGAAAGATTTTTATTTATTTTTTATCCAATTTCTGGAAAAAAATAAAATTAATTATTTGTTTGACATGAAATTTTATTATTATTATTGAGAATTACGGTAATATAAGTTTATAAAAAAAATGTTGTCAAGTGTGTCAAAAGACAGATTTTTATTTATTTTTTTACCCAATTAATTGGAAAAATAAAATTAATTATTTGTACGACATGAAATTTTATTATTATTCTTGAGAATTATAAGTTAGTCAAAAAAATAAAGTCAAGTGTGTCAAAAGAATGATTTTCATTTATTTTTTTAGAAAAAAATAAAATTAGTTATTTGTATGAAATGTATAATGAACATGAAATTATTATTATTGGGAATTTTATTACACTATAAGTTTGTCAAAAAAATATTGTCAAGTGTGTCAAAAAATTGATTTCATTTATTTTTTAGATAATTTTTTGGAAAAAAATATTTAGCTGTTTGTTTACGTAAATATAATTGAACATGGAAATTTTTGAAATTGTTATAGTTTTTGAAATATTTTTAGAATTTTGAAAAATTTTAAATTTTTGATTTTATTATAATTTTTATAATTTTGGAAAATGTTTCAATTTTTGATATTGTTATAATTTTTGCAATATTTGTAGTTTTGGAAAAAGTTTGAATTTTTAAGAATTTTTGGAATATTATTAGAACTTAGAAAAAAATAGAATTTTTGGATTCTAAATGTATTTTTAGAATTTTGAAAAAAGTTTAATTTTTGATTTTGTAAGAATTTTTGGAATATTTTTAGAATTTTGAAAAATTTTTAATTTTTGATTTTATTATAATTTTTAAAATTTTGTAAAAAGTTTTAATATTTGATATTGTTATAATTTTTGCAATATATTTAGAATTTTGGAAAAAGTTTAAATTTTTGAATTTTTAAGAATATTTGGAATATTTTTAGAATTTTGAAAACAAAATAGAAGTTTTGAATTCTATATATATTTTTAGAACTCTGAAAAAAGTGTCAATTTTTGATTTTGTAAGAATTTTTGGAATATTTTTAGAATTTTGAAAAATTTTAAAATTTTTGATTTTATGATAATTTTTATAATTTTGAAAAAAGTTACAATTTTTGATTTTGTAAGAATTTTTGGAATATTTTTAGGATATTGAAAAATTTTAAATTTTTGATTTTATTATAATTTTTGGAATCTTGGAAAAAGTTACAATTTTTGATTTTGTAATAATTTATGCAATATTTTTAAAGTTTTTGAAAAAAGTTTTATTCTTTGATTTTGTAATAATTTCTGAAATATCTTTAGAATTTGGTTGCGAAAAGTTTGAATTTTTTATTTTATTTAATTTTTACAATATTTTTGGAATTTTGAAAGAAATATAAATTTGTGATTTTGAAATATTTTCTCGAAACGCTAAATGGAGAGGTTTTTGAGTAGCTTGCTGATTGTATAATCTTTTCACTAAACTATGTTAATAGATGATCTGTTATAATTTTCCGACAACGTATTGATGTTTCGTGTTAGTTTTGTAATAAATTTCTAAACAGAGATAAAAACATACTTGTACTTTAACAAAAAGTTATGTTTGATATACATCGCTGCCCAAAACTAAAAACCATGTCTTCATAAAAGTTTTTTGCCGAAAACTATATCAAAATCCTTAACCCAGACCGAAGTCTTGATATTCCAGAGCTTGAGATTTCATATTTTTTTTTTGAGTTCGAAATTTTTTTTGTTATTTAAATTTTTTTCTCTCCAATTATTTGTTTTCTTTTTATTAGTATTTTTTTTTTGTTTACTTACAATTATTATTCTAACTCTGGTTGGTCTAATAAATCATCCAATATGCTTTGCTTAACATATTAACGTGTTCCGGTTAGATCATTGGCGCTTAAGACTTTTTTTCAGTCTGCAGTTGTCTGACTGTGGTTTGATTTAGTTTAATATTAATTTCCAATTTCTAGGAATTGAATGGGAGAGTTTTGAAAAAAGTTTAAGTTTTTGATTTTATTATAATTTTTGGAATTTTGAAAAAAGTTTGAAAATCGTTTCAATTTTGAAAAGGCTTAAATTTTTGATTTTATTATAATTTTGGGAATATTTTTAGAATTTTGAAAAAGTTGTATTTGTACTTTTACTTGTATTTTTACAAAGAATTTTATGTTTTCTATACACCGCTGCCTTAAGCTTAAAAAAAATGTCCTCATAAAAGCCTTTTGCCGAAAACTATATAAAAACCCTTAACATAGGCCGCAGTCTTGATATCTTAATTTTAATACATTTTCAATGATAGGAAAGATTGACAACCATCGTTTCTTAGATGAAATAAAAATAATTTAATAATCTGTTTTCAAAAACTCGTAAACTCCTTCTTAAGCTTTTCAACACGATCTGTAAAATATCTATTTTACAAATATTTATATATGTAAAGTTTTCTCGTTTTTTTGCAAGAAAATTTAGAGGACAAAAATGTGTGACATTTAGAGGACATACATACTGCCAATATAGAACAAAAAGATTATGGAGCCAAAAACAGTTAGGACAAAAAAAAGCGGAGGTCTAAAAGAGAACAAATCCTCTAAAAAGAAAACAGACAATCACCCGACTTTAAAACAACTTAAATAGGGGAATTACTAAACTATACAAGTTTGACAAAGCTGCATTTTTTAAGCCTGTTTCTTAATCCCAGGTTTTAGTTAATATACATTTATTTATCTTCCATAAAATTGCAGATAAAAATAATAATTCTTTTTGAAATAGATAACATTTCAACTTTTTGCGATAATACATTTAATTCTATCCGATATAAAAATTATATAAATGTATACTATTTTAAAAATGACTCTGTTTTATTTTGCTGAACTATCAGTATCGATCTCAGTAATCATAGTATCAGTATATTAAATTTTTATTAGTTGTGTTGTTAAGAAATAAAAATAATTATTAATTCTATAATGTCAAATTATGAAAATGATAATTGTTTTGCAATTGTAATAGGGGAAGGAATTCTAAGAGAATATAAAATGAAATACGAAATTCAATCTGAAAAAGGCGCATTAATTAAAATATTGTCTCTAAGTGGAAGTGATGCTGTAATTAAATTTACTACAATTATAAACAAGAAACTGCAATGGAGTGATACTAACTATCTGTGCCCTGCGGAAATCATAAAAATAGTTAACGCAAAATTATTTAATATATTACTTGCAATACGTCAATATGACCGTCGTCTACTATTAATTTCCAAGAGGGATTTTAAAAGATTTATACTAAACATAAATATAGGCCAAATCTTGATTGTTAATGGTTATTATTTTAATAGAAAAGATAGCAATATAGTATGCATTGTTAGATTCATTGGATCCGTGCCAGAGATAGGTCCTGGGACGTATTTTGGTGGTGAATTATACGTAAGTATTAGAATGTATCATACATTGAAAAAAATTGTAGGTAAAATACGACAAACAATGGTTTGTTGAAATTATTTAAAGAACGCTTTGTTTGATTTTTTATTGTTTTGTTGTTTTATGTCTGTTAATTAATTTACAAGCTGTTCGTTGATTTTCGATGTTGAATGAAATAAACATAAACCAAAATTATAAAATGTAAATGTTAAAAAATCGGTTCGATTAAGGGCTTACAATTTATAGTGACATAGTGTAAGTACAATAAAAGTGAGATTTGCGATATAAAAAACATAGATTTAAGAAAAAGTGTCATAATATCTAGTATGAATTGTAAAATACCTAAATAAATTAGTGAAATTTTAGTGTTTTATTAAAATGTTCCAAAAAATTTAAGGAAAGTAAATGAACAGTCTTGCTTAAGGATGTCTATAAAGGTAAATTTTGTTTATTCATAATTTTAATTTTTAAAACTAATTTTGATAAAACGTAAGTATATTTAATAGTATTATAACATAATCTAACTAATTTTATTTACCATATTTATAGAAATAATTGATAAAATCAATAAAATAGAACGTCCACTGTTAAAAAAACATGTTCGTTATTTTAACAGTCTGGTTGTTATTTTTCTTCGTAATAATCAACAAGCATGTCTGTAAAATTTACAAAATGTCCGTTAAAAATTTTTGGTGAAATAAGATCAATGATATCAATTTGTTGAATTCAACCAACAATTTGTAGGATCATTTTTGGTAAATTTTTAGAAATATTTGAACGAACAAAAATGAAGTTAGGTTGCCAATAATCCAGTTTTTGGCATATTCCTTGATCATGTGGCGCACTGTCTTCCTCAATTATTAAAGCCGATATGTAGAGCTATATGAAGGATCGATCAAGCAAGCAGAAACGTGCCATCAGCAAGGAATATATCATAATTCATAACTAATATCGAGGGTGCTACAGTTGACTGAATACAGTTTATCCGCCAGCAACCCAAGATATCACCTTGGATAAATATATATCACTGCTATTGCCAGTGGTATGTGATATCTCACGTTAACTCATATGTCAATTGCAGGGACCAGTTAAACCAGTAGATCAAAGTTTAAAAAAATTACAAATCAACTAAAACTAATCCCTCCATGCGAGCTCCATCCTATAACGAATTGTTGAATTCTGCTCTTTCAGTATGGTTTTATTCAACCGAGTTTCAAATCATAGGAATTATTCAGAAACGAGGAGTTGTCTGTTGCATAACTTTTTTATTTATAACATTTTAAAGCGATTGGCAACAAATTTTGTATAGAAACATAATTTCCTTTAATCCAACCATAGTACGCATGCTATCTTTAAATATTCAGAGACTTTAATTTTTGATTTAGTATAATTAATTCTAACTTTATATGCTAAAAAAAAATATCATGTTTTCTTTTTCTTTCAAGGATCCGTATGATGTTTTAACTTTACAAACTAACATGCCTTTCAAATATTTCAAATGCAATTGGAATCGAGGTTTCATAAAAAATGCTAACTGCATTTTTACACGAACAACAATGGTATCCCAAAACACAAGTGATTTGTTACAAAACCATAGCTCAGCAATAAACAATTTAAAACAATGGGAAGCAGCGCGTGAAACTTCAAAGCTATATCAACAGAAGGATGATGTATCTGAACTAAAAGATGATACAAATAAACCAAACAACTATCATCATATATATCATCAGAAATCAATTAAAATAGCTAAAGAACATCGTGAACCCATCAAAACTCTAGTTTTTAACCCATCATCAGCTATGCTAAGGCCAACTACAGCAAGTAAACCGAAAATACCACCCAAGCCAACTATAAAAATTAATCCGACTATGCGAACTTCTTGCAACTACCAAAATGAAATACCTTCCAAAATGCTTACACAACATAAGCGAAATATACAAACCACCACCCAACACTACAAAGAAAATGAAATGCATAAAACAATTTTAGAAAAAGACCCACCGTTGAATGAAAGATCGGCAAATTTATCATATAATCCTTTTAACCCATTTAATCCCACAGCACCGCCACTCTCACCACCAAACAAGCCGAACATAACTAAAAGGAGAGCGCCCAGCTATTGTCCGAAAGTTGATATTCTTGAAAATCCTAAACCCTCATTTTATCCACCTACGTATGAGGAATCGGTCAATAATATTACAGATCAACAGGCACCTGAACATTTATATTGGAACTCAGATCACTTTGCCCAAAAAGACAGTAAACATCAAATGAATCTTTATCCAAATTTAGAAAAATGTTTCGAAGAGTTACATGAGCTCGGCCACTCATCAACAAATTATGGCACGACAACAGCTGCTAAAAAACCGAATGAATCAAACATTACAAAGATTTATGTTACAACTAAAAATTTAGCTCCTATTATCAAATCTATTCAAGAATCACGTAAGTATGCGGAGGATTTTATGTAACTTATTGTATTTCACAATCGCTCCCAACAAGTAAACGATATCATCTCCATCAAAACTATATTTTTGATTTGGAGACTAAGGTTAACTAGCTATACGGCGTGTCCTTGATCCGATGAGTCATAGTTTCTTATAGAACACTACTGAATGTAAAATTCATGCCTCTTCTAACGTTCTAGAAAAATGAGTCACCAGAGACTAAGTTTTAACAAACTATGGGCCCATTTAAGAGACGGTTTGTAGTGAAATTTGTGATAAAGTAACAAAAACAGAAATGTTCAACTTTAAACAAAGATTATATCAATAAACCAATTGATGGAAAATCGAATCAAGACGCCGATAAAATAAGAAATTTGAAACCGATCTTTTCCGATTTGCTTGAAACTTCGGTAATCGTTAGAATAACAAAAAAAATTAAGATGTGTTTTTTTATTTTTTCACTTGTTTTGACATAGGGTGACTCGACATTGAAAATACTATATTTTTAAAAATTAAAACTAAAAAATTTCATGTAAAATAAGCAAAACATTTTTCAGTGTAATTTTTTTTATTGAGTCTTATTTACTACCTTCTAAACAAAAAAAATTTGACTAAAATCGGGAAACTAGTTCTTAGTAAATGTCACAAAGTACAAAAAAATCAAACTAATAATATACTCAAATGCCTTTTTCTCAAAAATAAAAAAACATGTCTGTAGTTTTAGTATGTTTTAAGTAAATAATAAACCTTTAATATATTAAAAAATGAAAGAAAATAAAAAAGTACTTTTTGAATAAACCATGTTTGAAGAATTAAAATTAAAAAAAACTCATCTAAAATATAATTTTTTTTGTCAGTGTAATATTTTTATAAAGCCACACAAAGTACCTTTTAAACAAAAAGAAATTTACTCAAACCGAATAACCCGTTCGAGCACAATTTAACTTTAATCTTGAATTGTCACAAAATTTCTTAAGAAAATTCGAGCCACCCTGTGTCAAAACTAGTGAAAAATAAAAAACACGTATTAATTTTTTGTTTGTTTGTTATTCTAACGATTACCGAAGTTTCAAACAAATCGGAAAAGGTCGGGTTCACATCATCGGCGTCACATCATCGATTTTCCATCAATTATAAAATTTTATTCATAACTTTTTTTTATCTTACAGAAAAAACGGGACAGACAAAGAAGAAGGATGAACTGTGTGCTATTATGTAGTTAAATAAGTTTTGTCGCTGTAAGCAGAATCTGTATATGTTAAGTTATTATCAAAAATAAAACAAAATTAGCTACCTTTCCATCCTAAAAAAAGGACCGTTTCTTCTGTTAAAGTTTTTTTAGTTTTTTGTAAACAAAAAAGTTAAAGAAAATAATTAAAATAAGATTTAGTTGTGATTTTTCTTTTCAAAAGTTTTTACATGCGAATAAATTAGAATACAATAAATTAAATAGAAATTAAAATTAATTAAAACTGAATAAATCATTATGAAATAGTAGTATGTATGTATTTATTTCAAAATATCAAAATTAAAAAACCGAGCGACAAGTTATCCGTTAGAAATAGGTAGATTAGGATCTGATGTGTCAGATTAGTTTAAATTAAAAAATATGCAGGTGCTGAAATCTCAAGACTTTGAGATATCAAGACTTCGGTCTGTGTTAAACATTTCTATTTAGTTTTCAGCAAAATGCTTTGACATTGTTTTTAGTTTTCGGCCAGAAATGTACATTATACATCAAACTCTTTGTATAAGTACAATCTTATCTCTGGGTAGAAGTTTATTACAAAACTAACACGTAACATAAAAACGTTGCTGGAAAATTGTAACAGATCATAAATTAACATAATTTAGTGAAAAGATGATGCACTTAGCCAACTACTCAAGAACCTCTCCATTTAGCGTTCAGCAATTCCAAATTTTCAAAAACAAACAACCCATTATCTACATTACAACCGATTTCATGTTCAATTACATTTCATGTTATGCAAATAATTAATTTAATTTTTTTACAAAAATAGGCCTGATTGAATAATTTCAAAAAATTATAACAAAATCCAAAATTCAAACTTTTTTACAAGATTTCAAAAATTATAACAAAGACAAAAATTGCAACTTTCTTCAAAATTCTAAAAATTTCAAGAGAATATTACAAAATCAAAAATTCAATCTATTTCAAAGTTCCAAAAATAATAATAAAATTAAAAATTTAAACTTTTTCAAAACCTTAAAAATATTCCAAAAATTATTTTAAAATCAAAAATTGAAACTTTTTTCAAAATTCCAAAAATATTGCAAAAATTATAATAAAATCAAAAATTCAAACTTATTTTTAAAACTCTAAAAATTTTCAAAAAATTATTAAAAAATCAAAAATTCAATATTTTTCCAAAATTCTAAAAATATTCCTAAAATGAACCCAAAATCAAAAATAGAAATTTCAAAATTACAAAAATATTGCAAAAATTATAACAATCAAAAATTCAAACTTATTTTCCAAATGTTCCTGTTATTCAGCAGTCGTGAAATCTGGAATCACACAAAAAATTACTTAAGATACATCTCTCTAATTACAATTTTTGTTAAAAACAACATTTAATCTGCAACAACTTTATATTTTCCAACTGTTCCTATAATTTGAGAGGAGTTGAAACTGGATAGAACCATATACTGGCTACTGGTCTCACATATCAATGTCGACCATCAAGATTTCTCCATATTCAAGGTTACTACTCGTTATCACTTAAAATGAACGTTTTTAAGGAAAAAATATGCAATTTTTCTTGTTTTGTCACACTTCCGGTACAATTATCGAACACATCGTCCTTTTGGCTCTTACTATTAAGTTAACCTATTTTTAGAAACAAAAATGTTTGAAATCCCTCCAGTGGTTTTCTCTGTAACGACGGTTGTAACAGCCGGCAGACATACATAATTTTTTTTGGTAATAAACGAATTCTGTTGGTAAAAACTCTGGATGCTTGGAGACGGTTCAGCCGTCGATCCAATTTTTACTATCTTTAAAAGAGCGACAAGCGACCAGCACTTGTCAGCCAGGGTTGACTGCAAAGACCAAAACAAATGGTAGTCTGTTTTTCGCCCATAGCTTGATTCAAACGCATCAGTTGACGTCGGTGACGCTCCGCCGTGTTATTTTGCCTTCTTTAAACAGCTCATAATATCCGGCTTTGGTGTAAACGGCCGGGGTTCTCCTGGTTTTCACAATGCCGGTGCATGTGCCGTGAGCTTCTGCGGTCAAACTTTGTCCTTCTGCCGCACTTTTATTTGTCAAAAAATAAAAAAGTATAATGTTTAATGTATGTGTGCCGGCCGTTACAATCTTCCTCAAATTCCTATTGTTTGCATGTAAATCGATATTTTGAACTCGACAAAAAAGAAGTTTGTTTACACTTGACTCAATTTCTTGTTACTGTGTTTAACAACCTATATATTGACGATAGTGTCGCCACAGCATGAAACAAGCAATAGCGCTGTCAGTGCCATAAATTGCAAAAACGATTATTTGTATACCTTGTATGCTTGAATATTTCATATGTCAATAAATTTTTGCCCGACATACAACTTCAAACACACAGTCCCTGATTTTCGTTCTAATTTGTAATTGAAATTGTTTTAATTTCTCCAGTAATAAAATGGAATTTTTCATGGAATGGGAAATAAAATTTGATAGAAATTTTTTTTTTGTATTTTTATATTTTTAACTCAATGAAATTCACCAAAATGTAATTACATAATTCAATTTGACCAATCACATTTTAACTATACTAATAATAGGGAAATTATTAAATAATTATTAAATTATCACGTATATTTTATTTTTTTTTTAACATAAAAAGGAATTAATAGAATTATAAATTAATAAAAGTCTTAAAATAATATTTCTTGATTAATCCAATTTTTTTTCCTGAAAAATAATTTTCATAGTGAAGATTGTATCTGCCATTTATAATATTTTTCTGGTTGTTGGTTTATTTGCAATTTTTAATAAGATTGTGGTTGATGGCTCGATGGATTTATAGTAGGCCTGAATAAATAAAAGCAATTCATGTATAATGCAATGCAATCAACTTGCTTTCGAAATTTTCGCAAAAATTTATTTCGAATTATCACCATCCTTGGGTGTACATTATTATCTCAAATTTATTGTTATTTTACATAGCTCAATAAATCAGTTGTTTATCTTTTGCATAGATAATATATAAATATAGAGAGAATGTAAATACAAAACTGTATGAACAGAGACGAACAAAATCGTGATACCAAATCTGTCAAATTGAATTTAACTTTTATACATTTTGATTTGTTTTTCAATGTTTATATTTACAACCACAAACATTTTTACTAAATTATAAATTAAAAACAATTCCAAATTTAAAATGGCAAAAAATATTAAATGTTTTCTTCGTAGTTGTGCTAATTTTTAAAAAATGAATGACTATAATTACGGAAGTGATGTAAATTTATTTAGTTATTTCCAGTGATTATTTAAACCAAGTATTTCGTAAAGGACAAGCAATATTTTCTAACGGCATAAAGAAAGTAATGTATTTCTCAAAGTATGTATGTAATAAAAATTTGTCGACAAACTTTTTTAATTACTGACAATTTTCTTTTTCTTTGATGAAATTTCGAAAAACTATATTTGGCTATAACAAAATCAAATATGAAACTGTTCTGTATATTTTATGAACAAATACGCTAGGAAAAAACTATTAATTTTTTATGGTAGAGTTTTTTACTTCGGTCTGAAAGACCTAAGTATTTTATTCATGAGCTAAAAGTAAAATTCTTTCCCTCACTTTTTTTGGCATTTCTCGACGTGGACCTACTAATTCTAAAAAAGCAAAAAAAAAATGTATGTCTGTCTGCCGGCCGTCACAACCGACGAAATCTAGAAAACGGCTGAAGGGATTTTAAAAATGTATGCTTTTAAAATAGGTACGGTACACTCAATGGTAAGAGTCGAAAAAACTATGTGTTCGATAACTGTACCGGAAGTGCGTGAAAAAAATCTTCAAGTATGTCAAAACAAGGAAATATGAATTCCTTTGCTTAAAAAACGTTCATTTTAAGTGATAATGAGTAGCAACAAAAAATGCGGAGAAATCTTGATGGTCGGGATTGGTATGTGATACCAAAAACTAGATTATTGCATTATAAGTTTGTCAAAAAATGTTGTCAAGTGTGTCAAAAGAAAGATTTTTATTTTTATTTATTTTTTACCCAATTTCTTGGAAAAAATAAAATTAATTATTTGTACGAAAAGAAATTTTATTATTATTATTGAGAATTATAAGTTAGACAAAAAAATAACGTCAAGTGTGTCAAAAGAATGATGTTCATTTATTTTTTTAGGAAAAGATAGAATTAGTTATTTGTATGAAATGAAATGTATAATGAACATGAAATTATTATTGAGAATTTTATTGCATTATAAGTTTGTGTAACGATCGCAATAATCGCAAAACAATAATAAAACCAAATTCATCTTCTTTTTCTAATTCAATAAAAATATATTTCAATAGTTTCAGTTCACTTTTACATTACTAATAATTTTAAAATTTGCTAATACTTAACTGCTAGTTAAATTTCGAATGTACTATAAAAAGCAAACGAACGTACTCAATTTTATTTCCAATTCTAAAGAACAGATGTCGTTACTAAATCTTTGTTGAATTTTTAGGATTACACGATTTTTTTTGACATCGGAAGATGTAACAACTAAAACACATTTTTTTGGTTGATTAATTTTCCAATGTTAAAATTTGGATTTAAAATAGAGATTCATTCCATATTTGTTCTTAAAAAACAAATGTTGTTTTCAAGTTTTAAATTCCGAGTTTAATTGTTAAATAATAAAAGAATTTCAATTTTTTGTGAGTTTTGAGACAAGATAGATAGAAATATTGTTCATAATTTATATAATGAGATTAGATGAATCAAAATGTCCTAATCTAGTGTTACATGTTACGTTTCATCGTATATAAAAATTTTGATTAATAAAAAGAAATTCTTCTCATTTTTATCAGTAAATTGTTTCTTTTAAATCATAGGCAATGTTTTCCAAAATTAAAAGTTATGAAACTCGTGCAAGTTATGGGAATCTATATTATTAAATTTAACATCTTAAGCGCATCGATTGAAGTGAAAATTTTGATTTTATTATATCTGGAAATAGAAGAATAAGCGACGATTTCTGTATTTAATTTGGATCCGTTCAAAGATCAATTTGGAATAATGTGGAAGTTCCTGTAACTTTAATTGTGGAAATACTGAATCAGCAATTTGAACCGTTAAATGTGCATTATACTGGACAATTAGAATACAAAAAGGTTATCTCCGAGTTTATACGTCGAAACAACATATGGCTTTGTAGTTTTAAATGTACAACCAACATAAATGGGATTGTTTCATCTACGTACTATTGGACATAATAACAGTAGCAGAACTAAAATATAAATTCAAGGAGGCAAATATTGGACAAAATATCATCAATCAACAATTTAAGATAAGTTATTGTTTTTATTTTATATTAGTATTGAAATTTAGTTTTTTTGTGTGTTTTAACTTGGTTATTTTGATGATAGGCTAATTGAAAAAAAATTAAGAGATTCCCAAATTTTGGTTCGTTTGGGAACAATTTCGTTCCCGGTGGCATTTAATTTTATTGCATATAGATATACATTGTTTTTTTATTAGTGTTTAAAAGTCCTGGACCCACAGTTGCGTGGGCCTGACAAGAGTTGGCGCCGAAACAGGGACCTGGGGCTTTGTAGGGATATTTTTTTATATAGGGCGTTGTCAACCGGTTTGGGTGTTGCCAACCGGTATATTTTTTTTAATTTTTTTTGGAAAAATAAAACCAGTTCAGGTTTTAGATATTCTTTTTTAAAATACCGTAATCACGGTAAATAAATTAAATTTTTTTTTGTTGTTGTTGTGAATTTTTAGCGCGCAAAATTTTGGCGTAATAATTTATATAATTTTGGGTGCAAATTTTTTGTAAAACAGTTTGGTGTTTTTATATATTCCCTTTTTGGATATATATACATTTATATGTAAAATATTCATATTTTTGATAAACCGGTTTGGTTTTTTTTGCAAACTGGCACATATTAATATATTAAATATAAGTAATATATTTTATTTTGATAACCTATTGGTTTAAATTGGAATATTTTCGTATTTTCGAACTTTTTATATATAATGTACAACTCAATCAGGAGGTTTCAGGGGATAAGTAGGAGTCGGCCAGGGGGGTTTGAGCCCTGGATGAATGAGGTGGAAGAGAGAGAGCATGTGGAGAGAAAGGAGAAAATGAATGAGGCAATGAATGTGGTAGAATGGATGATAAATGTGATTATGGTTGAGGTGAAAGATAAAATGTTTTTGGAGATAATGGATGACATTTGTGAAGAGCAGTATGATGAGATATTGGATGGGATGGTGGTTGATATAGTGAATGAGTGCGTGAATGAGGAAGCGAATGGGTTGGATGTGGTGAATGAGGAAGCGGTTGAGATGGATGTGGTGAATGAGGAAGTGAATGTGGGCTGGAGAGAAAGGAGGAGAATTAATAAAAACCGGAGTTCTCATTTGAAAAGAAAGGAGAGGAGGAAGAAGGAGAAGGAGAGTCGCTTGGTCGTGGAACTGGGAGCTTCCTCGACCAAGAGTACTCAAATAGAGGAGCTGGTTGAGGTGGTTCCCATCTCACCGACCATGCGACAGGTAGAGGAGTGGTCTGGTCCACAGGAGGCCCCTGTTCCTCATTGTATAATTAATTAAAATTAATTATTTTTGCTTGTTTGAAAAAAAAACCGTTTTGGGACAGCAATTTTTTTTTGGAGATTGTTTTTTTTGTGCTGTCATTCGAATTGTTTTTGTACATATTGTACATATTTTGTAAATATTTTTTGGTACTGTCAATGTACAGGGTTGTACATATTTGTAAATATTTTTGTAAATAATTTTTTTTTGTATATAGTTCCACGGTAAATTTTCATTGTACATATTTTTTTTTTTGGAATAATATTGTACATATTTTCATTGTACATATTTTTTTTTTTGAATAATATGGTACATATTTTTGTTTATAAATAGTTTTTGGAATTTTTTTTCGTGTACTAGGTTTAATAAATCTCTTTCTCAGCGGTATGCCTAACAAGCCATCCATAGAGCTTCACTCTTTAGCATTGATGTCGTTCTTAGATCGCCTATGGCCATCGGGGTTATGCGATCGAAGAACATTGGTTTCTTCTCTTCATTCGGCGAGGAAGTTCTCAGGGACGAGGAGTGGTGTTGCTGTGTTTGTACTTAGGTGCAAACCAGTAGTACCATTCTTTGCTCAGAGGCTTCTTCGGTGTAATGAAGAGAAGAACCAATTGTACTTTGCTTTCAGGATCAGAGGCTTCACCTCATACAAATTCAAAAAACTTTTCCATTTTTTCATTTAGTTTTCAATAGAACAATTTTCATAGAGTTTAGGGTTTGAAGTCTGGTGCTCGGGAGCATTCTTCAACTTTCGCATTAGGTTTGGGTGTAATTTATTTGTAGATTAAACAAGCACAACTGGGTCAGTAGAAATGGACCTAGTGTCTAATCGTGACAGTTGTGATTGTTTTATTAGGTTGGGGAGAATCTGTTCTGTAGAATCTGGTCGTTAGGGGCTTTTCTAGTCAGTTCTCACATGCATTGTTGGAGTGGGCTCGCGAACGCGGGAATTCAAATTTAAACAAAATGGATATTGTAACCATTCTTACTTTTTACAATTGTCTCCAGACGAATCTTGATTTTGGGAATCTCTTATATTATTAAATAAAAATAAAATAAATCAAACAAATTTTTCAAAAAACTAAATAAATAATTTTTATTAAATAAATAATTTTTTTTAATTTAAGTTAATTTTAGGTAGCTAAATAAAATAAATTTTGATAATTAAGCAAAACATCAAGATATAAATAAATATCTATTATTTTTTAAAAAAAAATTAAATAAATATTTTGAGTTAAGAGGACCACCCAATAAATAAACATCTTTAAATATTTTTTTCAAATTTTAAAATAAATAAATATTTTTTCCATAGGGGTGTGTCGTCAATAAATAGAGGTATATATATATATTTCAGTATATCTGAAATTAAATAAATAAATTATATTTTTACACATACAATATTTTAGGAACTTTTGTAAAAGATTCAGCAAAGATTGGGTACGACGGTGGTCTTTCCTTTTTGTTCCTTTACAAGTTTGTTTTTACAAAATTTTTTTTGGGGCGTTCGTTGTTTTTTTTCGTTTTGCGTTTTTCATTGTTTTCACTTTTACAGCGTACTAGCTACATTTTTTAGTTGGAATTGGTTTTAGTATTGTTGGTATTTTCGAGTTCTTGACTTTATAAATTTTACCATTAAAATGTCAAGCCAACTAGACGTTGACCATCCGTTCTATGGTCTGGAACCCACCGAACTGCAGATCGAATGTCTGGTTCGGGGTGTGGATTTTAGAGGGGTCAATTGGGCAGAGGAACTGCGAAACCACGTAGATCATGGTGCAGTTCCAGTAATGGTATCTCATGCGAGAGACTTGGTAGCTGAGTCTCAAACGGTGGTGCAGGCAGCACAAGTTGTTTTAGATCAGGTACGTCGACTTCAACCACCGGTTAATCAGACCTTCTTAGATGGTTTGGCGAATCGAGTGTTGCATTATACAGGTAGGATGAATAGGTTGGGTCCTCGCAATGACTTGCAAGAAGCCCGCACCTACGCTATCTCGCAATTGTCACGCGCTTGGGATATAATAGGATCACTGTCAACACGTCCAATTATACAGAATAAACCAGGAGTATCATCTGCTCCATCTGCTTCACCTGCTTTTCAACCAGGTGAGAGATCCACACCGATCCCAGTGCAGCCAATTACTGAGACAATAAATAGTCTGAATCGTCCAAACTATCAACAACAGAGACGGTCAGATCAATTACCACCGGCTTATTTTCAGCAATCAGGTTTGAGAGCAGAGGACCTTGCAATACCACTATTGGGTCCATCTTTCCAAGCTGAACACATACACAACAATCCAGCGTTGGTACAACAACAATCATTAAATTATCCACAAGCTCCACTAACAGCACCACCACCATACAACCAACCTCCTCAGGTATGGCGTGACGCGGCTCCAGCGTTAGCACCAGTGGAGTACCGAGGGGTTCGTGGGAACAATTTGAGTCGTTATGACTCAAATTGGGTTCCAACCTTCACAGGAGATGGTCACTCTCCTGATGTTCATGAGTTCGTTCACAGAGTTGAGGCGGCTGCCAGGAGGGACCGTGTGAATTGGGACGACCTTAGGTCTATCGTTCCACGGTATCTCAAGGGGGCTGCCGACAGATACTATTTGAACTTAACTCATGAATATGAGGTGGTGACCTATCCAGTGCTAAGGGAGGGACTCCTACAAACCTTCGGTACGCTCACTGATGATAAGGCGATCTTGCGCGTTCTTCTGAACCGCAAACAAAAGTCAAAGGAGAGCGTATACGAATATCTAGTGGAGATTGGTTCGTTAAACCGTCGCTTAGCACGTCCATTTGCTGACCGTGAAATGCTAGAGATTGCTCGGGAGGGATTGAGTGTGGAGCTCAAAAATGCTACACTTGCAGCAACAATACATTCTATTGATGAACTTCGGACTCTATTTCAGAAGTTTGAACGTTTGTGGTCCACACCAGTTCCAACCAGAACATCAAATTTAAGAATTAGCGAGGTACAACAAATGGATGATTATGAGGTGGATGCTGAACCAGAACAACATGGATATATTGATGCGGTGGATTCAACACAGAGACGGATATTGCAGCGACCTAGCATAACATTTGACAACAGTCAACCTGGTCCATCAATATCCAGACAACCAATAGTATGTTTCAGATGTGGAGTAAACGGTCATCGAGCTCCTGATTGCTCTAAGAATCGGATAAAATTGCACTGCTGGAAATGTAACAAACCGGACGTTATTTACGCAAATTGTTCATATTGTCACCCGTCGGTAAACTACCGTCCGAGAGTACATGCTTCGGGGATGGTACCCTCGGTTCAACATTCAGTGAGCCCGAAGAAAACGACGAGAGATGTAGCAACGCAGGACGATCGATCACCACTCAGGAAACCAGAATAAAATCGCCTAGTACATTTAATTTCCCATCATTACATCGAACATATTTTAGACGTCTTGAACGTAACATTAGATATTGGAGGATGAGGAAATTATTTCGTAAAGCTTGTATTTCATCTATCCTTTCAGAAACAAAGGATCCTCGGCCGCGATTGACAATCAAGATTTTGGACAAACATATTTCAGGTCTATTGGATAGTGGAGCGTCAATCACAATACTTGGAAGAAATTCCTTGGAATTATTGGAATCAGCAGGTACAACTTACCGTAAATACACTTCGTGTATTCGTACGGCGGATGGTACTGCAAATAAAATTTTGGGTTACATCGAAATTCCAATAACTGTGAATGGCTCCACTAAACCAATGCGGTTCCATATAGTCCCTGGATTACGAGAAGAGCTCTACCTGGGCATAGATTTCTGGGAGAAATTCGGTATTGTTCCTTTTTTTGTTAGTGAACTGACTCGCACAGAGCTACAAACTTTTAATACACATAACCTCACCACTGATCAGCAACATGAACTGGATATGATCAAGGATTCTTTCCCGTCATTTGAAGTGTCTGGGCTCGGAAAGACTTCTTTGGTTGAACATGTCATCGATGTTGGTGATAGTGCACCTGTTAAACAGAGACACTATCCCACATCGCCGGCTGTTCAACTAAAGGTCTATGCCGAACTTGACCGAATGCTTCAAATGGGCGTGATCGAAGAGTCTAACAGTTCTTGGTGCTCGCCAGTGGTTTTGGTACAAAAAGAATCTGGTAAAAACAGATTATGTATTGATAGCCGTCGTGTCAATTCACTGACGAAAAAGGACGCTTACCCACTTCCCTTGATTGATGGCTTACTAGGTCGTCTAAATAGCACAAAGTACATTTCAAGTATTGATCTCAAAGATGCTTTCTGGCAGATTCCTCTGGCAGAAGCATCTAGAGACAAGACAGCCTTCACAGTGCCTGGTCGTCCATTGTATCAATTCCGGGTTATGCCCTTTGGATTGTGCAATGCTCCCCAGACAATGTGTCGGCTAATGCACAAAGTGATACCACATCAATATCACGAAAATGTCTTTGTTTATTTAGATGATCTATTGGTGGTCTCTTCCACGTTCCAGGAACATATGGAATTGCTGTCCAAAGTCTCTTCATTGTTAAGAGCGGCTGGGTTAACAATAAACCTCAAGAAAAGTAAATTTGTTCTGAGCGAGGTGAAATATTTGGGATTTTTGGTTGGTGAAGATGGTCTTCGAACAGACCCTGACAAGGTAAGAGCTGTAGCAGAGTATCCAGCTCCATCTACAGTAAAACAAATACGTAGACTATTGGGAATGGCTGGTTGGTACCAACGTTTCATACCAAATTATGCAAGCGTGGTATCACCGATTACGGATTTATTAAAGAAAAGTTCTGGTAAATTGAAATGGACATTAGAAGCGCAAGCTGCTTTCGAAAATTTAAAACGATTGCTGACTACAGCACCGGTATTAGTAAACCCTGATTATAATAAAGAGTTCTTTATTAGATGCGATGCGAGTCTGACAGGGATAGGTAGTGTACTGTATCAGATCGACGAAGACGGACAAGAGTGTCCGATAGCCTTCATGTCGAAAAAACTTAATAAAGCTCAACGAAACTATTCTGTGTCTGAGCTTGAATGTCTTGCGGCAATTCTGAGTGTGAAGAAATTCAGGGGCTATGTTGAAGGTCACCGATTTACAATTGTGACTGATCACTCAAGTCTGAAGTGGCTTATGTCACAGAAGGACTTGAGTGGCCGTCTGGCTAGGTGGAGCCTAAAACTCCAACATATGGATTTTACCATTGTCCACCAAAAAGGTACCCAAAATATAGTCCCTGATGCTCTATCTCGTCTTTATGACGATACACACGAGGAATTGACGGAAGCATTAACACATCACATTAACGACATTAAAATCGACAATGAAGGTTATCGGCACAAGGAATATACGGATATGATAGCTAAAGTTCAATCATCACCAAAGGACTTTCCATCAGTTAAAGTCGTGGATGATAAGCTATACATACGTATTGAGCCAAGACCTGATGCAATACCCAACGATGTTCCTGTGTGGAAACTCTGGGTACCAAAACCGATGACTTCCAACATGATTCAGAAACATCACGATGATAGTACTGCTGCTCATGGAGGTGTTAAAAAGACTTTAGAATTACTTCGACGTCTTTATTATTGGCCGGGCATGGCGTCACAGGTACACAACTTTGTTGTGTCCTGCGACACATGTAAACAAACAAAAGCCACGAATCAGATTTTGCGTCCTCCGATGCAATATCAATTCGAAACAGCACGTCCATGGCAGAGAGTCTATATAGATTTTTTGGGACCGTACCCTCGTTCTACACTTGGGAATACGGTGTTATTGATAGTTCTGGATCATGCTACGAAGTTTGTACTACTGAAACCACTTAGAAACGCAACTTCACCGAAGGTGAATGCTTTTCTAAGGAATGAAGTGTTTCTTACATATGGGGTACCAGAGTTTCTGCACAGTGACAATGGCAAACAGTTCACTAGTAGGAACTTTCAAAGTCTTTTGTCAGATTTCGGCATTAAACACATTAGGACCGGTGTTTATAGTCCTCAAAGCAACGCGTCAGAGCGGGTCAATAGGTCAGTTCTAGCAGCAATTCGAGCGTTCATAAAAGGTCAACATACCAAGTGGGACTCACAAATTGGTGAAATCACATATGCACTGCGGGCTGCAGTACATTCTGCTACCAAGTACTCACCGTACTATTTATTATTTGGTCAACATCCAATCTCGGATGGAAATACTTACCATTTGTTGAGATCACTACACAAGCTTGGTGAAGATGGTGGTGAGGAAATAGAACGCTCTGATCATTTGACTCTGCTCAGGAACCGGGTTCAACAAAATTTAAAAGCAGCTTTCAAAAAATCGCAACATCAGTACAACCTGCGATCTAAACTACGGACTTTTCAACCACAACAACGTGTGTTTGTACGGCAACATCATTTGAGTGACGCTACAAAAAAATTCTCGGCAAAATTGGCTCCAAAGTTCTTACCTGCAATGATTAAGACTAAGATTGGAAATGTACTCTACGAGTGCACAGATATGAGCGGTAAGAATCTTGGAGTCCATCATGCGAAGGACATCAGAGAATGATGTCTTTTCGTTAGGTAGGGTCGTTCCTCTGGCTAGTTGTCTTCGCTGTGGTTCACACCTCCCGTGTCATACTTACTGGTTGTATCGGGGTGTCCATGGTGCTGACGTTCGGATGGATGGTCGGTCTCAATGCTCAGTGAAGTTCTTAAGGACTTCATGAGTGTTGGAACCGGTCATCGGTCTTGACGCCAGTGACTGTGGGTATCTCGATCCCAGATACAATTTAATAAGTGGAAGTAGTTCGGTGGTTTTCTGTCATGGAGGGGATGGCGACGTTTTTGTGATTTCAAGAGTAGAAATCTTGATTTTTACCTTGAATTCATGGTGTAACGATCGCAATAATCGCAAAACAATAATAAAACCAAATTCATCTTCTTTTTCTAATTCAATAAAAATATATTTCAATAGTTTCAGTTCACTTTTACATTACTAATAATTTTAAAATTTGCTAATACTTAACTGCTAGTTAAATTTCGAATGTACTATAAAAAGCAAACGAACGTACTCAATTTTTTTTCCAATTCTAAAGAACAGATGTCGTTACTAAATCTTTGTTGAATTTTTAGGATTACACGATTTTTTTTGACATCGGAAGATGTAACAACTAAAACACATTTTTTTTGGTTGATTAATTTTCCAATGTTAAAATTTGGATTTAAAATAGAGATTCATTCCATATTTGTTCTTAAAAAACAAATGTTGTTTTCAAGTTTTAAATTCCGAGTTTAATTGTTAAATAATAAAAGAATTTCAATTTTTTGTGAGTTTTGAGACAAGATAGATAGAAATATTGTTCATAATTTATATAATGAGATTAGATGAATCAAAATGTCCTAATCTAGTGTTAGATGTTACGTTTCATCGTATATAAAAATTTTGATTAATAAAAAGAAATTCTTCTCATTTTTATCAGTAAATTGTTTCTTTTAAATCATAGGCAATGTTTTCCAAAATTAAAAGTTATGAAACTCGTGCAAGTTATGGGAATCTATATTATTAAATTTAACATCTTAAGCGCATCGATTGAAGTAAAAATTTTGATTTTATTATATCTGGAAATAGAAGAATAAGCGACGATTTCTGTATTTAATTTGGATCCGTTCAAAGATCAATTTGGAATAATGTGGAAGTTCCTGTAACTTTAATTGTGGAAATACTGAATCAGCAATTTGAACCGTTAAATGTGCATTATACTGGACAATTAGAATACAAAAAGGTTATCTCCGAGTTTATACGTCGAAACAACATATGGCTTTGTAGTTTTAAATGTACAACCAACATAAATGGGATTGTTTCATCTACGTACTATTGGACATAATAACAGTAGCAGAACTAAAATATAAATTCAAGGAGGCAAATATTGGACAAAATATCATCAATCAACAATTTAAGATAAGTTATTGTTTTTATTTTATATTAGTATTGAAATTTAGTTTTTTTGTGTGTTTTAACTTGGTTATTTTGATGATAGGCTAATTGAAAAAAAATTAAGAGATTCCCAAATTTTGGTTCGTTTGGGAACAATTTCGTTCCCGGTGGCATTTAATTTAATTGCATATAGATATACATTGTTTTTTTATTAGTGTTTAAAAGTCCTGGACCCACAGTTGCGTGGGCCTAACATTTGTCAAAAAAATATTGTCAAGTGTGTCGAAAAATGTTTTGATTTTTTTTTAGATAAGTTTTTGGAAAAAAAATTTAGCTGTTTGTTTACGTAAATATAATTGAACATGGAAATTTTTGAATTTGTTATAGTTTTTGAAATATTTTTGGAATTTTGAAAAAGTTTCAATTTTTGATTTTGTAAGAATTTTTGGAATATTTTTAGAATTTTGAAAAATTTAAAATTTTTGATTTTATTATAATTTTAGAATTTTGGAAAAAGTTTCAATTTTTGATATTGTTATAATTTTTGCAATATTTTTAGAGTTTTGGAAAAAAGATTGAATTTTGAATTTTTAAGAATTTTTGGAATATTTTTAGAATTTAGAAAAAGTTTAAATATTCGATTTTATTCTAATTTTTGGAATATTTTTAGAATTTGAAAAAAAAATTTTTGAATTTTATATTTATATTTAGAATTTCGAGAAAAGTTTCAATTTTTGATTTTGTAATAATTTTTGGAATATTCTTAGAAATTTTTGAAAAATTTAAAATTTTTGATTTTATTATAATTTTGGAAAAAGTTTCAATTTTTGATACTGTCATGATTTTTGCAATATTTTTAGACTTTTGTAAAAAGTTTGAATTTTTGAATTTTTAGCAATTTTTGGAATATTATTAGAATTTAAAAAAAGTTTAAATTTTTGATTTTATTCTAATTTTTGGAATATTTTTAGATTTTAAAAATAAATAGAATTTTTGAATTTTATATATATTTTTAGAATTTTGAAAAAAGTTTCAATTTTTGATTTTGTAAGAATTTTTGGAATATTTTTAGAATTTTGAAAAATTTTAAATTTTTGATTTATGATAATTTTTATAATTTTGGTAAAAGTTCCAATTATTGATTTTGTTTAATTTTTGCAATATTTTTAGAATTTTTGAAAAAAGTTTTAATCTTTGATTTTGTAATAATTTTTGAAATATTTTTAGAATTTTGTTTGAAAAAAGTTTGAATTTTTTATTTTATTTAATTTTTACAATATTTTGAAATAAATATGAATTTGTGATTTAGAAATATTTTCTCGATACGCTAAATGGAGAGGTTTTTGAGTAGTTTGCTGATTGTATAATCTTTTCACTAAATTATGTTAATTTATGATCTGTTATAATTTTCCGACAACGTATTGATGTTTCGTGTTAGTTTTGTAATACATATCTAAACAGAGATAAAATATACATGTACTTTAACAAAGAGTTATATTTGATATACATCGCTGCTCAAAACTAAAAACCATGTCCTCATAAAAGTTATTTGCCGAAAACAAATAAAAATCCTTCACCCAGACCGAAGTCTTGATATCTCAGAGCTTGAGATTTCAGCCCTTCCATATTCTTTCATGTAGATTTAAAAAAGTTCGCAATAATTGTACATTTTTGAATTAATCGAAAAAGTTACGCACGACTATGTGGAAAAATTTCGGTTTCTCAGACAGTAAAACAAAAAAAAAAATACAATTTGACAGATGTGCATGCACGCTAAATATTGGCTTTTTTGATCGGTTAATCTTTCATTTTGTAAGTCGTTTTAGCTATACGATGTTAAATGATTGTCGTTCAAAATTTTTAAAATTTTTGTATTAATGTAATGTTTATTTGTTGAAGCGGACTGAAAACTGGCCAATTTCTATCACGAGGGAAGTTTCTACCACTTTATGAAATCGGTGAAGTAGATTTGTAACATTGGTATAGTTGAAGTCCGTTTAAATTCTTTTGAAAAAGATTTTTTTTCTCGCCCAAACATCTTTTGAAGAAGCTTAAAATTTCGAAAATACGTTCAAACTCGTAAGGTTCGGTGATTCGCCCGTTTTCTTAAAAACCCGTGTGACAACCTTTCGTACTCCACTCCCTTCTCACAGAAACCAGTCTTCATAAAATTCTGGGTAACATAATGAAACGACATCAAATGTTAGTTTTATATGAAAAATACAGTGCGTATCATGATAAAGGATTAGTTATAGTTTTGTGCCTGCAAATTAAAAAAAAATAGTTACGGAATTCGTTCTGTATGTATTAGCCTTTTACGGCAATATGTATTTTATCAAACTAACGATGCGTTCGATGAAATAAAGTAAAAAAAATAATGAAACAAAGTTAAATCTCAAAACGATCATATGAATTATGCATAAAGGAAATGTGAATCGTCAAAATATTTCGAGGAACATTATTATTTTACTGAAGTTTACCCTAGAACACAACTACCATCACAAACACCAAACCCTCCCAAACGCTCTAACACATAATGTACTTTTCCCCATTAATTCAAGGACATAATCGTTTTGTTCAATCTTATTAATAAACACAAGCCATGAAGTAAAAAGGAAAAATAAATATGTATACCCAAAATATTTATGTAGTTGTTGGGATAAGTAGAGTTTTCCGATTGGAAAAATAAGGTAAAATAGAAGATAAGATTTAAATTATTTTCTTCCTTTTATCATTCATTTTTATGTGCTTTCAATAGATTTCTTATTATGCTTTTTAGTATTGTGTATTAGATTAAAGACAGCAAAATAAATTTTTTGAAAAGAAAATTGAAATTTTTTCTATTGCGTCGTATCTTTTATATCCTGATTTTCTTTGTAGGCTTTATTTAAATAGCATTAAATTGATGAAGGTCACAAAAAATTATGACAAAAATAGGTTTGTTTAAGGTTAAATTTGAATTATTTTTATTGATTAGAAATTAACTATATAAGAGTCGATTTGTCAGTATGATTAGTATTGAATTTACATAAAACTATGTTATTTAAGTTTTTTGATTTTGTTAACGTTTGAGAATACATATTTGCGTTGCACGTACCGTAAAACAATCTTCAAAAAAGTTGGTGAAATGTGCATTAATTGTGCATGTAACAAAATCCCCATGCACAAAATTGTGTGTAATACATGTCATGCACATGATGTGCACCATACCGTGCACACAAATGTTACACGAATAATAAAAACGAATCGAAACGAAATTTGTTCAATCATAAGAATAATAAACAAAGAATGAAAAAAATGGAGAGTGAAAAAGTTGACATTTTCTAAAATTACGGGTTTCATTTCACTTTTTATGAGATAATATGATTTTCGTAATAATAACTTGATGAATTTCATTTTATTTTCATCTAAAATTATGTGCCAAAGAAATTTTTTTTGTAAAGATAATGAAAATATGCAGAAATAAGAAACGGGCCCTTTGAATAATTAATTTTAGGGATTCAAAAAAATTATTATATTTATTTAATATTTTTTGTTAATCAACTGATATTTCACTTATATTTAAATTTAATTTTTATATTTTTTAATTCTGATTTTATTTCATTTAAATTGTATCGTTAAAAAGTGGCGACAAATAGACAACTCATATACAAATGCAATCACATCACATCACACACATACATTTTCATTTTAGAACTTAAAAATACGATTGCAATCTTCATTTATCCTAATGACGTTACCAAAAATATTAGTCTAGGAAAGATTCATAACGTATATGAAGATTTCTTGTCATAAAGTCATACATCGAATACATGATTTAACTAGGGGATAGTGGTGTGACCATAGGGGCTACGCCAAGAACTTCCCGTAGCATTAAAAACTAACCAGTTACTGGATACGGTATACTAAAACACCAAACATATAAAAAAATTATACAATATAATTTAAGTTCAATAAAAAACGAAAAATTTCAAAACAAATATTAAAACAAATTTGATAAAAAGTCAACAAAAAGTGAATTTGCTCAATTAGGGTTTTTAAAGCCTAAAATACGCAAAATTAAGATTTATTTATTATACGACACATTAATTGTAATAATTTAAATAGAATTTGAATGTGTGTGTAATCATATTTAAATTTAATATTATATTAAAACTCAGACTGCAAACTAAAATAAGTTGTCTAGACCGTTTCAGAAAGATATCATTACAATGTCAATAGAAAAAATAATCTCCAACAGTCCAACACAATAACCTAACCTATCGATAGGATAAAAGGTCGGCATTTGTTTGATGAACACCGACCACTATATGCAAGTCACCTCAATTTGTTCTATCTCATGTTAACTGAAACATTTAACCTAAGATTCGTCAAAAACACTTCATAGCTGTGACTCTAAGTTTCAACAAAATTAAATGTCAGAACTGAGTGTTATTGAAGTTAAAAAAAACAGTTGTTTAACGATCCACAGACATCCTCCCCGACCCCTTTGCCAAATTTGGAAAATAACTCATATTCTCCATATCCAAATAAACCCAAATGCGTTTGCAGCTCTTTTTAATTCAAAAGTTTCATCAAGATCTCATGGGTTTGCGTACATAACAAAAATAACACATATTTTTCAAATTTTCTTAAAAAACTAAAAAACTAAAATAGCAATTGTTTATACAAGTTCCATTATAAATGGATGGCTGACATGATGACAAACAATATGGAAGCTTCATGACCTTGATAGCATTATTTAATCTCATTATATTTGCAAGAGATAATTTTCAGTTTTTTGGAAAGCACTAAAACATATGATTTAATTTCGTTAATAAAGGATTTTGCTCTAAGTTACGCCAAGATACATCGATTGCAACCATTTTCGTTAAAATCGAACCATCGGTTGTTGAGAAAACGTTGGACAAAAATTAATCCTCATCCAGCGATACATACACACATACAGAGTGCCAGCTAAAAATAGTTTGAACAGCTTCAGGAGGTCAGAAACTTAAATATATCGTAAAAATTCCGATTTCGAAAATCGATCCAAAAACAATAACTTCCCATATCGGGAATTTAAAAATGTTAAATTATAACAAAATGGTATGACGTTAGCACTCAACTACTCTTAAACTTAAACTAAATTTAAAGTATACATTTGACTAGATTTTTAAAAAAAAAACTTTAAAATTATTAAAATAAAAAAGTGAACAAAAAGTGCAAAAACTCGTGCATCCCTGTGGTATGGTGTACAATGCCCCAGTGAAACCCCTCCCCTTTACCTCAAATACTTTCCCATAATGAATGAAAGCTTTTACCAACAATTCATATGAAAATCTTTATGCAAATCATATATGTGCTTGCGTATTAGACAACATTTTGGGGAATTTTAATTATTCGGGATTTTTGTGAGCAATCAAACTCAAGTACCTAAGGAAGTAATTTGAATTTTTTCAATTCAAAGGTATTGTTGTATATAAATCAGAAAAAAACTCTGTTGAACTCTTTTACGTGTTTCGGTTGGGATTCGAACTTATAACCTCATCAGTGCCAGAATGAGTTCAAATCCTTTGGTAGAATTGGCAGGATCGCATTTATTAAAATTTTGTCCTCAAAGATACATCTAGTCTAAGATCCGGCTGCAGGATTAGTGTGCTCATCGATTTTTTGCTAAAACCAAATTTTTATGTATATTTATAATTAGGAAAATATATATCTACCAGGTTGCCTATCAAAATTTGGCCGCCAGAATTTGTAATTAAATTATTTTTAATGGATTTTTGGGAAAAAATTTCGTTCACTTGTTTTTTAAATAAAATATTGTCTACATCACGGCAATTTATATAAAGATTCTAAAAATTCACGGTTGCCGTTGCGCACCTGGCCGCACCTCTTCGCAGCCAGGTGTAAACAGGTATGATTTCGATACATTTATACGTTCATAACGTACATTGATTAATTCTATATCAAATTAAAGCTAATTTTTTTCTATTATCATATATGGTTGCCTAATTAAATCCGGCCGCAAATAAGGGTTGGTGGCTGTTAAAGATGATAAATATTTAAGGTAGAGTGAAAGATAGCTAGCGCGTAACATCATTTGTCGGACGAGGATAGCAATTGCCAGCTGTGCGACGCTCTTAAGTCATTGCGCATGCGTCGAATGTTAGTGTTCTCAACCACCGGGGAGTAATAGAGACGACTTAATAAATACTCCAAAAAAATTGTCTTCCTTTTCAAAATGATAAATTTAAAAATTACAACAAAAAATGGTAGAATCCTAGTTTATCCCCCCAAATAAATTAATCAGATAAATAGAAAGATTAGGTCCTCTGCATCCTAATTATGAAAAAAAAATTTGCGGAAATGAGGGGGTCAAGAGTTATAAAGGATCAAACTTTCAATTTTACCTTGGTCCCCCCTTTGGTTTTTTTTTTCTTTTTTTCCTTATTTTTACTTATTATTTATTTATATTTTGTCACACACTAAAATATTAAAATTTAAAAAAATGCCTTTGTCTCCCCTTTGAGTTGTTAGAAGTAACTTGATTTGATTTTTGATTTTTTTTTTTGACTCGCTTCTGCGACCTTGCACAACTTCGTTCAAAAATAGCATGTGATGTAGACATTTTATTTAAAAAACAAGTGAACGAAATTTTTTCCCAAAAATCCATTAAAAATAATTTAATAAAAAATACTGGCGGCCAAATTTTGATAGGCAACCTGGTAGATATATATTCTCCTAATTATAAATATACATAAAAATTTGGTTTTAGCAAAAAATCGATGAGCGCACTAATCCTGCAGCCGGATCTCGTACTAATATTTTACTTTTTTGTTCGATACAAGTGTGTTTTTATTAAAGGTAAAAAAATAATTAACTAAATTAATTAATGGTAATCTTGAATATATTAGAAACTTTCAATAGTATGAATGTACGAATATGATTGACTTAACTGTTGATTTTATTTCTAACGACCGTGAAATAAAAAAAAGCGGTTGAAAAATTCTTGAGTTTGTAATTCCTCGGTCCTCTAGCATTTCGCAGTATTTTTTTATTATTAACGCTTTATCGGCAATGGATATCAAAACATTCGTTCCGCGTTTTCGGTTACTCCTCTTCTATTAATCGAATTTTTCATATAACATTGTAATTGTATGTTATTAGACAAATCTTTATCCACATTACAGGGCACGGTTTTCTTTGCTTGGCTTTTAAATATAAAAATACAAATGCAGATTTTTATAAATTATTAGGACATGTTTAGTACATTAAATATGGGCAACAAGATTGCAATTATAAAATTGATGTGTCATTTCGTTTTTCTTAGAGATTGCAACGACATACAATTTACAAAACAAAATTTTATTCAACCTCAATTTCATCTTTACAATATTTATCTAACAAAACTAAAATCAAGTATTTCCAAGAAAAAGAGTCGAACATAAAAACAAAAACATGGACCAAAATAAAATGCATTCAAAATAATGATTTCATTAGAATTTCTTGAGTTTTCTTCGCAAAAAAATTGATCTCTCGAATAATCGAGAAATTAAGAAAAATTGTATATAAGAAATTACTTTTGCAGAACTTAAATTAATTTAAATTAGGCTGCGATAATGTAAACCATTTAAGTGGAAGAATCCTTTGTAAAGTGAATTAGTTGTTAGCGAAAAGTTGTATCGTGCACATAAAACCGTGTTAATAGAAGTAAAGTTATTTGTTTAATTGTGAACTATTTTGAACGCTGTGTTTATACTGGAAATTTTGACAACTAACAGTTGGAGTTTCTGAATATGTTGGAAGAATATTCTAGACGAATATTCTGGATAGGAATATTGTTTGCAGAACTTGTTTTCTGTTGTTGTAAAACGTACTTTTGCTTACTAATTAGTGATCCGAGTCCAGAAGGAAATTTGGGAAATATGTTTATCGAATTGATAGACCGGGAGGCAGCGTTGCATTTTGGTTAGTGATTTGATGCCGACATTCAATTTTTATAGATAGATTAATTATATGTGAAGTAGAAAATAAGAGTCAGCCTCAGACTTGCGGGGGGTGTGGTTGTGGGGGAGTTTTAAGCTGGTAAAAAAAACGAATTCCAAAAGTAATTTGATGCCGCTACAAAATTTGTATGATGCATGTTTACATCATAACAATTGAAAAAAAATGATCAGCTGATTGGCGGATGGGGGATTATAGGTCAGCTCCTCGTATACATCAGTATAAAAATGCAATATAGTCAAGACCTTTATGCATAGGATCTTGATGAAACCTAGGCAAATGATCCAGGTTCACTTGCATGAAAATGGAAAATCTGAATTCATTTTTAATTTGGACAAAATTAAAAGAGGAGGTCTCCCGAACACCTCTAAGTTTAAATCTTCAATAACTTCTAATTCCGACATATGATCTTATGGAAACTTGGTATATAAAGTTTTAGTACTGTTTCCAATATTTCTGCATACCAACTTCCGGTTAAAAAGTTTTTTTCCAGGTGTTTATCCCTCCTGTAGCCGACAACCACACTACTTTAGCAGCTGATCGCCATATTTATCATCAGCTGCAGTTAATTAATTAAAATAAATAAAAATCAACCGGCATCAAATAACTTTTTCATTTGCAACGCTGCCTCCCGGTCTATGAGAGTTATGCCAATTCGAAGTAAGGTTGAACAGACGTAACAATACATTACAGCTAGCTCTGCTGTGTGAAATGATGTATGCTAATTAGAGCAATGTGTGTTCTGAGTCTAACACCCTTATAAAATTGAGCATAGATAACTCTATCAAAATTCGAGGAAAATAGGCTTTAATAGATTCATAACGTACAGATATTCATATATTTATTAGCAGATGTGAATTATTACGTAGATTACATACCTCATATTGTATGAAGTAGTCAGTCCCTAAATTTACTCTTCAAAGGCTTGACATGTTCCAAATTTGATATTGTAGTCGAAGAGCAGTTGCTTATACGTTAATGTCAACCGGTTGCCCGTGGGAAGTAAACCGAATCGTGGTTGTTCAGAACAGTATTTTTCTCATAAATATAATAAATCTCTTGTTTCTCGGCAAGACGCCAGCTCTAAACCGCCTCTAACATGGTGAACTGTCGCTTGAGTTGTGTTGGCGTTGAGTTGCCAATGACTTGCAGTGATGTGCAATGTTATTAAGTATAAGAAATATTTGTTAGCTTTTGGCATAACCCTCACTACACCACCCAATTGTGTAGGCAAAATACAGGTAGCACTAGTATATGCCAATAGGCTTTGAAACTTTCATTCAACCCACTTACATATTATTGTTGTTCAATTCGTTAATAAAAAAAACAGCTTATTTGAATAAAAAATAGTTCTTGGACATTATTTAACGATCAATTATATTCAATCTACAAACCCAAAAATTTTAATTATTTTAGTTTTTAATTTTAATTAGATTATATTTAACTGAGTTACACAAACAAAAAAAATGTTTGTATTTTGTTTACAAATAAAGAAAACTACTCATGTTATAATATACAATAGATAGTAAACAAATAAATATTTATTTTTCTAATTAAATTACATGTTTTATTAATGAATTGAAAAATACAACACATGCTTATGAGTTGCACGTGTATTTTTACGTTATATTTTCATCGTTTTGTTTTGTTTTTCTTTTATTATTATTATTTTTTGCAAAATCACGGTCAAGCCAAGGATTTTTGTTGGTTTTACATATATACAAAAAAATATTACAAAAAGTAAATTAAAATATATTGGATTGTAAAAAAAATCGTACCGTTTTCATAAGTGCTGAATCGTTTCGATTTAGGTGAATCGTTTTAAATCTAAATGAAATTTTGTTGTTATAGTTGATCTAATAGTACATTATAGAACAAGGTTGAGAAGTAAGCTATTATTGACCGAGAACTTTTAGATCCTGAGGCGCGTAGCGCCGAGGGATATAATGTTCGAGGTCTATATTAGTCTTCTCAACCGAGGTATATATAGAATTTTTTTAACTACTAACACTAATTATCATATTTGCTTTGATTAGATTTTGATATTAGTCATTTTTCATTTCATTTTTTAAATATCTTAAAATATCAAGTAGCCTGGAAGTTTAGTTTCATACAAATGAATCGAAATAAAGGAATGCAATTATTATTTGTTTGTGTTTTTTTGTTCATTTCAATTAAAAATAAAGGAAAATTTGTCATTATTAACTTAGGTAATTTTTTGTTATTATTATTGACCTAGCTTGAGAAAAACTACTTCTCATTGGGGCAATCGAGTAAATAATGACGATTTCTCAAGTTAGTAGTTAAAAAAAGTTATTTTTGTACCGTACTTATTTATTTTTTCATGGGCGATCGGGCCGGGTACCCTTTTAAATTTATCAATTTTTCGGGCCGGGTGCCCTTTTCAATTTATGCAGTTGATCGGAAAACATGTAAATATAGGTGGTTTAATTTTTAAATTATTGTTTATATAGTAAGTTTTCTGAGTAAAACCGGTAAATAGGTAATTTTTAGTGTCATCATGTTTAATCGTTAATTTATCAATTAAGATTTATTGTTCACGTATTGAAGTTGAATAAAAATCCATTTATTTTAGCAGTTATTATTCTAATAGTTATATATACATGACTACATTTAAAGCTCCACAGGTCGATCAGAGGTTTTACATATAAGAGTAAATTAACCAAAATTAATAAAAATTTCAAATGGTGAAGAAAAAGAACTAATTTATTGGCTAACTGATAATATTGATGATATTCTGGGTTTGAGAAATATCGTGGGATTGATCCATTTGATAGAAGCAATTTTAAGAAAAAGGTTCATTTTATGTTTGTTGACTGCAAAACTTTTAGGTGATGACTGATGGTAGTTGTTTTGCAGTTTTAACCAGAGACAAGAATTCAGAAACAGAAAATACTTACTGTATATGATTGTAAATCGTTTCCAGCCTGTCCCAAATATTATCAAGACTTAGTTTATACAAATTGTTAATTCTTTTCAATGAACTAAACAGTTAGCTAAATTATTCGGTCTGAAAGACGTAAGTATTACATTCATGAGCCAAAAGTGAAATTCTTACCCCCACTTTTTTTGGCATTTCTCGACGTTTTAGGACCTACTGATTCTAAAAAGGCAAAAAAAAAGTATGTCTGTCTGCCGGCCGGCCGTCCGTCCGGCCGTCCGTCCGGCCGTCATTACCTACGCTGCAGGGAAAACCGCTGGAGACATTTCAAAAAATTTTCTAAACCCTATTTTCTAAAAATAGGTATACTCAATGGACAGGTTCGAAAGGACGCTGTGTTCGATAACTGTACCGGAAGTGTGTCAAAAAAATCATTATGTGTGTCAAAAATAGCAAATTTTCATATTTTTGGCTTAAAAAACGTTCATTTTTAGTGATTACGAGTAGGAACATTAAATTTGGAGAAATCTTGATGTTCGGGATTGGTATGTGAGATCAAAAACTAGATTATTGCATTTTAAGTTTGTCAAAAAAATGTTGTCAAGTGTGTCAAAAGAAAGATTTTTATTTATTTTTTACCTAATTTGTTGGAAAAAAAATAAAATAAATTGTTTGTTTGAAATGAAGTTTTATTATTATTATTGAGAATTATGGCATTATGAGTTTGTCAAAAAAATGTTCTCAAGTGTGTCAAAAGATTTTAATTTATTTTTTTACCCAATTTTTTGGAAAAAATAAAATTGTTTGTTTGAAATGAAATTTTATTATTATTATTAAGAATTATGGCATTATAAGTTTGTCAAATATGTTGTCAAGTGTGTCAAAAGAAAGGTTTTTATTTATTTTTACCCAATTTTTTTAGAAAAAAAAAATAAATTAATAGTTCGTATGACATGATATTTTATTATTATTATAGAGAATTATGGCACTATAAATTTGTCAAAATATAATGTCAAAAATGATTTCATTTAATTTTTTAGCCAATTTTTCGGGAAAAAAAATGTAGCTGTTTTTATGACGTAAATGTAATTTAGCATGAAATTGGACATGGAAATTTTTGAATTTGTTATAGTTTTTGAAATATTTTTGGAATTTTGAAAAAGTTTGTATTTTTGAATTTGGAATAATTTTTGCAATATTTTTAGAATTTCGGCAAAAGTTTTAATTTTTGATTTTGTAAGAATTTTTGGAATATCTTTAGAATTTTGAAAAATTTTAAATTTTTGATTTTATTATAATTTTTGGAATTTTGAAAAAATTTTCAATTTTTGATTTTGTAATAATTTTTGCAATATTTTTAGAATTTTGGAAAAAGTTTGAATTTTTAAGAATTTTTGAAATATTATTTATTGGAATTTAAAAAAAATTTAAATATTTGATTTTATTTTAATTTTTGGAATATTTTTGGAATTTTGAAAAAGTTTGATTTTATTTAATTTAACAATATTTTTGAAATTTTGATTATAATTTTCCGGCAACGTATTGATGTTTCGTGTTAGTTTTGTAATAAATTTTTAAACAGAGATAAAAAATACGTGTACTTTAACAAAGAGTTATGTTTGATATACATCGCTGCCCAAAACTAAAAACCATGTTCTCATAAAAGTATTTTGCCAAAAACTATATACAAATCCTTAACCCAGACCGAAGTCTTGATATCTCAGAGCTGTGAGATTTCAGCCCCTCCATATTTTTTTAAATTGATATGAGACCCTGATGCAAATGAAATAGGAGGAGTATTATCTCAAAAGGTCGATAGTCATGAAATATAAATAGCCAACAACACCAAGATACTATGCAAGGTCTTTTCCTTTTCATAAATACCATAAACATAACATTTCATGATCAAACATCGCATTAAAAAACTTATTTCGGACCAATGAGGTTGCTATCACAATCGGGGAGTGCCAAACAGGCAGAAACAAAGTTTACAGCCTTATAATTTCACCGTTCTACGCATCTAAAAACATTATCGACATAAGGTGTGCGAATGCCCTTTTTATTGAAGAATGAAGAAACTAGAAAACCCAAACTTAGACATATGTAGAAGTTAGTTTTTGTGATTTGCAATGCTTTCTTTAATTTTTAATCTACTGGTGATGGAAATCGAATCAAAACAGACCATTTCCGATCTTCTTCAAAGTTCGTTAATCGTTAGAATAATAAATAAAAATTACTACGTGTTTTTTATTTTTTATTTGTTCACCACTTGACACAGTGTGGCTCGAAATTTGTTAAGAAATTTAGTGACTAGAATAGATTAAAGTTAAAATATGGAGGGGCTGAAATCTCAAGCTCTGAGATATCAAGACTTCGGTTTTGGTTAAGGATTTTGATATAGTTTTTGCCAAAAATCTTTTATGAGGACATGGTTTTTAGTTTTGGGCAGCAATGTATATCAAACATAACTCTATGGTAAAGAACATGTATTTTTTACCTCTGTTTAGAAATTTATTACAAAACTAACACGAAACATCAATACATTGCCGGAAAATCATAACAGATCATAAATTCACATAATTTAGTGAAAAGATGATACACTCAGCATACTACTCAAAAACTTCTCCATTTAGCGTTTCGAAAAAATATTACAAAATCACAAATTCACATTTCTTTCAAAATTCCAAAAATATTGTAAAAATTAAATAAAATCAAACTTTTTTAAAAATTCTAAAAATATTGCAAAACCTTATAACAAAATCAAAAATTAAAACTATTTTCAAAATTCCAAAAATTAGAAAAAAATCAAATATTTAAAATTTTTCAAAATTCTAAAAATATTCCAAAAATTCTTAAAAAATCAAAAATTGAAATTTTTTTCAAAATTCTATAAAATTCACAAATTCAAAAATTGGATTTTTTTTTCAAAATTCTAAAATTATTGCAAAAATTATAACAAAATCAAAAATACAAACTTTTATCAAAATTCCAAAAATATTTCAAAAACTATAACAAATTCAAAAATTTCCATGTCACATTTACGTCATACAACAGCTAAATTTTATTTCCCAAAAAATTGACTAAAAAATAAATGAAATCATTTTTTTTGACATACTTGACCATATTTTTTTGACAAACTTATAATGCCATAATTCTCAATAATAATAATAAAATTTCATGTCATACAAATAATTAATTTTATTTTTTATTCACAAAAATTGGGTAAAAAAGTAAATTAAAATCTTTCTTTTGACACACTTGACAACATTTTTTTGACAAACTTATAATGCAATAATCTAGATTTCTTAATCTCACATACCAATCCCGAACATCAAGATTTCTCCAAATTTAATGTTCCTACTCGCAATTACTTAAAATGAACATTTTTTAAGCGAAAAATGTGCAAATTTCTTTGTTTTGACACACTTAACGATTTTTTTGACACACATCCGGGACAGTCACAACAACAAACACATCGTCCTTTTGGCTCTTACCAGTGAGTATTTTTTTAAAAACAAAAATTTTTGAAATCCCTCCAGCCGTTTTCTAGTTTTCGTCGGTTGTGGCGGACAGCCGGCCGGACGGCCGATAGACAGACATACATTTTTTTTGCTTTTTTGGAATCAATAGGTCCTAAAACGTCGAGAAATGCCAAAAAAGTGGGGGTCAGAATTTCACTTTTGGCTCATGAATGCAATACTTAGATTTTTTCAAAACCGAAGTAATTTTTTCAAAACCGAAGTAATTGTGGTCGAACAGGTTCGCCGATTTTAAAAGCTTTTTATTTGCTGGAGAGGTACTTAATGAGGCTTTATAAAACTATTGCACTAACAAAAATATTACATTGACAAAAACATGGCGATTTCAAAAAGTCCATGTTTTTCTTTCAGATTTTTGTATTTTAAAGACTTATTATTAAACCAAAACATATTAAAATTAAAAGCGTCATTTTTTGTTTTCGAATAAAATGCATTTTTCTCCAACCGGACAAAAAATTTTATTTTACAAAGAAATAGTACATTATGATGCAAGGATGTAAAGCTAAAGATTTTGGACGTATGTGGCTTACGTCCGTGGCGGTGCATCATATACTATTTTTTATTCGCCGCAAGCAGGATATTTTTAAAAAAATTGTTTATTCTAAATCAAAATTATAAATATGCATAAATTTTGAAGTAAAAAAATATGTTGAACAAGTAACCTTTGACAAAATGTCTGTTATTTTTTCAAAAAAATTAAATAACTATGACAACAAATAATAACAATAATTTTAATTGAATTATGAAATTTTGAATTACTCCGGGTTTGAAAAAACCTAAGTATTGCATTCATGAGCCAAAAGTGAAATTCTTACCCCCACTTTTTTTGGCATTTCTCGACGTTTTAGGACCTACTGATTCTAAAAAAGCAAAAAAAAAATGTATGTCTATCTGCCGGCCGTCCGTCACAACCGACGAAATCTAGAAAACGGCTGGACGGAAAAATTTTTTTTCTAACAATAGGTTTACTCAATAGGAAGAGCCAAAAGGACAATGTGTTCGATAACTGTACCCGAAGTGTGTCAAAAAAATCGTCAAGTGTGTCAAAACAAGGAGATTTTCATATATTTTGCTTAAAAATCGTCCATTTTAAGTGATTACGAATAGAAACATTGAATTTGAAGAAATCTTGATGGTCGGGGTTGATATGTGAAACCAAAAACTATATTATTGCGTTATAGGTTTCTCAAAAAAATGTTGTCAAGTGTGTCAAAAGCAAGATTTTTATTTATTTTTCTAGCCAATTTTCTGTAAAAAAATAAAATTAATTATTTGTATGACATGAAATTTTATTATTATTATTAAGAATTATGGCATTATAAGTTTGTCAAAAAGATGTTGTCAAGTGTGTCAAAAGAAAAATTTTGATTTATTTTGGAAAAAATAAAATGAATTATTTGTATGACATGAAATTTTATTATTATTATAGTGAATTATGGCATTATAAGCTTGTCGACAAAATAATTTCAAGTGTGTCAAAAGAATGATTTCCATTTCTTTTTTTAGAAAATAATAAAATTAGTTATTTGTATGAAATGAAATGTAATGAACATGATATTATTATCATTGAGAATTTTATTGCATTATAAGTTTGTCAAAAAAATATTGTCAAGTGCAAAAAAACGATTTCATTTATTTTTTTAGCCAATTTTTTGTAAAAAATTTTAGCTGTTTGTATGACGTAAATGTGACATGGAAATTTTTGAATTTGTTAGTTTTTGAAATATTTTTGGAATTTTGAAAAAAGTTTGTATTTTTGATTTTGTAATAATTTTTGCAATAATTTTAGAATTTTGGAAAGAGTTTGAATTTTTGAATTTTTTAGAATTTTTTGAATAGTTTAGAATTTAGAAAAAGTTTAAATATTTCATTTTATTATAATTTTGAAAAAAGTTTCAATTTTTGATGTTGTTATAATTTTTGCAATATTTTCAGAATTTTTGAAATAGTTTAATCTTTAATTTTGTAATAATTTTTGGAATATTATTAGAATTTTGAAAAAAGTTTGATTTTATTTATTTTTGGCAATATTTTTGGAATTTTGAAAGAAATATGAATTTGTGATTTTGTAATATTTTCTCGAAACGCTGAATGGAGAGGTTTTTGAGTAGTTTGCTGATTGTATCATCTTTTCACTAAATTATGTGAATTTATGATCTATTATGATTTTCCGGCAACGTATTGATGTTTCGTGTTAGTTTTGTGATAAATTGAGATAAAAAAATACATGTACTTTAACAAAGAGTTATGTTTGATATGCATCGCTGCCCAAAACTAAAAACAATGTCCTCATAAAAGTTTTTTGCCGAAAACTATATCAAAATCCTTAACCAAAACCAAAGTCTTGATATCTTGGAGCTTGAGATTTCATACCCTCCATATTTTAAATGTTGCTTTGATAAAAATTTCTATTTTTTATAGAATTTAAATAAATACAAATGTCCGCAAATCACAGTAATAAAGTATCACTTTAATATGTAGGTGAATAAAAATGTCATTTCTGTGTTGCAGTTGTCATGGTAGCAGTCCCAAAAACTATCATTTTTTGTCCAAAAAATAAACAAATCTATATTTCTATGAAAAACAAAATCAAAGTTTAAATAGGAAATATATTATTATTTGACAAAATATTGAAATGATTGCTTTGCTTGGATTTAGTTTGAGATGTAAATTAATAGAACATTATGATGCAAGGACGTAAAGCTAAAGATTTTGGATGTATGTGGCCCACATTAAGTCCAAAATAGCTTACGTCCGTGCGTCATATACTATTTTTTATTCGCCGCAAGCAAAATATTTTAAAAAAAATTGTTTATTCTAAATCAAAATTATAAATTTGCATAAATTTTGAAATAAAAATACGTTGAACAAGTAACCTTTGACAAAATATTTGTTATTTTTTCCAAATTATTGTATAACCATGACAACAAATAATAAAAATAATTTTAATTGGATTATGAAATTTTGAATTTAATGGTTGCTATGATAAATATTTCTACTTTTATAGAATTTAAACAAATAAAAATGTTTTTTACTTTTTCTGACGTAACTATGACAACAAAGTATATGGTTAAAAAGTGACACTTTAAGGCCGAAAATCACAGTAATAAAGTACCACTTTAATATGTAGGCGAATAAAAATATAATTTAAATGATGATAGTTTTCAAATTTGATTAAATAACGATAAATGGCGTCCAGGTGTTGATTATCGAGCACTAAATCGAATTACGGTACCGGATCGATATCCTATCTCTCAACTCTAAGATTTTTCACTTCATTTTGAAGGATGCACAGTTTTTCGTCCCTTAACCCAGTACAAGCATACCATCAAATTCCAATACATCTAAGGATATTTCTAAAACTGCAATATCGACTCCTATAGTTGAAAAAAACACAGTTTTTTTATGTGATTTTTTGCATTAAATTTCTAAAAATTACTTTGTGTGAATTCATAGAATGTCGAATATTTCTATTCTAATTAACATTATTGTTTCCAATCAATGTGAAATCAATAAGTGACACTTGGTCAATTATGGTCCTATATGTATTCATATTAGAAAACATTAAGGGAATTTTAATTTATTGGGGATTTTTGAGAACAATTAAACTTAAGTAAGTGAGGAAGTAATTGAAATTTTGCCCATATAATGTAATAGTATATTACATACCTAGAGCAAATAGCATTTTACATGCGAGGGAAAATATTGCGCACGAGACGCGTAGCGGCGATAATGCACAAACATGTATAATTACTTGAAAAAATGAACTACTAATTATAAATTAAATGCAAACAGTTTACAAATTGTGGTAGGCTTTGTATTATTCTTGGTCAAAGTGAATTGAAATATTTAATTCTTAAAAATCAAATTTTTCTTTAATTAAAAATTTTTCTTTTTATTAAAAGTGTTAGGTAATATGTATATGAATATACATTACGTAACATTTTTTATTCTCATTACGTTACACTTATTGTAATTATCAATCTACATGTCATGGATAGTGTGATGTGATTGATAATTTACTGTGAAAGGAGTAGAAAAAAACATTTCCATAATATGAAGCCTAATCACAGTGGAAAAATTCAGGTTAAGTAAATAAACAAGTGATGATGAAGTTTCAACTTCGAAATAGTCATCCCTTCAGTGACATAATTGATGGTGTGTCTGTCAAAGGACTCAAACATGGCACTGGAGAGGAAGGTTCGAATTCATCCGAAACACGTAAAACGAGAAGTGGAGTTTTTATCTACCATACCAACCATTCCTTTTTGGATTGAAAAAATTCCAATTACTTACTTACTTGAGTTTGATTGTTCCCAAAAATCCCTAACTGTGTTTTTTTAATATGTTTTATACTACGAAGATTCGTTTTTTTTGTTTTAAATAAAAATACATAATTTCAGAGGAAAGTCGCAAAGACAATAAGTGTCCTAAATATTCTAAGTTTATTTAAGGGTAAGATTGATTAGATTATTCAACATACTATAAGGAAAGATTTTTAAGATTTTATGACGAATCTTTTTTAAGATTCTCATGATTTCTTAAATATTCTCAGATACTCAAATAGTTGTCCCAAAATGTTCAAGACTAGATTATCCCTTCAATCTAATAGCATGATTGTTTTTATTGGTTAACATCAACTTCAAAAACTAGAATAATGATAAGAACTCTACGTCCTATGTATGTCTTGAGTCCCGAATGACCTGAAGATGCACTTACATATCTCACTTGAAAAGATTATGGAAAACAGCTAAAAAAATTGTATTAAATAAAGAAATTGAGTTTGTGGTGATTATAAATTATAGATTACTATACAAATATTGGTTGGTAAGGTGTAACAGTATACCTTTAACAAAAGATCTATTAAAAACAACAAGATTTTGGATTTAAAAGCAAAATATTTTATTTAATTAAAAAAAATATTTTTGGATTTAAGAGGTTTTAAATTAATAATTTTAAAATTAATTTCCTTGCTTTTTCCACACCCAATCAGTTTCGAAGTTTCTTATATGTACTAAGCCTAGCCTAGTTTAAAGTAGACTCCCTCAATCCCAAATGACGTTGATATTGACCTCAAAATACCAATAACTTTATTTCGCTTTTCATCCCAAACAAATTAGAATCTAAAGAAGAGACAGTGGTTCGCCATTTAGAATTAGATTATTTTCCAAAAAATTTCGTCGTGAAAAATGTTGTACGAAACGGGGTTAATTTGGCTCATAATTTATAAAAAAATTGTGAAAAAATTTTAGTGGCAGTTTTTCTTCGAGTTTTGTAAAACAATGGAAATTTCATTAACAAGTGCATTCGGATATATGATGGCCAAAAAAAATCCTAATCATGTTGTAACTGTTTCCAAATTTGAACTCGTTTGCTCAGCCTGCGTTCATTTGATTGCAGTTTGTTCAAAGCATTTGCGGCTGGTTTTAAAATTTGATAAAACTTCTTTATTAGGAGATAATTAATTCTTTAACCTCACCACTTGTGAATTTTGAAAGTTTGTAGGGATATTTTACCCCGTACAATCCTAATCTCCTAGCAAAATACAAACCCTGTCGAAAGAGGAATTAAACCTATATATAATAAAGCTCCTTTACTTACTTTATCAAGTCTATGTTAAGTATCTGAAGACAAATGTTAATATTTGCTACGATTCTACATAAACGCAATCAAATACATACAAAACAAAATTGTGTTCAATCTCAATTTCCGATATACAATATTTCAAACGTTCAAATAATATTTCAACGTCACATTGTTTTCTAATAAAAAGGGTCAAAACATGGAATAAAAGATATAGAAAACAATTACATAGATTTCTGGAACTTTCGTAGTTTAGAATAGATTTTCCTAGAATATACGAGAAATAATGCAGAATTATATATAATTTTTAATGTCTTTTATAGAATGCAATGATGATTGGATTTAAATTAGACTGCGTGCGATGATATAAAGTTATAGTTTAAATTAGACAGCAATAATTTAAGTAGAGAAGATTTTTAAATTAAATTTAATTGTGAATAAAATTTTAAGTGTTATTTAGTAGAAATATCTTGTGTATTGTTTCGAACACTGTGTATATGCTGGCGATTTCTCCAACCAACCGTTTGGGGTTTCTGAAGCTACGGGAGAATATTCTAGATAGGAATATTGTTTTTCTGTTGTTGTGGAACGATAGCTGTGTTAAATACTTAATAAAACCTGGTGTTTTGCTTACTAATCAATGATAGAACCCAAGAGGAAAATATGAAGGGACTGAAATCTCACAACTCTGAGATATCAAGACTTCGGTCTGGGTTAAGTATTTTGATATAGTTTTCGGCAAAAAACTGTAATGAGTACTTTTTTTTAGTTTTTGGCAGCTATGTATATCAAACATAAAACTCTTTATTAAAGTACTTGTATTTTTTATCTCTGCTTAGAAATGTATTACAAAACTAACACGAAACATCAATACGTTTCCGGATAGTTATAACAGATCATAAATTAACATAATTTAGTGAAAAGATGATACACCCAGCAAACTACTCAAAAACCTCTACATTTAGCGTTTCAAGAAAATATTACAAAATCAAAAATTCATATTTCTTTCAAAATTCCAAAAATATTCTAAAAATTAAAATAAAATTAAAAATTTAAACTGTTTTTTAAACTTCTAAGAACATTCCAAAAATTATTACAAAATCAAAGATTGTTTTTTTTTCAAAATTCTAAAAATACTGCAAAAATTATAACAGAATCAAATATTGAAATTTTTTCCAATATTCTTAAAACATTGCAAAAATTATAACATAATCAAAAATTCAATTTTTTCAAAATTTTAAAAATATTGCAAAAATTCATAAATCAAACAAACTTTTTCAAATTCTGTTCAAATTTCAAAAATATTCTAAAAATTATAACAAATTTAAAAGAACAAACTTTTTTCAAAATTCCAAAAATTATAATAAAATCAAAAATTTAAACTTTTTCAAAATTCTAAAAATATTCCGAAATTCTTCAAAAATTAAAAATTGAAACTTTTTTCAAAAGTCTAAAATTACTGCAAAATTTCTTAATTCACAAATTCAAAAATTCAAACTTTTTCCAAAAACATTTAAAAAATTATAACAAAATCAAAATTCAAACTCAAAATCAAAAATATAACTTATTTTAAAATTCCAAAAATATTTCAAAAATTATAACAATATCAATAATACAAATTTTTTTCAAAAGTCAAAAAAATTACAAAATCAAAAATTGAAACTTTTTTCCAAATCAAAATTCGAAATTCAAAAACTTTCTCTAAATTCTAAAAATATCACAAAAGTTATAACAAAATCAAAAATAGCAAACTTTCTTCAAAGTTCCAAAAATTATAATTAAATCAAAATTTAAACTTTTTCAAAACTCTAAAAATATTCCGAAAATTCTTACAAAATCAAAAATACAAACTTTTTTCAAAATTCCAAAAATATTTCAAAATTATAACAAAATCAAAAATTTCCATGTCCAATTTCTTGTTCGATAACATTTCATGTCAAACAAATTAATAATTTCGTGTTTTTGCCAACAAGTGAGTAAAAAAATTTGAAAATCATTCTTTTGACACACTTGACAACATTTTTTTTGACAAACTTATGATGATATAATTTAGTTTTTGGTCTCACATACCAATCCCGACCTTCAAGATTTCTCCAAATTCAATGTTCCTATTCGTAATCACTTAAAATGAACGTTTTTAAGCAAATAATGCAAATTTCCCAAATTATACAAATTTCCTGTTTTGACACACTTGACGATTTTTTACATACTTCTGGGACAGCTATCGAACACATCGTCCTTTCGGCTCTTACCATTGAGTATACCTATTTTTAGAAACAAAAATTGTTCCCTCCAGCCGTTTTCTAGATTTTGTCGGTTGTGACGGCCGGCAGACAGATATACATTTTTTTGCTTTTTAGAATCAGTAGGTCCTAAAACGTCGAGAAATGCTAAAAAAAGTGGGGTAAGAATTTCACTTTTGGCTCGAGAATGCAATACTTAGGTCATTCAGACCGAAGTAATTTGGAAATTGCATTTATCGAATTGAGAGTAAGACCGATTCGAATAAATTTGAAAAACGTGACCATGTGACAAACGTGACAAACGTGAAAATACATATGGCGTTGTAATCCCTTAAAAACAGACCAAAAACATGTGACAATAAGTCTAAAAATTCAACGTGTTTCCGCTAATGGTTAACTCAAAAGCATAAATACAAAAATCAAGCAAAATAAACGGTTCTATTAGGAGGTGATCGATTACATAGGGTTTATATGAAAACTATTTTGTAAATAATAATTTATGGTCTGAATTAAAATTGGCTCAATTACACATAGGTTCCTAACAGGTTTGACGTGCTCATATATTTTAGATAGAAGTCTGAGTAAACCCATTGGTTTTATAATTTGTATAATTACAACATTTCCTTCTTTTTATGGGAACAGGCTGGGCATTTATCAACTTTTAGCAAGAAGGAAAAATACCAGATTTATAATTTACTCTTATGTAACATTTAGCTGAATTATGAAATATAATAAAAAAAAATAATATTGGTTTTTTTTTTGAAAATGCTTTTTAAAATAATAAGAGGAATGTTGTCCAAAGCGGCATGAGGCTTTGTTGTTGTTTAACTGCCTTAAAAGTTTTACAACAATTTTTTTTTTTTTTAGTAAAATGTGTTGTGTAGTAGGAATTACAATATGGTCACAATAACACTTAAAAACCTTTTAAGACCAAGGTCCCACAACAACATACGTTCAAAGGTGTTGATGGACGTAAATCTTCCCATTCAGGTTCTTTCATTTTAACTCCTGAAGTCTGCATTTGGGGCATTCCTTATCAGTTTTCTAAACAAAAAAATTTTGTTTTGTTTGTTTGGGACTGGTATAAAGCTATTTTATTATAAGAAATTTTAGGCCTGTATTTGGATTTACTGTTACGTCATCAAAGGGAGAGATTTCAAAAACATTTATTTATGTAAAAAAAAATACGTGGATTGTCATGCTCGAGATTTGTGTTGCACTGCGTCACGGTTGGCGTTCGATGTGTGCAAATAAATTCAAACAAGCCTTCGTCCATTCCTGCTAGAAGTTTTTATACAGCTGGAGGCGTAACTAGATTTATCTTATTAGATCCATCATTCCTGGTGCACTGAACATATATTGTATTGGTAACGCTGGTAAGATAGCATCGGCCTGCGACCCTAGCGATTAATTCAAGATCATCCGCTCAAGTGAAACATGATAATGGGTTTACGGTACATAAAAGTGGACAAGATCCACTACTTATAGCTCAAGTCCCTCGTATAAGGTAGGTAGCTGTATCACAATGCCAAAACACTGTGACCTCTAAGGGAAACGGGAGGTTGCTGGGTAATTTTCTGCTATTGTTTACACAGAAACATTAGTCTCAGAGAAATAACACTATGTTATTTAAAATATTACAAAATCACAAATTCATATTTCTTTCAAAATTCCAAAAATATTGTAAAAATTAAGTAAAATTAAACTTTTTTCAAAATCCCAAAAATATTCCGAAAATTGGAATAAAATCAAATATTTAAACTTTTTCTAAATTCCAATAATATTCCAAAAATTCTTAAAAATTCAAATTTTTCCAAAATTCTAAAAAGATTGCAAAAATTATAATAAAATCAAATATTGAAACTTTTTTTAAAATTCCTAAAATAAACTTTTTCTAAATTCCAATAATAATCCAAAAATTCTCACAATTTCAAACTTTTTCCAAAATTCTAAAAATATTGCAAAAATTATTACAAAATCAAAAATACAAACTTTTTTCAAAATCCCAAAAGATATTTCAAAAACTATAACAAATTCAAAAATTTCCATGTCCAATTTCATTTTCAATTACATTTACGTCATAAAAACCGCTACATTTTTTTTTCCAAAAAATTGGCTAAAAAATAAATGAAATCATTTTTTGACACACTTGACATTATTTTTTGACAAACTTATAATGCCATAATTCTCTATAATAATAATAAAAAATTCATTTCAAACAAATAACTAATGTTATTTTTTTCCAAAAAATTGGGTAAAAAAGTAAATAAAAATCTTTCTTTTGACACACTTGACAACATTTGTTTGACAAACTTATAATGCAATAATTTAGTTTTTGATCTCACATACCAATCCCGACTCCCGACAATCCAGATTTCTCCTCATTCTTTGTTCCTACTCATTATCACTTAAAATGAACGTTTTTTTACGCAAAATATATGCATATTTCCTTGTTTTGGCACACTTGACGATTTTTTTGACACACTTCCGGTACAGCTATCGAACATATCGTCCTTTCGGCTCTTACCATTGAGTGTACCTATTTTTAGAATTCAAAATTTTTCAAATCCCTTCAGCCGTTTTCTAGATTTCGTCGGTTATGTCAGCCGGATGGCCGGCCGTCGGACAGACATACATTTTTTTGTTTGCTTTTTTAGAATCAGTAGGTCCTAAAACGTCGAGAAATGCCAAAAAAATCATTTTGAATGCCATTTGCCATGTCGCCATTTTTGTTTTTTATGAATTCCGACCTTGATTGTTTGACTTATGTTTGGTTTTTTTATGCAATAAATATGTGGTGCAAGACTTTAATTTACTTACTATTATACCAGTTATACTGCCAGTTAGTCTTGGTACACCTTAAGGCTTAAACACTTTATCAGCAATGGAATTCAAATTATTGAAAAATGAATCAGATGAATATTTCATTCGATATTGACTTATATAGATTTTTATCGTCACTTTAATAAGTGTCAATCCTAACCATCGTGTAATTGTTTTGAATAAGCAAATTTCTATTATAACACATTACGTCTTACCTTATTTTTTTAAATAATCCTCTAAATCACCTTAAAAAAATTAAATAGATTTTTTTTTATTTCTATTAATTCCATAAATAAACCAAACAAATTAACATTACCGATACATTTACGTAAATATACCAATAAAGGCACACGATGTTGTGCCGTAAATAAATTGTTTTTCTTTTATTTCGTAATTTTCTTTTATTGGAATTTGAAAAACTGAAAAACCTTGACACAACCTTCGTATAAAAGCTGCGGCATCACATGTTTTTCCTATTTCAACAGCCGTCATTTATTATTCAGAAGAAAAAATGATAAAGAGAAACAAAATAGAAAATTGAAAGAAAATTATTATTTCTATTATTTTTTATAACTGTGGAAATTTGATTCATTTGAAAGAATTATATATTTTTTTTTGTTTGAACTGCACGTGGATATATTGTATGTTTATTGCATTATATATTTGATTTGATTTATTTTTGATGACATTAAATAATTTGATATAATTTATTCACTATTGTATTGTATTGAAAATAGGAAACGAGACTCTGTTTTCAACAATTTAATAAGTGTGAACATTTTTAGCAAAACAAATAGTAACCTTTGGCGCAGAAGATTGCATCATGTCCTCAGATGAAGATATTGTACGCTGCACAAATATAAGTGTATGAAAGCACTGATTTCAATATTATAGAATATAGAATATAGAATACATTCAGATTTCTTCTGGTAACCTTAAACCTTAAAAATATTTGATAGTCTTAAAAAACCATATTTAAAAATAAGTCGACCGAAACGGATCGAGGTCAGTCGACCCGATTTTGTTTTATATTTCTTAAGTTGCAAAGTATGATTCTGGTGTTCCGATTATCATTTGAAAGCCCTGTATCTTTACTCAAGCTACGCTTCTTCAATCTACCTTCCGAATTTGTTAGAAAACTACAACATATATTTAAATATAAAAGTTGTTTCGCTGAAAATGCTTCTTCGAAGCAATTGAAAAGAAGTCTGGTCAGAAAAGCTAGCCACGAGTCTTACCAGACAAACTTGGAACATAGTCTAGACATGAAGAAATAAGAGGGATTTATGACGTTGTAAGGGACATGCATTGCCCTTGTTCTTGTGCCTATGAATTTCTTGACTTTATTATAATGGGGGTATATTAAACAAAGCTGATCACATACATATTAGAACATAATTACAGCAACCAATACCGAGAAAAGAATTAAAACGTTTTATAAACCCGACTATCATTTTGTTTAGACATGATCCTATTATGATCCAGGTCGGTTAAGGATATAATAGAGTGAACGTTTGGAGAGTTCAGTTTTTACTAATTTGTATATGTTTATTAGTTTTTGATCGTTATATATTTCAAACCACTGGTAATATACATTCACTTCATCAGCTAATCTTAGCATCTCAATCTTAGCTATGGAATATTCTTTGTTGATGGCACACCATTGCGTTATATAACCCTATATATCTGGGCTTCAATCATTATGAGAATTGAAATGACATCTCTTTACATTTACTTACATTTAACTGAAGCATGTTTGTTTCCCACCATAGCTGAAGCTTATTCAGATCGTCTTGAAGGCGTATGCAATCAGCCTGGGTATTTGTCGTACAGGACAATTTTAAATCATTAGCATAAATTAAAACTTTACAAAATTGTTCCTAAGCAAGTTTCGGACGTAGCGAACAGTTTTTTTTCGTTCTACCTGTAGGTTATTGTGTCTCTTGTAAAATGTGTCTCTGTGTGGCATCTCGGCTTTAGGGTGTGAACGAAACACATTTTATTGAATGCCTACCTTGATTCATCATTGTTTTCATATTTCTCACAATCACCTCTAATCCAGTTTAACCTAAAATGCTTTATTCAATATCAATAGTTGAAATAAATTATCTAAGACGTCGTCATCCCGTCTGCGAGTATAATTAATTCTTTCCAAACCATCGTATTATCAATTTAAATTATTGTTGACGGATAATCGAAAATAGGTTAAAGAATAAAAATTTCACCTTAGTTTTAATTTCATTTCGTTTCGTTGGTTGATGTTACACATCTATATATATTTATTTTTATACGTACGTATTTGACCTTAAACTATCCCCTTGTATCGTACACTAATGTACAAAAGTAAAAATAAATAAATTAATATATTGTAATACTTCTAAAAATATACACATAATTTACATTGAATAAAAAAATATGTATAAATGTATGAAAAAAATTCGACCTCGATTCTTTCATTCTGACAAACTAAATATTATACAAATTGAACAAGCAGGAAGAGAACTATAATCGCGATATTAATAGTAAATTTCCATGCCGCATGGTTTTTTTATGCCTATTAGATATATAATGTTATGATTAATTCATAAAAAAATTTGATTAGATTGTAATGTTCATTGAATATTGTGTATTTTATACTTGTGTTAATTTGATTCTGAAAATCATATCGCACCCCAAAAGTTATTTTATCTGTTATTTAATTATTTTTTTGGTAAACTGGTAGCAGATCTTGGATTGAGCCTTGAATTTAGGATATTGATTTGAAATGATTTGCATGTAATGGCCAAAGTATAAGCTGGTATGTACAAAAGTAGCTTATATGACTAACAATTGGAGTTAAATTATGGAATAATATTATTTGAGTCTTCCAAACAATATTATTCCATAACCAAACATAAACCTGTACGTCTTGGTGTGAAAGGCATTAAAAATAATATTTCAGGAATAATCAGAACATGGTCTGGACGTTAAAAATTAAATTTTGTCAAATTCCCCCTAAAAAAATTAGTTTTGGTGAAAAAAACACGAGGCCTTTTTTAGATAAAAAGAACAAGTCCCGAAAAAACAAAGTTTGAGTTTTTGATAAAATCGTAGATTTTTTATTATCTCATGAAATTTGCAGATTTAAAAAAAACCGTATAAATATCATTGGAGGAAATTTAATTCTCTACAAAAAAGGTATTGCTCATTTTTTACCTAAAACGTATATTCTGAAGATATGTTGAAAAAAGCTTGTAAATCTTCGTAACTCATAAAAAACATATATGATAAGGATGACGGAAAAGTGCTAATTTTCTTCTTCGACTATGGGAAAAAAGGATAAAATATAATCTTGAAAAGAAAAAAAGTCGGACAAGTGCGAATAAAATTCGCTCGCCAAGGGTTCCGTATGTGTAAAAGAACATAATATCAAAAATAAATGACATAAAGTTATGTTCTAAAGTATAGTATAGTTCTAAGTTTATATCGCCAGACTATGGACGCATAACAGAATAAATGTTTAATCGTAGACGTCAATAGTAAATGTCAATCACATCTACATTGATCAAAAATGTTACTTGAGGTTAAATCTTATCCATAGCTGTTTATGTTAACTAAAGAAAGATTTAACCAGTATTTTAATGGTTTAAATTGGGAATATTTGTTCTATAAATCAGCGTCCAAATATAGGGTGGTATACATACACTTAAAATAGCACTTTTTTATCAATAACTAAAAAACTGTGAATGCCCAAATTCTAAAAAAATATTGCAATGTTTCTTAAATTAAGTGCTCTTTCAAATAAAACCCCACTCGCTTGGGTCCAAAAAAGTTTTTTTGAGAAATTTAACAGAAATATAATTATTTGAGAGTTCGCTATAATTGTCGTTCAAAATATAGCAAACTTCCTGTCTATATGCATTTTTCCAAATTTTTCTGTCAATCAGTGTCGAAACGTAGGGGGAGCACGGTTTGAAAGTTTTACTTTTTAGACAATAACTCGAAAGCTGTGACCAGTGAAAATCTAAAAAAAGTGCATTATTTCTTAAATTAGGTGTTCTTTCAAATGATACCCCACTCGCTTGGGTCAAAAAAAGTTTTTTTTTACCCTCCTTACACCCATCCCCTAAACACACAGAAATATAATTATTTGAGAGTTCACTATAATTTTCGTTCAAAATATAGCAAATCTCCTGTCTTTATGAAGATTTTCAAATTTTTTTGTTAATTAGGCTCGAAATGCAAGGGAGGGACCAACTTTTTGTGTCACTTTATTGATAATACTTCAAAAACTATGCATTGCAAAATTCTAAAAAAATGGCAATATTTCTAAAATCAAGTGCTCTTTCAAATGACAGCTCACATGACCTAGTTTTAAATGATGTGTTTACCCCTTAACATTCCCACCCCTTTAATAAATATAGTTATGAGTATCTGCCACTTTTCTATATTTTTCTATATTTTATTATAATAATGCTGAAATGAAGCCCTTTCATATGATACCCTACTCGTCTCGATAAAAAAATGTATGTTCTGAAAGGCTTTACATCGTACCTCTTTAAAACAAACGAATACAACTTTATTTATTTTTTAACCCGCCATTTTGTGTGGATAGGTTAGTTTTATAAGCACCTCAAATTTTAAGTTCATCGGATTAATGGTTCGCGAGATAATCGAAATAATGTGAAAAACACGTTGTACTCTCACCAATAGTGTTCCGTATAAAAAATGGAACCCTAAAAACAAAACTAGCACTTTTTCGTCATATTTTATTTGTTTTTTTCATATTTTTTTTTCATAAAATAGAAGTGGGTGGCACAGTACGTAAGAAAGAGAACACAAAACACGACTATAATAATTTTAAAAATTATCAGTTGTAATTTCCCAAGGGCGGTGATAATTCGAAATAATTTTTTGCCAAAAATTTCGAAAGCAAGTATATTGATAAAAGCACGTGGCCGTAGGCCGAGGGCTTTTATCAATACCACTTGCTTGATGAATTTTTCAAAAAATTATGAGAATTTATCAACGAACGAGGGGAATCCGTTTAGAAAATTTTTTGCCATTTTTCATTGATTTATATATTTTTTATGAATTATACGTTGGCCTACTTTGATAACAGTGAATTATTTCAACATTAGAATGATAATTTTTAATATCCCAGTAGGCCAGACGTATAAATATTTTTATTAGTATAATTCAAATTTTATTGGTGAAATTGAAGGATGTCATTACATTTTAGAGAATTTCATTGGTTTAAATTAAAATAAAACTAAGGCAAAACATTTTCAGTAGTAATTGCCGGTCGAGGGGAATTCGTTTAGAAATTTTTTTGCCATTTTTGATTTCTTTATATTTTTTTTTATATTTTATTCATTATACGTGAACTGCTTTTATTTATTCTGGTTTTCTATCAATCCATCGAGAAGTAAAGCAAAATTAATATTATCGAAAATTGAAAATAAACAAACAACCAGAAAAATATTATAAATGGCAGATACAATCTTGACTATGAAAATTATATTGCAAGAAAAAGATTGGATGAGTCAAGAAATATTATTTTAAGACTTTTATTAATTAATAATTCATGTTTCTGTAAAAATATAAAATATTCGTGATAATTTACCGTGATATAGGTAAATTCCCACTCAGCCAAATGATATCTAAAAGATATCTGTCAGATATCTTGTTTTAAGAGGTAGATATCTGATAGATTTGCTAAAAGTTATCTGTCAGATATCGGTCAGATATCTAATGCGCCGGTTTCAGACCTCTACAAGATATCTGAAAAAGATATCGGATAGATATCATCCAAAAGACATCGGATCGATATCAAATAGATATCGTATGGATATCGAGTTTCATATTTTTTAAAATATAGTGGAAGGATATTACTTAAACAAAAAAAATAAGAAAAAAATATTTTTAAATATGGGTTTTTATTAATACATATAATTTTTAATTATAAAATTAATTTTTTGTTTTTTTTTTTATAGTATCTTTTGGCAGGCGGTCTCCAGCATGCTGCAGCCAATGTTTGATCACTTTAGTGATCTTGTCCTCCGTAGCGTTCTGTACGGAACTGACAACCGTATCTGAAATTATAATAAAATAATAAAATAAAAGATATACGAAATGGAATACTAGTTTGCTTGTCAATATAATGATTCGCATATATAAATTTTCATGTTAAGTCTTTTAATAAACTACACAAAAATTGAAATTAGACAAACTAAGTCAAGTAGATTTAAAGCTTACATTCTGATAACAATGATTACAATTTCAAAACTTTTAACTTCCATTCTGATCTACTAATATAAAAAGAAAAAATATATTTTAATACCGATTAGAATTTTCATAAACAGCATGCCATCCACTTTAGTACTTTTGTTGGCACCACTCCAAGTAACTTCGTATGCTAGATATTCATTAAAAATAGCAAGCAAAGCACGTTTTGTGTGTTGTTTATAATCCTCACCACCAATTTTTTTTATAAATGTACGCTGTATTCGCAAACAAGAAAAAATCATACGTAGGAAAGAGAAGTAGTTATATTTAAATAAAAAAGAGTTATAGAGTTTAATAAATTTAATATTAATGCAGCAAAAAGATCGCAGTAAATTTGATACTTAAATATATTATAAATATTGACATTACTTTTTTAAAGGAAGTACTTCCTCTGAAGAAATGAAAATACATGTTATAAGTAATAGAACAAGAGCCCGCGACGGCCAGACCTTCGTTATTTTATAAAATCTGAAAGTTTCTCTGCGTATACCCCCTACTCAGGTAGGAACGATAAGCGACATATGAAGCTTGGATCATAGTGGCTTTGGCAGGGGGCTGGTAACATAGGGGCCTCCAAAGTTTCGTGAAAGTATAAAACGCTAATTTTTTGATATATTCTTCGGGATAGTATTAGAAGTCACGTCACCCATTGCCAGACACTTACTATCGTGGAAACCCCCTGCCAGACACCATTAAACTTTAAAGTTTAAGGGTGTCTGGCAGAGGGTTTCCACGATAGTAAGTGTCTGGTAATGGGTGGCGTGACTTCTAATACTATCCTGAAAAATATATCAAAAAATTAGCTTTTATACTTTCACGAAACTTTGGAGGCCCCTATGTTACCAGCCCCCTGCCAAAGCCACTATGATCCAAAGTAGGGGGTATGCGCAGAGAAACTTTCAGCTTTTATAAAATAACGAAGGTCTGGCCGTCGCGGGCTCTTAGTCTATAAAGAAAAACTGAAAAAAAACTTTAATCTTTTTTTAATATTTTGAAAATTAAAGAATGACGAAATAATGGTTAGTAAAAATACTTTCATTACAAGTAAATTAACTGTGCAAAAATGAATGCACTGTCAACACTAAAATTTTCAATCAATATAAAAATTAGAAACTACTATTTAAATGTAACACCTAAAGTATTCACTGCAATCTCTTCAAATGATATTTGAATTAAAAGTATATCTCTAATAGATGCAATAAAAAATATTTATCATTACTTACATATCGTGCTCGAGCTACTGCATCTTCTTTCAATAAGGAATCAAATTTCTTTAATTGCTCCACAGTTTTGATGGGTAAGTTTAACTCTGAGGTTTTTGTACTATCTTCTTCATGATCACTAGATGTGAGACCATATTTATGCAACAAAAGAAGATTGATACTTTCAACTTTTCTGTTCAGTGCTACCAATTGATTTTCGTTCTTTAATTCTCGACAAGCGATGGCATCAATTTTTTTATGTAATGACTGTATTGCAATACTGCAGCATTCTACTCAAGACAAAAACATAACTTTAAAATAATCAGAAATTTTAAAATTAAATATTCAACATATACATACTGCAGCATGATTCACTATGTTCACATGATCCATTTTCGACTTCTCCAACTTGTGTACGCATTACATTTAAAGACGAGTTTGTTCTGATGCCAATCGCATTATCAGTCAATGTTTTATTTATATTGTTCACATTAATGCGTAATGGTAATATATCTATCGAAATAATTGGTAATTTTGAAAATAGTGGAAAACAACGAAATTTGGATTATTAGATTTTCAATTGAGTTGACAATCAAAACTTACCAGTTCGAACGTCACGTATAATCGTGGGTTTTTTTTATTGAATTTGCCTTTACGATGCTACTTCTTTTATATGATGAGCCTTCTTGGGCATTATCTGAAGTATTTTCATCTTGCATTTGTTGCAGTTTATTAAGCACATTAACATCTTCTGTATCCCCCGAAACATTAATTTTATCACTCCAATCACTTCTAAGACTTTGTGAAGATTCATTTGATTCAAGTGGATTTTGGGACAAATAAGTGCCATAATCTAACGGTGGACTCTTGGAAGCATCTCTGCTGGATTCTGACATATCATTATTGAGTGCCATGAGTATGAACTCCGAACCTGTAAAAAGTCAATTCATTTTTTTTAAACGTAAGCCAGTTTTATTCGATCAAACAATTACTAATATCGTTAATAATTTAATTTTTTTCTCTTACCTGCGGCATTTTCAATAATTTTAACTGGTTTTTCCAATTTAGTTGATGTTTCCTTATTGTTTTTTTTCAATATAATTCGTTGGAGGTTTTTGTAATTTTTTCCGAGCACCTACACAAAATAAAGCTTTTTGAATATTCAAATTCAACTAGAATGCTATTAAAATTTTGTAGCATTTTATTAAGTTCCAAACATAATTAGTTAATCATTGATTCTAATACTTAAGCAAAAAAATGTATATCATCAATAAATATAAGTATACATTTTGCTTTCTTACCACTAGATTTTTTGTTATCATCACAACTTTCATCCAGCTCTTCATCAACAAATTCTTCATCATAAGATTGATCGTTATCAGGTGCAATATACTGTTTTTTCCTTTTATCAGTCTTCGGCAGAGCTTTTTTTACCCTTTTACCTATATTTACAGAACAGTTGATATGTGAGTACATACAAAATTACAAATTTCTACTAGGTTATAAGTACACTAATACAATAGTTTTTCCAATGAAGAGAACACAACTATTCTCAATATATATTGAATTAAAATACTTACGTGGTCTTGAATCTTCAACATCAGATGATGAATTATAACGAGGAGGTAAATTTATTGGACGTTTTCCTGGTTTTTCAGTTGTTGGTCCTTTTGAAAGCTCATTTATTGCGTCATCATCGTTGGTTGAAACGTTAGATATATTTATTTCAATTTTTCTAGCTTCTTGAAAAGTACCTTTACAGATATTTATGTTCATAAATACTGATTATAATTCTTTAAGATATAACAAAATGTAAAATGTCTTTAAGAAACTCACCATATGGTCCTATGTATTTTTTATAGTTAATACTTTCCCAGGTTTCTAATGGTCGCGTGTTTTTTTTGCTTTCGTTGCTGGGATTCTTTGTCTTTGGTGGCCACATAAATTGTTTTGTTTTTAAACACAACCAAGAAGCTGGTATTGTTGCAGACCATTTATCCCAAATAACAATGAAGTACATTGCTGTAAATAACATTAAAAATTTATGATATCTTTCATTTTACACCATGTCAAGCACATATCTTTGTTTATCTATTATTAGGCTTAACCTTAAAATACAATTAATGCTGTTTGTTTAGCTAAAATGTTATGTTAATTGCGACTGCAACTAGCATAAAATATTTACTACCTTAATTGATGTAATCTTGACGCCAATGATGTATAAATATTCAATTTTTGGTAAAGTGTTCTTCTTTTCAACATCGAGCACGTTTAACAATAATTTTGATTGTGTCAAGTAGACCGTTAATACATGATTTCACCACTAGAGTTTTTTCTTTAAGCTTCAAATTTTAAACGTCAAAATTTGATGTTTAAGGCTTTGTGCGAACTCACGAAATAATGACAGATAACACCTATTAATTGTCAAAATTTTGTCTTTTGAAATTTATATTCACCAAAACGAAACGTCAAAATTTGGTATAGCTTTTTAGCATCATCAAATTGTGATAGTAGGCATAACAAATTATTTCAGAAGGAACAACAATTTATTATCGAAGTTTTTTTGAGTGCCAAAGTAATATTTATTTTAGTATATATATTATATATATTTATTAACAGCAAACATGAAAATTAAAAAGTTTTTCACCTTATGTCAAAATTTTATTTTTACAAATTTCACCTTCACCAAAAACTTTGTTTTGTCAAATATTTGTGAGTTCGCACAAAGCCTAAAGAATAAACTCTAGTGGTGAAATCATGTATTAACGGTCTACTTGACACAATCCAAATTATTGTTAAACGTGCTCGATGTTGAAAAGAAGAGAATTACCAAAACACTTTACCAAAAATTGAATATTTATACATCATTGGCGTCAAGATTACATCAATTAAGGTAGTAAATATTTTATGCTAGTTGCAGTCGCAATTAACATAACATTTTAGCTAAATAAACAGCATTAATTGTATTTTAAGGTTAAGCCTAATAATAGATAAACAAAGATATGTGCATTGACATGGTGTAAAATGAAAGATATCATAAATTTTTATTTGTTATTTACAGCAATGTACTTCATTGTTATTTGGGATAAATGGTCTGCAACAATACCAGCTTCTTGGTTGTGTTTAAAAACAAAACAATTTATGTGGCCACCAAAGACAAAGAATCCCAGCAATGAAAGCAAAAAAAACACGCGACCATTAGAAACCTGGGAAAGTATTAACTATAAAAAATACATAGGACCATATGGTGAGTTTCTTAAAGACATTTTACATTTTGTTATATTTTAAAGAATTATAATCAGTATTTATGAACATAAATATCTGTAAAGGTACTTTTCAAGAAGCTAGAAAAATTGAAATAAATATATCTAACGTTTCAACCAACGATGATGACGCAATAAATGAGCTTTCAAAAGGACCAACAACTGAAAAACCAGGAAAACGTCCAATAAATTTACCTCCTCGTTATAATTCATCATCTGATGTTGAAGATTCAAGACCACGTAAGTATTTTAATTCAATATATATTGAGAATAGTTGTGTTCTCTTCATTGGAAAAACTATTGTATTAGTGTACTTATAACCTAGTAGAAATTTGTAATTTTGTATGTCACATATAAACTGTTCTGTAAATATAGGTAAAAGGGTAAAAAAAGCTCTGCCGAAGACTGATAAAAGGAAAAAACAGTATATTGCACCTGATAACGATCAATCTTATGATGAAGAATCTGTTGATGAAGAACTGGATGAAAGTTGTGATGATAACAGAAAATCTAGTGGTAAGAAAGCAAAATGTATACTTATATTTATTGATGATATACATTTTTTGCTTAAGTATTAGAATCGATGATTAACTAATTATGTTTGGAACTTAATAAAATGCTACAAAATTTTAATAGCATTCTAGTTGAATTTGAATATTCAAAAAGCTTTATTTTGTGTAGGTGCTTGGAAAAAATTACAAAAACCTCCAACGAATTATATTGAAAAAAAAACAATAAGGAAACATCAACTGAATCTGAAAAACAAGCTAAAATTATTGAAAATGCCGCAGGTAAGAGAAAAAAATTAAATTATTAACGATATTAGTAATTGTTTGATCAAATAAAATTGGCTTACGTTTAAAAAAAATGAATTGACTTTTTACAGGTTCGGAACATAATGAAATGAATAATGAAATGTCAGAATCCAGCAGAGATGCTTCCAAGAGTCCACCGTTAGATTATGGCACTTATTTGTCCCAAAATCCACTTGAATCAAATGAATCTTCACAAAGTCTTAAAAGTGATTGGAGTGATAAAATTAATGTTTCGGGGGATACAGAAGATGTGAATGTACTGCAGTACAATATGACGCGGCATATTTGAATAACTTCAACTTTTTATATTAATCAATAAACATTTAATTTTAATTTTTTAGATATGTATTTAATATGTTTAAAAGTATAACAGTTTAAGTAATATTTGTACAATGAACGTTTAGTAATATTAGTAATAATAGTAGTAATATAAGTAATATTTATACACGGAACGTATATATATATATATATATATATATATATATATATATATATATATATATATATATATATATACGTATATATATATATATATATATATATATATATATATATATATATATATATATATATATATATATATATATATATATATATATATTTATATATATATATATATATATATATATATATATATATATATATATATATATATATATATATATATATATATATATATATATATATATATATATATATATATATATATATATATATATATATATATATATATATATATATATATATATATATATATATATATATATATATATATATATATATATATGTATATATATATATATATATATATATATATATATATATATATATATATATATATATATATATATATATATATATATATATATATATATATATATATATATATATATATATATATATATATATATATGCACATAAAAAAATATAAATAGGTGGTACGAGAACAATTTCAATTATCGTTATCTTCAGAAATATTTAAAAAAGTTGAATGAAGCAGAGGTAGAAAACAGAAAGACTCTTGATAGGGGATACATACAGCTTTCATAGTTACATCCTTAGCAGCAAAGTTCATCTTTGTAGACCATTCATTTCCAACAACTATACTCAACTTTTTCGAATCAATAGGATAATGAAGAAATCCATGTGAATTTATAAGTAATTGACCACTTAATATAGGTCCACTTCCATCAACAGAAATATTATCAATACGAACAACTGTGCCACCGTTTAAATAGCAAAATCGATCTCGTTCAGCTCTTAATGATAGTTTAAATGTCTTGTAATATATAGTATAAAAAGAAATCATACCAGTTTCTATTTCCATACATTTATTTCTACCATGCAATCTGATTTCTTCAGATAATTGAGATGAATTTTTTAGATGGCATGTCGCTCTTTCAACTATTCGCCGGAGGAATTGCTCAAGAGCCTTGTCAGCTTTTTTTAATCTATTTTTAATTGTATATAAAAAATTTTCAAATGAAAAAGCACTAAATGAATCTAAAGGTCCGAGACGTTGAACATCGCCAGCTAAATGTATCAAGCTGTGAATATTGTATATAAGAAAATTTTTGCCATAAAGTAAATCGCAGTTAGTTACGAAATATCTTAGTAAAGAATTAGCATATGCATTATTAGTAATACAGTCATTTTTATCACAAAGAATTCGAATTGCAGTATGAAGAGCAATAAAATGGATTATGTATTCTCTCGGTAAATAATCTTGTAAAACAATTGGTCCTATATACAATAGAAACAATCTGAATTCAGTTGCCTTCCATCGATCAACATGACTTAATCCACGACACTTTCGGACAAATTCTGAAGGTATCCATCCTGATATATTTAATAAACGAGCTGACATATCTTTAATCATCCTTGCAGAAAACTTGTATAGTTGAGGCCCCTTTACGAATGTTTGTAGAATTTTTTTCATAGCTCCTAGACAAGCAAGGTGCATGTAGTCAAGAGGAAATTGCGAGACCATTCCTAATTCAGCTTCTTCAAAAATTGATATGCCACAATGATGCTCTTCATCAACCCGTAAAAGAAAATTTGCATCTAAGTTTAAAAATAGCATTCGATGATTATCGTAATCTCCTTCTTCTCTACATTTTCCACATCCAAAGTAGCCACCATGACCCTTAGTATATGTAACATATGATCTTGCTGGAGCATCACAAATAACTGCTCTAACTGTGACTTTAAAAATACGATCCAAGTATGTAAATCCATGTTCATGTAAATTTTTATATTCTTCAATAAACTGTTGAAGAAATAAATTACATGAGTGCGGTTTTTCATGCCCGTGGTATATACCGATAACAAATGGTTCCATGACATTCGGTACAATTTGTCCTAAAATGGGATAGAGTTGGCTTTTTGAGCTTTTTGAGATTGGCAATCCATCGATATTCACATTAATATTTATAATTGTTGGTATATCAAGGATAGGAAGAGAATTAAGCTGATCTTCTAAAGCAGTCTGTAAGCCATAATGAAAATACTCTCCAGGTGGAACACTACGAATTTCAGTTGTTCTGGGAGATCCAAGTAAAGTTCTTGAATCTGATGGCAACGTTAACAATTCTTCAGGTGAAGCTGTACGGAGCATTTTTAATAAATAAGTTGTTGACTGATGTGTAATATTGAAATTGCACACCCAATGAGCAAGTCTATCTTTTAAACTTAATTTAGTTTTACCGAAATGTTTATTTTCATCAGCTCCAAAACTATCACAACCACTTGTCTTTTCAATAGAACCATTCACTGTAGCTGGTACAATAATAGTACTGTTTTCATTTAATTCAAGTGTTTCCACATCATTTTGAAGATGAGATATTTCTGAATGAGACACTTCCAAATTGGGCATCTCGATATCACAACTTATTGAAGATGAATTTAATAAGTAATTGTTGCTGAGTCTTCGTAAACGCCGATTTCTCTGGCTTTTGGATAAAGAGTAGAATGGCTTTACTTTTCGCATGGCTCCAAAATTATAATTCTTCTATTTCAAACACAAGAATTGTTTATTAATGAAATATTAAATATGGATGTGTAATTATTGATAATAAATGTACTGAATCAGGATAATTTTAAATGAATAAATATCTTTATTTTTATACAGTATTTATATAATATGTAAAAATATATTCACCTTAAAGAATGTTTTGATAGAAAAAATGTATTTCCAAGTTTTTAATGGTTAAGCTGAGTACTTGATTTATGGAAAAAAAATAGATTACTGATTTAAGAATTGTGTCAACCACTTTTTAGGTTAGAGTGAGCAATACTCTGCGCATGTACAAAATTATCTCTGGGAATAGATATCATTCAGATATCTTTCAGATATCATTGTGAATAACTCTAAAAAGATCTTGCAAATGATATCGTTTAGATATCATGTTGAGGATATCTATCCGATATCTGAAAAACGATATCTTTCAGATATCATTCAGAACCCGGTGCTGAGTGGGTTGTTTAATAATCTCTCTATGTTATTAGTATAATTAAAATGTAATTGGTCAAATTGAATGATGTCATTACATTTTAGAGAATTTCATTGGATTAATTTCAAATAAAAATAAAACATAAAATATTCTATGGAATTTCTCATTTTATTGCTATCAAAAGATTTAAATTTGTTTATGATGTATTAATTACTATATATCAAACAAAATATAAATCATTATGTAGGTCACAAAAGAGAAATAAAAATTGTCTAAAATTTCCACACAAAGTTGTATGGAAAATGTCGACTATTTTGGAATTCTTTTATGTGCTACTGAAAATTAATAATACTTTATAAACAATTTAAAATTGAATAATTGTAAATAAAATTCCTTGTTGTAGTATTTGGCAATTGAAATACTACATCAATTTCGAAATACTACAACAAGGAATTTTATTTACAATTATTCAATGTTTCGCCAAGTACCAGCGGTAAAATCCATCGAATTTATTTAATTTAAAATTGATCAACTGTATCCTATATAATTCTATGTTAAATTTTTGTGAGATTTTTTTCTTATTTGTAGCGCTTATGCGATGTAAACCGGAACAAGAAATCTCTTAAAACAATTATACAATACATAATTTCTTTTGTCTACTACCGCGTTCTACTAACTGATAGATGAATAATAGAATCGCATGAATAAATGACGGAAAGCTGTGTGTGAAATACGTTAATTTTTAGTTTCATTATTTATAGTTTAAGTCCATTTTTCCATATAAAAATGACAAAAACGTGTAATATGCCCTTGATTATAATGATATGACTCCAACGGGGTCAGATCAACGGGGTCATACAATTCAGATTGTATTGATTTTAATGTACATATGTTTACGGTGACCATTTTTTTTCTAAGTAAAATCAGTACAAAATTTTAAGAGTTAAAATATGTAGCATCTTTAGTCTCCTTAGTCTCCCCTATGACTCTTCTAAGCCGAATGGTAAAGTGTGAACGAAGTAGACAAATCTGTTTTAATTTTTTTAATCAGTTTTAAGAAAATTTTGTTGAAACCAACACCAGAATTTTATGAAATACAATTTTCCGCCACGATTGCTTGGGAAACACAGGGTTAGAATTTTGATCTTTTTTCCGTGGGTAACTTCACCTTTTAAAAATAAAAGTATTTTTTCTATGATAGCAAATGAAATATCTATTATCTCGAGCCTGCTTGAAATAGCATATTTTCCTACAAGAGATGAAAACATTGTTTTTTCGTGAGTAAACAGTTGTACACGAGACGCGCTAGCGGCGAGTGAGACATGTTTACGAACGAAAAACGTTTTTATCTCGCGTAGGAAATGCAATTTTTTCTATGATAGTATATTTTTAATCGATATTTACTATAAATTATAAAATTAAAAATTGACAAAATTACATTAAAAATTCATATTCTATTTTTTTATGGTTGCGTTGTTTAAAAAACTTTGTAAAATTATATGAGCAACCATAGCAACTGCAATTTGTTATTCTTTCTACACTATATAGTTGTAAAAGAACCCATTTTCACAGGTCATTAAGCGTGATGAAAATAGACTTTTCAATTGTTATCATAGAAAAAATTGTATTTCCTACGCGAGAAACATTTTACGTTCGTGAAATTGCCCCACTCGACGCTAACACGTCTCGTGAATAAATTTTCAATCACGAAAAAGCAGCGTTTTCATCTCTTGTAGCAAAATGTACTATTTTTCAAATAATTTTTATTACAAGTTTATACCAAACGATGATACGTATTGTTTTATTTCCTTATTTAAATTGAAGTTTAAAGTAAAATTCAACAATTTTCTTAAAAATCAGTACTTTCAGTACATAATTTTAAAAATCAGTAAAAATCAGTACCGCGTATGTCTATCAGTACAGAAGCTAGAAAATCAGTACTGTACTGATAAAATCAGTACGAATGGTCACTCTACATATGTTCAAAAAATGAATTTTATTAAGTTTTTTGGTCTAAAACTTTTAGAAACGCGTGCAGAGAGATTCAACAAACTGATTTTTTAAATTTGAGACTAAAGTCGCAATTAGACTATTGCAGAACTCTGCAATATTTCTGCAATGGTAGTGTGTAAAATATTCATTGCAGAAATGTTTGGCAATGAACTCATTGCAATGTTTTGCAATGAGTTCATTGCCAAACTTTTCTGCAATGAATATTTTACACACTACCACTGCAGAAATATTGCAGAGTTCTGCAATAGTCTAATTGTGGCTTAATACCATAATCGGAGTTTGCTGAAAAATTGATGACAAAATTCAACCCAACACAACTATCAAAACATAAGTTAAATAAATGTTTAAATAAATTTTAAATAAATAATAATATTAAAAAAGTGTGTAATAAAAATAATAATAATAAAAGTATGTAAAAAAAGAAGGCGGTCTTGTGGACTGCCGACAGAAGTGAAAACTTAAAACTGTGAAATAGCTGTGTTTTATCTTCTAAATGCAACAAAATCTTTACATACTTTACCACACTTACACACTGTTATTAACTGAGAAAAACATCAAATTCATTAAAAAAAAAAAAAATTTGTATCAAAGCACGAGAATAAAATTATTTATAATATATTATCATTAATTTCAACAATACTTAAGACTTGATTACACGATTTGTTTTTACTCATGTTTAGTGATAACATTTGTGAACATTTTTGACGCCCAATCAATATGTTTTAACAAATGTGATTCCACTTTTGTGAAAACATATGTAATTTAAAAAAATTTCTCTGACCCATTTTGTTATGTTTTAACATAATTGTGATTTGCGGTTTTAACCTCAAAATTATAGGTTGTCAATAAAAAATTAATACTGATTAGGATTTTTATTTCATATTATGCCGTAAAATAACTAATTTAACTAACAATTGCAGATCGATGCATAAAATAACCAAGATTAAATTGATAATTTATTACTTTTTCCATAATCATTATGTATAATGCAATGCAAATGACAATTTGATTTCAATTATTGTGTGATCTAAACATTTTGTCGAGCTATGTTTTTATTACATATGTATTTACAAACATTTTTTTTTCTATTCATTTTTTTCTATTAACATATGGAAAATCATATCGTGTAATTAGTCTTTTACGTTATTCGTAATATCAATTGCGTTTTCTTTATTAAAAAGTATAAAGAAAAACACAAAAATCAAATATGACAAAATCAATTTTTCTATTTTACTTAAAAATACAACAAAGTAAGCAAAGATTTTTTACCGTGCACTTACACACTGTTATAAACCGAAAAACAAATCAAATTTAATAAAAAAGAAAAAAAACAAATTATAAATCAAGAAAATGAGAATAGAAATAACAAATGATTACAATTTATCTCACTCTCTTTTAATATTTATTTAGCGTGACGATGACTCGAATAAATACATTTTTTCCTACACAAAATTGCACAACGCGCCTAAAGAAGTCTTCACTTCAAAAATGAAATTGTTATTGATTGCGAAACAGAAAACTGATATCTTCTGGTAATTTAATAATTTGTTGGTTTTTAAGTTTTTGTATGATCTAAATAAAATAGTTATGTTTTTGTGTGATCTAAATAATAAAAAACATGTGCATATATATCGGTAAATTTAGAATTTTTAAAAAAGTTAAATTACTATTTCTTAAATCTCGGCCTAAAATTAATTATCAAATAGAAACATACCTACAAACATGATTCGATTAAGTATGTATTTTAACGCATTTAAATAATTTAGGAACTAAAATTTGGTCTATCAATTATAGTCATTACGAACAAAAGTTTGTTCTATTTTACCGTATTAAAAACAACAGCGTGCAAATTCAAACTCAAATGTTTTGATTAAAAACATTAGAAAGATTCGTTAAATAAACCAAAATTATTGAGTAAAGTTAGTTAATATACCAACCAAAATTTCCAAATGTACGTTAAGTTAATCCGTGACTCAACCCTTTTAATAGATGAGATAATAAAACAAACCCGTGATCATGCCTAGTCTGATTTTACTATTCTTGCTCTTCTACATTATCTGGTTTTACAGGTTGACATATTTTTAAGGTTTTAGTTTAGTATGAATAAGAAATATGTACTGTGAATCATCGACAAAAATAAGAGTTTGTCGGCTATACTATTCGCTTCTGACTCATCGTTATTAGTTTTCCTGTTGTTTCTGTGGAATAAGCATACCTTGCTGGCAAGCATTGATAGTTTTGTAGAACCTCAGCGACCACGATTAAACTTAAATAAATTCCATTTATGCAACCCCATAGGCCATATGCTTGGCACAGTAACAAATTAATCTACTAAAACCAGAACCACCCTCTATCATCTTTATCATGATCCATCGCTATCGGCAATTTCGTTAGCCTAACACTCAACAATAATTCATAACTTTAAAAAGTCACAGGCCCAGTTCTTAACTCAAACGTATATGAACTTTCAGTGGGAATTTGCGGTTCCACACAGATTTGATGTACGCATAAATAAACTGAAATAAAATTATTCTATTCCAATAATTTTAATAACTCATAAATTGAATAAAACCCGGCAAACCGAATCCATTAGTAAACAATATTTTTTAAGAGAATTTACAAAACAAAATTCTGTATTCGCGATATCAGGAATTATCATATGCGCTTGCGTTTTTCATTCACCTTGAATTTATTTTGTGTATTGGGTTGTTTATATACGAACATACACTGGCCTCGACTTGACCCTGCATTTTTTTTTTTATCATAAATCTATTATTAATTTATATAATTGTTTGTTTTTTATAAATAATTCATTTTCAGAAGCCGAGAAAAAATGTTATAAATATATTCCGTTTAACGTATGTATGGTATATGTGGTAGATATGTGAAACAATTATTTGAAATTTAATGCGTGTTGTTTTTAATCAGTGTTTTTCGAAATGAAAATTGAATGAGTTTGTAGTGTGGGTGTTGTTTTTTGAATGAACAAAATTGAGGGAAAATGGGTGAACGAAATCCATAGTTCATAGATTATAGAAAAATCTAGAGCTCAGGGTGAATGCCTTCGAATAATGTTGATTGAAAAAAAAATATCAATAAGTTTTTATTGACATGAAGTAATAATTTCGTGCTTATTTATTGATTATCTTTATTTTTATTGGATTATATTTAATTGTTTAAATATTAAATTAAAATGGTTTGAATTCGTTTCTGTTTGTTGAACTTTTAGTTTATTGTTGGTTTTATTGTATAGAGTTTTCTTAATTGTTTAAGATATTGCTTTATATTTTTCCTCAAATTTTACTTGTCTTCAAATATCGTTTGAACTCTGGATTGTGAGTTAAAATCCTGGGTAGTGGGTTTTACTAATTTCAATAAAAACTTTGGACACAGGAGGGATACATTTTTTTGGTTTTCCTTTAAACATGGATAACTAAATAATAAATCCTAAAACACATAAAAAATGACATACGCAAGTATTTCATGATAAGATAGTGGAAATAAAAATAAAATAAGACGCATTTTTTTTAGAACAAAATTAAAACGTTATTGCCAATATTCAAGCTAGTAGTGACATATTTATTGATCAGTTCACGCACGGTCTTTCTCAATAATTAAAAAATAGAGAGTTAAATTGACGCTCATTTCTTCAAGCTTTTTATATGAAACACTCCATTACTAAGATTGAGGATGATACCGTTGACTGAATACAATTTATCAACCGGCATCCATAAGCTATCCGTTTGGCTACTGATATTTTACTGCTTTTGCCAGTGTTATATGATACCTAATGTGAACTCGTATGCCAATAGCAGGTACTGGAGTACGCAAGATTGTCACACGCATAGATAAAAAATTTAACAAAAAATTTACAAATCAATAGAAAACCGTTAGACAGATTTCAAAAAATTTTTTTTTCTAAAAATAGGTATACTCAATGGGCAGGTCCGAAAGGACGATGTCTTTGATAACTGTACCGGAAGTGTGTCAAAAAAATCGTCAAGTGCGTCAAAACAAGGAAATATGCATATTTTTTGCTTAAAAAACGTTCATTTTAAGTTATATTGAGTAGTAATAATGAATATGGAGAAATCTTTATGGTCGGGATTGGTATGTGAAACCAAAAAGTAGATTATTGCACTAGAAGTTTGTCATAAAAATGTTGTCACGTGTGCCAAAAGAAAGATTTTTATTTATTTCTTTACCCAATTTTTTGGAAAAAATAAAATTAATTATTTATATGACATGAAATTTTATTATTATTATAGAGAATTATGGCATGTCAAGTATGTCAAAAGAATGATTCATTTCTTTTTTTATAAAAAAATAAAATTAGTTAATACTTCGTTTGTATGAAATGAAATGTAATGAATATGATATTAATATTATTGAGAATTTTATTGCATTATAAGTTTGTCAAAAAAATATTGTCAAATGTGTCGAAAGCCAATTTTTTGGAAAAAATTTAGTTTGTATGACGTAAATGTAATGGAACATGGAAAGTTTTGAATTTGTTATAAAAAAAAGTTGAAAAAAAATCAAAAATTTATGTTTTTGTTAAATTTTTCAACATTCAACTGCATGAATTTTGAACAAACAATGATTGTAAATGTTTTTAATTTCTTGTAGCCTATAGTTGGAGCCCAATTCAATTTCCTTTCTTTTAAGTTAAAAAACATGAATATTGGTGTAGTTTGCACCATGTTATTCATGTTTTCCCAAAAAAAAGTCAAAACTCAACATTTGGAAAAACAAATTTTTTTCTTAGAATAATTTAAATTCTGCAACATATTACATAATTGATTTAAATATGAGTTGTTATATAGATTTTTGTATAAAAACTGCGAGTTATTTTGAGTTTTCCTTATTTAAACCACCTTTTATGTATTTTTTCTTTTCTTGTTGAGCCGCATCGTAAATAATGTTTTATAAGTTCAGTCGTTCTCAGACATCAGTTAAGAATTCTTTTAAAATAGTAAAGTGTAAAGTTAATTTATTTAAATGGCGTCGTCAAGAAGTTTAAAGTGTAAAAATAGTCCACATTCATTTTGTTTTATTTGTGGAATTCGGATAATACATCTTGCTAAAAAATTACTCCATTTATAAGAATTGCATATCTTCATTACTTCGGCATAGAATTGGATGAAGATAAACTGTGGATGCCAAAAAATAGTTATGTCAACTGCAACTTAACACATTCAAGAAGGCAAAACAGATAAAATGTTTATTTAATGTTTTAACGTTGTGTTACGACCAGGTTTTGACCATAACTTGAAATTCTAACTCGAAAATTTGTATAGCAACTCATACATAAATCAATTATGTTGCAGAATTTCCTAGCAAAACATTTTTTCCCAAATTTTGAGTTTTAACTTTTTGTGAGAAAACCTTAATAACTTGGTGCAACCTACACCAATATTCGTGTTTTTTAACTTAAAAGAAAGGAAATTGAATTAAATTGAATTAACTATAGGCTCCAATAAATTAAAAAAATTTACAATCATTGTTTGTTCTAAATTAATGCAGTTGAATGTTGAATAATTTAAAAAAACATAAATTTTTGATTTTACTTCAACTTTTTTCGGGTGTAACTTCCAGAAACCTTGATGGACTTTAACAAAAAATAGCTCAAAATATTTATGCAAGTGCTATGCACTTGTTTTGTTAAAATATTAAATTTGTTTGTTTTGTAAAATATGCGATCCAAAAACCGAAATAACCTTTTTGTTCACCGAAAAAATTGATTTCTCGTGAATTGCTCAAAAACAAGAGCTAACCTAAAAATATGAATATGATATTCGTGTTCAGCAGGTCAAAATCTATAAGAAAAGTTGGGTTTTATTTAGGGAGATTTTTCTTGTAAACTAGTGTTTTCTATTTGTCATAAAAGAAGGGGATTTTTGGAAAATGGTAAGTGTACATCCAGTTCCAAAAAAAGTGCTAAAACTGATCCAACATATTACAAACCCACATTAATCTTGTCTGTTGTTGCTAAAATATTTGAGTTATACTTTAATTTTAATATTATGAGCTTATTAAGTCGTCAAATATACCTCATAAAGGACAATGGGTGAAATGCATAAAACCTAGTAAGTAGGTTTTTTAATTGTTTGCTAGGTTTTTATATATAATAAAACTAGTAAACACTTATAAAACCTAGTTACTAGGTTTTATGCATTCCACTCAATATCGTAAAGAAAGAGCGACGAGAGATATAGTTTCTTTATCACACATATCTGGAACAAGTCGCTTGATATAGTACCAAAGCATTCGACAAAGTATAGCTCAACGTTCTTATATGCGAATTGAGATCCTATGACTTAGACGAAAAACTTATTTTCTGGTTTTAGAGCTTTAAATCTGAGCGTAAATTTCAAGTCAATGTCGACGGTTTTTCATCACATATCTTTTCAAGTTCCGGTTCCAAGTTCCGCGCTATCCCAACTCATTTTCTTATCTGTGCTAATGACTTACTGAATTCAACGATTCATCAAGGGCCGATTGTATGAACGAGAATAGAAGATAAATCCACGGTTATAACGTCGATTGTATTGTATGAATCACAATAGAACAAAATATGTATCCTAGGGTTTTCTTGTATTCCTCTCTTTTATCTGCTGTTTTTGTTGTGTAGAGCAGTGGATAAAACAAGTTTTTTTCTTGACATGCGCATAGCAGGATAATTTTGTTTTGAATTTGTGTTTTTTTTTATTTGAATTTGTACGTTTATTAAATTTGTTTTTTGATATAAATAATAGTTTTAATAGAATTAATTTAAGTTTTCAAATAATTTTTTTTAATTTATAATTAGATTTATTTAATAGAAAAGGAAAATAAAAAGTATTGCCACTTATAAAAATACTGCTATAAAAATGCAATAAAAATAAAAATACAAAAAATTCCATCCGTGTTTATACAATGCAGATATGCAGGATGCAGATATAACTTTATTCTCGTATTTTTTTCTATCCATCGTTGTTCATACAATCGGCCTAAAATTCTAACAATGTTGAATTGAACACGAGAAAAACTCATGTTTGCCATTTTCTATGTTATCAACACCTAATCCGTGTTCATTAAAGTTTGATTCTTTATTAAAGTTTGACTTTCAGGAGTTGAGATTGAAAATATTGTGAAGTGAAATTCTCATATTTTTAGTCTAGTCGAGAATGTTGTTTCAAAATTAATATTTTTTCGTCGTTGTCATAAGGTTTTTAATAGCAAACAGCTTCTTTTAATCTATATGTCATTTAATCGTTTCTGCATGGAGTATTGTTCTCACATATATGCAGTGCAGCATACATACATAAGTTGTTTAAGGGATTGCTAGAACAAGGATGGTAAGAAAAAAAGCCGAGAATAAAGTTATCGTCGATTGTATGAACACGAATTTTTTGTATTTTTAATGTGATTTTTTCACGAAATACGATATAACAATTTTATGTCATCACGCCTAATGAAAAATAATAAATATTTTGAACAATTTGTCATATTTTCTCCAAAAACAAATAAATTTAATAAAAATGAAGTTTTTTTTCAACTTTATTAATTTTATTCATAATTCTGTGTTCGTGTAATACAAAAAATACACATTTCGTTGAACGTAATACAATAAATACAAATTTCAATAATTCGGTGTAAAAAATTATTCGCATTTGTGTGTTTATTTTATTAACATAAGAAGATAAAAGTTTCAAAAAACACTTGGAGCCCGACTTTTCAAGTGTGAGAAGCGAGTTTTACAGGGTAAAGCCATCTCCTTTGCTAGTGATCCTGTTGCATACCTGCAGTACCACCAATTAAGGCATTCTTTTGTAGGGCAGGGGTTGAGTGTAGTACTCTCGCATAATGTTTTGTTGTCCCGGTAATTTGCTGCACAGTTTTGAGCATGTCTGTTCTTCGTTCGTCTCATCTAAGTCGTTTCACTATGTCCCAGTTGTCTTTTGGGCTCAGCATAAACTGCACGAGGCTACTATATTAATTATATAATTATAATTATTATATTAATTTACATCAAAAAACAAATTTTAGAGACGCACAAATTTAAATTAAAAAATAACTACAAATTCAAAACAAAATTAACCTGGTATGCGCATGTCAAGAAACAAAAACAAATTGTTTTATCCACTCTTCTATACATGAAAAACAGAGAATAAAAGAAAAGATAGAACAAAATTTTCGGATAGATATTTTGTTCTATTGTGATTCATACAATACAAACGACGTTATATCCTAAGATATATCTTCTATTCGCGTTCATACAATCGGCCATAAATGTCTTTATTCTATACAGCATAGAGTTGTTAAATTTATCGGCAAATCAAATCTTACTAATGAGCTCGATTCCTTGCATGTCGCTGATTTGACGGTATTTTATAAATACATTATGGATAAACAGACGTCTGCCTAGATCGAATCAATTTTAGTTGAGCCTGTAAACTTCGCATGTTACTGTAATAGTTGTAAGTTCTTTACTATAGTTATTCTATGAACTTAGTGACATAGCACATAGATGTCACTAGTATAGTTGTTAATTATTAAGTACCACTGTAAACAAGAAGACAAGAAATAAAAAGACTCATGTGGTTCACAATTATAAAAGTATATTTATTTTTTACTAATACTAATTAAAATATAACATGGTGTCAGAAGTATCAGAAGTATTAGATTTATCGGAAGTAAACTAGTAAACTAAAGTAACATTGATCAAGGTCTGAGAAGTATAATAGAAAAGACACTTCAATTAAAAGGCAAAAAGGCACATATAAAATATGTGAGGTTAATAAAAAAAATTAAAAAAAAAAATTATGGAATTTCAAAAGCCACCGCCAATTAAAATAAAAGGAAATCAGAATATTCAATGGTCAAGATGAACAAAAGTTTTACCAATTATATGGAAGCATCTGATTTAAGTAAGGCAAGTGATAAGCGCAAGATAGCGATACTTTTAAATCTACTTGGTGAAGATGGTCAAGAGATAATGGACAATTTTACATTTACAACTACTGAAGATGCCACAAAGTTTGATAAGGTTTTGGAAAAGTTTGAAGAGTTTTGTGTACCTCAAAAGAATTTAACTGTTGAAAGTTTCAATTTCTTCGCAGTTCATGAAAGAGAAAATGAACTATTTGAATCCTTTTTAACGGAGTTACAGCCGAAGGCTGCTTCTTGTGAGTTTGGTGAATTAAAAGACTGTCTCTTAAAAGATCGTGTTGTTTGTGGAATAAGAGACAAGATTGTCCAACGAAGACTCTTAAGGGAAGAAAATATAACAATCAATGAAGTAATCAAGATATGTGTAGCATCTGAAATAAGTGAAAAACAATCAAGAATCTTACATGATGCAAGTTCAAGCAATATAGATGTTGTTCAGAAATCGATAGGAACTATTAAGACGAATCATGGATTTACCCGTAATGAAGTCAAGACTGATAATTTAATTGACTGTAGTAGGTGTAAAAGAAAGAAGCTAAAAGAATGCCCTGCATTTGGAAAGTTTTGTTTAAATTGTAAAGGTAGGAATCATTTTGCTATAGCTTGTAAGAAAAATATTAATTACAAAGGTAATAAGGGTAATGATAAAAAAAATTCTAATGAACAAAGTAAGAGTAGACTGGATAATAATGAAATGGAGTGATAATGAAGAATTTTTTATAAGTCAAATAAATAATGTCAAACATGTAAATATTTGGTATGCTGATATTAAAGTTGATAATCACTTAATAAAATTTAAGTTAAACACAGGAGCTGAGGTTAATGTGGTATACCCTACAGTGTTTTTAATAAATTAAATGAAAGTGACAGTAATTTAAAATTAGAAAATTGTAATACCACATTGGTTTCATATGGGAACTTTAAAACAAAAGCTCTTGGTAAGGTCAATTTGAATTGTGAAATTAATAAAATGAAACAAAATTTAGATTTTATTGTATCAAATGTGAAAACAGAACCGATATTAGGTTTACCAGGGTGTACTTCCTTAAACCTAATTCAAAGAATTAATATTATAAATGTTAAAGGTTTAACTAAAGATCAACTTATTAATAATTATAATGATGTATTTACAGGTTTGGATTGAAGGAGAGTATAGAATTGAAATCAATGAAAATATTAATCCTGTGATTCATCCTCCTAGAAAAATCCCTATATCCTTAAAACAAGAACTTCATAGTTTCCTGATGGATTTAGAAAAAAAAATCATCGACAAAGTGGAACATGCAACTGATTGGGTAAACAATTTAGTAATCGTTCAAAAGAAAAGTGGAAGTCTAAGAATTTGTCTGGATCCGCGAGGCTTGAATAAAGCTATTAAAAGGCAGCACTATCAAACGCCAAGACAAGAAGATATAACTTCAGTTTTAAATGATAATAGTATATTATGCTACGATCATGTAATGACGGTTATTAATACACGAGCATTAACCGGGATACGAAACGAGCCGTAGGCGAGTTTCGCATTATATATGCGAGTGTATTAATAACCATTACATGAAAGTGGGGAACATTCCTAGTTTATCCCCCCAAATAGATTTGCGTTTTTTTTCAGATAAATAGAAAGATTAGGTCCTCTGCATCCTAATTATGAAAAAAAAAAATAACGGAAATGAAAGGATCAAAAGTTATAAAGGATCAAACTTTCAATTTTACCTTGGTCCCCCTTTGAGTTTTTAGATGTAACTTGATTTGATTTTTGATTTTTTTTTGACTTAATTCTGCGACCTTGCTCAACTTCGATCAAAAATAGCACCGCCCCTCCCCCTCCCCGCCCCCCCCTGCGTCGTCCACGGTGCAGGGGACGCGGAGGGCGCTTGGGGGGAGCGCGAGGGGACGTTGCTATTTTTGATCGAAGCTGTGCAAGGTCGCAGAATTGAGTCAAAAAAAAATCAAAAATCAAATCAAGATACATCTAAAAACTCAAAGGGGGGACCAAGGTCAAATTGAAAGTTTGTTCCTTTATAACTTTTGATCCCCTCATTTCCGTTAATTTTTTTTTTCATAATTAGGAAAAGAAATGGCATGTTTGATTGAAAAACTATGGGTTTCTTTCTATTGACTAAAAATCTGTATCGTAATCAAATCTGTATCGAAATGAATATCATTATAAACCGGATTTTGGTCATATAAGTGTATTTTTATAGTACGGGTGTAGAAAAACAATTTTCAGTGTAATCGACATGAGTTCAGGTTTCTGGCAAATCAAACTTGATAAGGAAAGTTCTAATCTTTGCACTTTTAATACACCTTTTGGAATATGGAAGATACACCGTTTGGTTCCTGAGAATGCCATTTGGAATAAGGTCAGCCCCAGAGGTATTTCAAAGAATTATGGTAAACATTTTTGCATGTATTGAAGGAGTTCAAGTAGTGTTTGATGATTTAATTATTGCCGCTGAAACAGAAGAGGAACATGATCGCACCTTAATGAAAGTGTTAGAAACTGTAAGAAAAAATAATATTAAATTTAACAGGGAGAAATTACAGTTAAGAGTAAATACAGTGAAGCTTTTAGGAAATATTATTAGTAAGGAAGGACTTAAAGCAGATCCGGAAAAGGTTAAAGCCATTAGTGAAATGGAAACGCCAAAAAATAAGGAAGAAGTAAAAAGAGTTTTAGAAATGTTTAATTTTATGTCACAGTACATAATTAATTATTCAAAATTAAGTGAACCACTGAGATTGCTTTTGAGAAATGATATTAGTTTTCATTGGGAAGAAAATCAAGAAAAATTATTTACGTTATTGAAGCAAACATTGGGTTCAGCACCAGTTTTAGTTTTCTTTTATGAGTCCAAGCAGACAGTTTTGCAAACAGACGCTTCAAAGGATGGATTGGGTGCATGTATCATGCAAAATTCACAGCCAATAGCATATTCGTCACGTTCATTGACTGCTACGGAGAAAAACTATGCACAAATCGAAAAGGAATTACTTGGAATCGTATTTGGAGTGGAAAAGTTTCATCATTACACGATTGGAAGAAAGATTGTAGTTCAGACTGATCACAAACCACTTATATACAAATCTTTAAGAAAGATTTATCTAAAATACCAAGTCGACAGCAGAGAATGATTTTAAAACTTATGAAATACGAACTTGAAGTAAAACATATACCCGGTAAAGAAATGTATGTTGCTAATGCTTTATCTCATGCATATTTAAAAGATCCTGTTAAAGATGGCCCAGAGTTGGAAAGTGTAGTGCACATTATTGAAAAACACTTAGCAACAACAGAATTAAGAAAAATAAAATTAGTAGAATCAACAAAAATGATGAAGTTTTAAAAAACGTATTATTCTTTCACAAAAATGGATGGCCAGAAAAGAGAAAATGTTCAAGAAGAGATTTCACACTATTGGAAGATCAGATACAGCTTGTCTGAATCAAATGGATTACTTTTTATGGAAGACAAATTGATAATTCCACAAAGTGAAAGGTCAAACATACTGAAAGATTATTTTTACTTCATTCACAATTTTAAATTGTGTGAAGTAATGCAATCTATCGTGAAAAAAAAATCTTACATACCCCAAATTTTGTTTTTTCTTTTGTTTTGGACCATCTATCTAAATAGCCAATAAAAATTTTAGTGTACGTCTGTATGTGCGTGAGTGGGTGGGTGTGTGGGTGACCTTTCTGCATAGGATCTTGATGAAAATTTGGCAAATGATACAGGTTCACTTGAAAATGAAAGATCTGGATTCATTTCAAATTTGGACAAAATGGCGTGGAGGGTCTCCCGAACGGCTTATGATCTTATTGAAACTTAGTATATAAGGTTTGCGTACAGTTTCCAATATTTCTGCATACCAACTTCCGGTTTGTCACTTCCGGTTAAAAAGTTTTCATGAAACTTTCGATTTTCATGAAACGTTGGTAAAAGCTTTCAAGTATCATGAAAAAGATTTATCAGCTTTTGGAGTACATTGGATAAAGGGTTGGGAGGTCCACCATACAACAGGTGGTTTCTACAAAATGTTTTTTATGTTTGTTGGGAGCATACAACATTCGTTCGCGAATGAATTTTGATGACACTTTGGAAAAAGATGCAAATATGTATGACAAGGAACTGATTAGTTTTTGAGCGATAGTGACCAAAGTGGTGTGGGGTACCCGGAGCACCTGTTTTTTCGAAAGCTCAATAACATCTGTACCTGATAATCGAATTGAATGAAACTTGGTACATCAGCATATAGTATGGTTCACAACAGTTCTGCAGCCCAACTTCCGGTTTTTTACTTCCGGTAAAAAATTTTTTTTTGTATTTTTTGCAGTTTTTTCAGTGTCTTTATGCACACTACAGCCTACAATAATGAAGTAATTATGATGGAACTTATGGAAAAGGTTTCAATTAGTGTGAGAAGATAATTATCATCTTTTGGGACACATTACCTTACAAATGCTGACTTTTCACACTTTGTTTTTAAAGTTTGTTGGGAGCATACAGACTTCATTCATTAATTTATTTTAATGACAATTAGAAAAAAGATGGAGACTTAAATAAAAAAGAACTGATTAGTTTTTGGACAATATTGGACTAAATGGTGGTAGGCCTCCCGAGCACCTGTTTACTGTGTCACAATTTTTTCAATGTTTGTTGGGAGCACACAATTCGAGCTATCGAATTAGATAAAACTTGATACATAACCATTTAGTACAGTTCACAACAGTTCTGCATCCTAACTTCCTGTTTGCCACTTCCGGTTAAAATTTTTTTTACTTTTTCTCGTACAACAGAATTTATGTTTGATGAGATACTACTGCTTTTTTTAATAATTTTATAATTAAAACTACGCGAAATCTATAACATTGGTTAACTTTTAATTAAAGTATTTTATGGATATTAGCTCATCATATATCCAGAACACTATGTTTCCAGAGCTGTGGTGAAGTCAGCCTATAGTTGTTAATTATTAAGTACCACTGTAAACAAGAAGACAAGAAATAAAAAAACTCATGTGCTTCACAATTATAAAAGTATATTTATTTTATATTGTTACGAGTACAGAAAAATCTAGACGATTACGGTCACTTCCAGGAAAATAAAATCAACAAAACACAACAAAAGAATTTTCTAGAAATTAAGCAAAACAGTATATAAGAAATTGTAATTGTAGATTAGTTATTTAGTTTTATTTTAAACGTGTGACGGTGAAGTTAAAATTATTAAAGTGATATTTAAAATTAGTTTTTGTAAATAAAGTTATAAGAGTTATTGAGTAGAAATATTTGGTGTATTATTTTGAACGTTGTGAACTGAAAATTTCTACAATAAACCGTTGGAGTTCTGAAGCTGTTGAAAGAATATTCTAGTCAGGAATATTGTTTGCTGTATTGTTTTCCTGTTGTTGTGGAACAGTTAAGGTGTTGAATACTTAATAAAACCTGGTTTTTGTGTTTACTAACCAGTGATCGAACTCTGAAGAGATTTGGGAATTGCGTTTATCGAATTGTGAGTTAGGCCAATTCGAAGGAGGTTAGAAAAACGTAACAATATTAATACTAATTAAAATATAACAGTTACACAAGTGTATCAATAGAAGCCCATCTTTTAATGGTTCAAGTGACAAGATGTAGAACTATCGCTATTCAAAGCGATTCAGAGTCTGGTATCTCTGGAATGCCTTTGCGACGTGAGTCTGTCCTGATAATTTAAATCCTCAAAACTTTCAAATCAGCGTTGAAAAAATCCCCAAAGAAAATTGAGTAATACTCACAAACCTTAGTTCCCTAGTTATAATATACCCTCTGATATTCAGAGACGTTAATCTATAACTTATTATGGGTAACACTAAACAATGCCTAACTTTAATCTTAAAAAAATGAAGAAAAATAATCGGTCCAGACCTGGGAACCCCCCCGCACCCCCTCCTTATGTGCGCCCCTAATAATTTAAAAACATTAATAATTAGGATTAAGACCAAACGGTGTCCGGGCGTTTCAGGTAATTGAGTAGCTTGTGTTTAAAACTATGAACAGACATGTTGAACCGCTTCAGAGCTGGGGTAAGGTTATTAAAAGCTTGGACGTGCTGAACGAGTATACGAGAGATGTAAACCGCGAAATGATAACATCGTACTAGAGTTGTTTTATTAAGTATGGGTCAAGTACGGGTTAAAATATTGATCCAAGCATGATATCTAGAGTCTACGCTAAGTGTGACTAAAACTGTTGGGCCACAATTGGCTTACAATTTCGGTTCAAATATGGCTTTGATTTTTGGCCTATTAACAATTAAGGTAAAAAAAAGAATATCAAATTATGAAGCGTTGGTTTGATTATTATTATTGTTTATAATAAATGTTAGCACACACACAACACAATTAAAACAAAAAGATTTCAAAAGCACGCTTACAACCAAAGACCTGTCAAAATAACTATGAGAAAAAGTTTGATAACACATAATTGGTCAAAATATGGTTCAAATATGTTTTTTCTAACCTTCTTTTGAGTTGGCCTAGCTTTCTCTCAATTCGATAAACGCAATTCTCAATCTTCTTCTGAGTTCGATCACTGATTGGTGATTGGCAAACACACCAGGTTTTATTAAGTATTCAATTCCTTAATTGTTCCACAACAACAGAAAAACAATAAGCAAACAATATTCTTAACTATATATTCTTTCAACAGCTTGTGAACAGTTTATTGTAGAAACTTCCAGTACACACTACACAGCGTTCAAAATAAAACACAAAATATTTCTACTCAATAACACTTAAAAATTTATTTACAAAAACTAATTTTAAAATGGCTTCTATTTACACGATTTTATATGCACGGTACAACTTTTTGTTTACAATAATTTCCATTCTGCCTAAACTACCTGCTTAAATACTAAATTCCGTACAATCTAGAAAAATCTAACATCTTTGTCCAGAACGTTCCATTAACAAAGTAAGAAATACTTTTTTACCGTCCCTTAACTGCTAATACAACAACAATTATATTCATTTCATTCGATTGTTGTTGTATTTTGTTTTATTGATCATCAATCAATGATCACCGTTATGATGATATAGGTTAAGATAATATAGGGTGTTTCATATATGTTGAATTGAATTGAGTTCTACGTTGTATTTCGATATGATTTTGTTATAACCGTAACAATATCATAGATTGTGAAGATTATGGAATACGATAGAACACAACACAATAGAGAAAAATATAATCGAGAAAAATACTCTTTAGAGAAAATAGTTCTACAAAAGAAATATAAAAATCAATAAAAGATAATAATGTAACCAAAGTAAACATGTAATAGGAAGTTTTTGTTGATCCTATCAGAATTGGTAAATAAGCAAATTGAAAAGAATAGATCTCACACCCATGTGTCAATATTTGAAGATCGTGCTATTATGCTTATGTTGATAAAGGAAGGGAAAAAAGGGTTTGTGTTCTATCTAGAATATTGTAGTGATATTGAGGCTATTTCATGTAGTATATATAAGAGGTGTGGTTAGAATAAAATTGTCAGAAAAAAGCATAAAATTTAGCAGTGATTAAAATTAACAGTGTTATAAGTAGAAAGAAAAAGATTATTGTAAATGAAGTGTAATAGAATTATAAGTGGTGAATTATTGTTAGTACAAGAACCATTAAGGGGAATAGTAGTAGAAGAAATATTGTTATAATAAAATCTTGAACGAATAAAATTATAACGTTAAGAAAATCCATTGTGTTTTAATTTCCTGATTTAGTGATCGAGCTAAATAATTGTAACTCGGCGAAGAAACGTTACAATATGGTTAAATTTAAGAAGCCAATGTGTGATTAAAGTTTATTGAGTCAAATACGGTATAACTATATGAGAAAACAATGTTTGCAATGGTACATTGTCGAGAGTGCAATGTTTGGTTAAAACATATTGGTTAAAGTATGATCCAACTATGAGAAAACAAGGTATGGCGAAACATTATTGGGCTAAGTGTGGTTCAAAGCACTTTTAATTATGGAAAAACATAGTAAGTCCAACATTGGCCCAACTAAATTTACTCCATATATATGCTATACCCAGAGTTGGCCCAAGTTTGGTCAGTCGATTAACTATGGGATATTAAATGAAATAAATGTTTCGTATTATACAAAAAAAACTTTATTGACAGCCAGCGTCCAACATGAAGCTGTTCTTCGTTCGTCAAGGTATACCTATTACAGGACATCGCGAAGAATCCAAATTCAAATGAAGGAAATTTTGTAGGAAATATTCGATGCTTTTGCAAAGCACAATAGTATTTTCTTAGAGCCCTTACAAGAACCATACAACTTATTGCAGTTCAAAAATTAAAAACGATCTGATAGAAATGATGGCAAAACTAATAGAAGATATTTGAAAAAGTACATAAATGTATTTTTATTTTTAATGGCACACGAGGTCAGGTGTTGAAATGATGATTGATTGTCGCTAACTGTCGGAATTATCAATGTTCTGGAAGTGGAGGAAATGTTTATGGGTTCCTAAATTGCTCATTATCTTGGAATGCTGAAAAATCGGGAAACATAATATTAGAGTACTTAGATAGCATGTATATTTCTGGCTTTCCCATTATTGGACGATCATACGATGTAGCTCATGTTATGTCATGAAAAACGCAGTCCTCCATTCAAAAATTAAGGAAACAAATTCAGAAGCTATAATTGTACAATTTTTAGCCCCTAAGACCATAAGATTAATTTAGGTATCATGAGTTCATCATCGATACCGAAAAAATAATAGCTGAAGCAATAAAAAGCTATTAAAAATTGAATTTAAGCCAAGCGGAAACAATCGATAGGTAGGTGCAATCGATATCAGTTAATTACACGCTGAAAGATAAGTTTAAGAAATATGATTAAATCAAACAATTAATTTAGCAACTTGAAAGAAAGAGGTTAAAATAGAGTTCTTTCTAAAAATATATAATCTGCTACAAATTGCCATTAGTCTAGTTTGTTCAACAGGATGGGATAGGCGTTTCTCAGCAATGCAGCGAATAAAAACTTGGCCTCAAAACACAATGGGCCAGCAAATTGGAAATTAATTGGAAACGAAAATTAAATATATCCTTGAACAAAATTAATTAAATATTAATTAAATAGTTATTGTTAACAAAATATGAACTATAAGAATGGAGTTTTAATCAGCTGCATTGCGGGGCTAGATTCACCCTGAACATTTTCTTAGTTGCACAAATTTCTTCTCCTAGTTAGTAAATAGTTAGTACGTAAATTCTTCCTCCTTGTTTTTCTTTTCATATCGCTTCACATTCGATGACACTAGAGAGGCAGTGTTGTGGCGAACATTGCAAAACATTTTATTGATTAATCGATTTATCGATTAATTGCAAAACATTTTTATTTTGAAAATAGAGTGCGGTACTTTCAATTTTTAAAAAACAAACAAATAAAAATTTTCAGTTAAATGTGTTTTTTAAATCGGTCAGATTTATTTTTTGATACACCTTTTAGTTTCTTTTAAGTTTTAATTTTAGTTTTTTAAAGTTTAATTTTTTCAATTCAATTCACTTTTTCTTATTTCAAATATGTATTTAAATAAAGAAGATTAATTATGAATAAAAAGAATTCTGCTTTAATTGTTTTAATTTAATGGTGAGAATTCTTCATCTGAGTTTTCTGTAACAGAAAACATACTCATTTCAGCATCCACAATTAAATTAGTAATTTTGTGTATTAAAACGGACTTTTTTAATGAATCGAATTGATTCAGCTTCTCTGCGAGATATTCTGCATACTTTGTTGTAGCATCTTTTGGTTCCACAGGTTGCTGTAACATTCTGAATGCCATTTCGATTCGCGGAGCTTCTTGGGCACCAACAACTTTGCGCATACGTTTGCGCTTACTTTTTGCTTTTAAAAGTTTCACAAAAGATTCTTCACTCCTGGAGGTGCATTGTAAATATGAACTCTCATCATTTGATTCTGGCGGATTCAAAATATCATTGTTATCAATATCAATTATTTCAGACTGTGTTTCAGTTTCCTAAAAAAAAATAAAACAAAACAAAAATAAATACATGTGTAAGGAATATGTATAAACGTAGACATAAACTTGCTGTGTAAACTAAAACAAATGAATTTTATATTTATAAACACAGATGGCAGTGTTGAACCATAGTACAGGGTTCGTTCGTAAACACCAAATCGCTTGCTTATTTTCCTATTTTGACGTTTGTGGCTGGAAATGGTCGTTCTTAAACTATTTCTTGCCTATTTAGGCAAGCGATTTGACAGATAAAGTTGTTCGGAAACTCCATTTCTATTCCAAAATAGGCGATTCGATCGCCTATTTTGGACTCGCTGTTTTTGAGATCCTAAATAAGAACTGCGAGAGCGAGATCTAAAAGTGACATTTGCGGTTTTTATTTGATTTTACAATATTATTATTAAAAATATAAATTTAATATTTTATTTTGTGTGTCTCATTTATTTACTAGAAATATGAAAATTATTTTTTTTTTTAAATCGCATCTATTTTTTTATACAAAAATTAATCAAATAAAAATTTAAATAATTTGTTTTTATTTTTCATAATTTGAAATCTGCAAATAATTATTTTTTTCACACAAACCAAACATGTTTTGTGTTGTGTTTAGTTTGTTTTTTCTGTTGTTAATTTATTATTATTATTGTGATAAGTTTTAGTACATATTTATTCATTTTTAATACTTCATATATATATTTAGGCAACTGGTCGTTCGGAAACAAAATGCCAATTCTTGTTCTTGTCGAAGAACTGATAATCACGCCCCCTGGAATGACAATTGCCTATTTTAGAAAATAAGCAAGCGATTTGGTGTTTCCGAACGAAACCTAGGTTGTTATGTAAAATTGGCATTGTTAATTGAATAATCGAGAGAAGAAAATTGTGTGTTTTATCAAGATTTTTGTATTTTTAAAAATTATTATTGACCGCCATTGTTAAGCGTGAAATATATCATTGTTAAAACAGTAAATTGTGTCTTATTGAATAAAATTTTAGGTGTGGGGTAATTGTTTGAAATTCACTTTAATTAAAAACATTTAGTGCTGCGGATGAATTGTTCAAAATCTTATTTAATAAAAAACATTTAGTGCTTTATTAAAAAAACTTTAGTTAACGACCATAATTGATCAAAATCTTATTTATTTTAAAAACATTTAGTGTTGGGTAATTGTTTGAAATTCCATTTATTTAAAAACATTTAGTGCTGTGTAATTGTTAAAAAATTTCATTTAATTAAAAACCTTAGTATCGTTTAGTTTAGTTAGTTTAGTAGTAGTATCACATTTATGAAAGAACATTTAGTGTCGTGTAATGGTTCAAAAGCACATTTATTTATGCAGTGTTCGGTTATAATTATATAATTAAATAACGTTTTCCTACATTTTGCTATCAAAAATCAATCCTTTTGCTGAACAACTGTTTGGAGAATATCAGTGTGGCTTCCAGCGGGACTGAGGTACCACCGATGCACTTTTCTCGATAAGGATGATTTTGGAAAAGTGCCGAGAGTTCAATATACCTGTGCACCAACTCTTCATTGATTTCAGGCAGGCCTACGACTCTCTAGAACGAGAGAATCTATGGTCTGCTCTGGTGTCAATGGGAATCCCTGGTAAGCTTGTATCACTATGCAAAATGACAGTACAGAACTCTCAATTCTGTGTACGAGTAGAGAACGAAATATCAAAGTTTTTCAAAGTCGACTCCGGTTTAAGACAAGGTGATGCTATCTCTCCTATACTTTTTAATTTAGCCTTGGAATATGTGTGCCGTCAAAAGAAACTACCGACTAACAACAATATCTTGTCAATAAACTCAGTACAGATGATCGTATACGCTGATGATGTTGTCATCCTCGGCCGAAGTGAGGCTGTTATGAGTGAGACTTTCAAATCGCTTGAGAGTGGTGCTAGAAAAATTGGTCTGCAAATTAATTACAATAAAACCAAACATATGAATGTTTCAAGAGAGGCTGAGAAGAAAGATTTGATGTGCGGCGATGAACGAATTGAGGGAGTTGAATCCTTTTAAATATTTGGGATCAATGCTTGACTCAAACAACAGCATACTTACAGATATAAAAGCACGAATCGCTGCAGGTAATCAAACTTTCTACTCAATTAAACCTCTCCTTGGATCACCGTATGTATCAACTAATACCAAGCTCAAGTTATACAAGACATTGATTAGACCAATTGTGATGTGTGGGTCACAAACATGGACACTTACACAAAATGACGAATCGCATTTATCTGTATTTGAGCGTAAGATCCTACGCTACATTTTTGGTCTACTTAAGACAGACGATGGAGAGTATAGAACCCGATATAACTTTGAGAACAGAGACCTTCTTGAGGGTCCTGATATAATAGGTTGTATCCGTTCTAATAGAATTGCTTGGTTTGGGCATGTTCTACGAGCCGATTCACAGTCTGGAATGATTAGAAAAATGTACGTTAGTACCCCAGGGAGTGGGCGACCGCGAGGTAGACCACGATTACAATGGAAGACTGACGTAATAAACGACCTTAAAAAATTGGCTGCCATAGTAATTATGTCGCTGTTGCGAATGACCGTGGTGAATATTCAAAGCTGATTAGCCTGGCAACGCTCCTACATGGAGCATGAACGCCGTTAAAAAAAAAAAAAAATAAAAAAATAGTAACACGTATTGTAAATAATAATGTCTCTTAATATTACAAAAATATTGCAGTTCACAGTGGAAGAACTGCAAACGGCTCTAAAAAGCCATTATGTATTTATAGAAGGTAACAAATGGCAGCTTAACAACAGTTGATTGAACTATGCCAAGAAGAGAAAGATAAATGGAAGAATTGAAGCAGATGGTTCTCCAATTTCAGGAAAAATTGAATATACAAACTGAAAAGAAAAATGGCGACGCGTCACATACGCCTAGTCATAAATCGAAAAAAGGTAAAAGTTATTAAAATATTTCTAAATTATTATCTCCATTTAAGGGTACAGGTGATAACTTTCAAACATTTTTGGGAAAAATCAAACTCATATCTAAAACATATGGCATTAATGACGACGAGTTGAAAATCGAAGTCATAAATAAATTGGAAGGAAGAGCAGCGGAATGGTTTCATTCTAAACCAACTCATATTACTTTGAGTTTAGAGGAATTGTTGGAGGAAATGGAAAAATTATACCATAATAGATCAAATAAATTGGATCAAAGTAAAAAATTTGAACAACATTCATGGAAGCCATTTGAAAATTTTTATAGTTACTATCAAGAAAAGATTATATTGGGTTATCACGTATATATTGATGAGGCCGAAATGGTGGACTATATAATTGAGGGCGTGAATAACATACGTTTGCAAAGCTAAGCACGTATGCAATGTTTTAGCTTAAAAGAAGCTTTATTGTCAGTTTTCGTAAATATTACCGATCGACAACGAGGATTCAAATTTGAGGAATATGCAGGAAAAACTGTTAGTAAAAATAATAATGTCGTCAAACCTGTTCCACTAAAACCAAGCTTTGTTAACAAGAGTCCGAGATGTTATAATTATGGAGAATTGGGACTGTCAACAAATTGTTCGAAACCAAAACGTTTATTTGGTGCATGTATAAAATGTGGACGTGAGGGACATAAGGCTCAGATGTGTCCTGAAAAGGAAAAGGAAAAAACAATAAACGTTTGTAACGACGGACCAAAATTTTACAATACAGGTATCCTTCTTGACTTAAAATTGTTTAACGTAAATTTTAGTAATAATTGTTTAAATTTTTCTGCACTGGTAGATACCGGGAGCCCTATTAGTATTATCAAGGGAAGTTGTATTTCTAATAACTGTTTTGATATTGTAAAGAGTAGTACTAGTAGCGAGTATTCGGGTATAAATCAAAGTAGACTCAGTATAATTGGAATCATTAATGTTAATAGTACTACTATTTACCAATAGTTTTACCAATAGTTTTACTGGAACAGGTTTGACGACATTATTATTTTTACTAACAGTTTTTCTTGCATATTCCTCAAATTTGAATCCTCGTTGTCGTGTATGAGCTTAGAATGAAGGCAATTCTTCACGAGGATGAAGTTTCCCGAAACGAGCGTAGCGAGTGGAGGGAATCATCCGAGTGAAGAATTGCCATCATCCTAAGCGAATACAAGATGCTATTTTATCCACGACTGTAAAATATTTCGTTTAATTTCCAGTTTTAATGAAACGAAAAACAAAACAAGTTTGTTGTTTAATTTGTTAGGGGAATATTTAATAAACTATAGAGCTGTTAAAGAATTTTAATCAAATTCACTAGTTGTGGAATGAATACAACTACAATGGAAGACATACGCATGGAAAGCATATATTCTTTAGTAGTCGTTGATAAAATTGTTTATTCTAATAATTTATATTGTATGGCATTACATGCTGTGCTGTGTCAGATAGTACTATGTCACATGACATTATTGTAGGCCGAGATTTTCTAGCAAAATATGATATGGAAATTAAAATAGGAAATTTAGAAATTGATTTAAAAAGTAATTTAGAAATTGAATCAGATAGTGAAATTTTGAATATTTGCTTAGATAACGAGAAGTTAGATTGTAAAACAAAATTAAGTCATTGATATGCTTAAGCAAAATTATTTGTGATAAACCCGAGAAGCTCAGAATTAAGTTTGAAATGCATATCTCATTGTCCAATCGTATGTTGAACGTGATATTGTCTCTAATATTATTAGTGAGTTAATAGACAAAAATATTACACGAAGGAGTGAATCTCCGTATCGTTCGCCTGTTGTTTTAATAAATAAAAAAATTGCGACTGAAAAACGATTGTGTGTCGACTATCGACAATTGAATAAGTTAACCCTAAGGAATAATTACCCTTTGCCGGTGATTGGAGATTCATTAGATTATTTATATGGAAAGGTGTATATTTCAACATTGAACTTCAAAAATGGTTTCCATCACGTTGTATAGGTGGAAGACAGTATTCCACTCCCTAGTTTTGTCACATCAATAGGACAATTTGAGTATTTAAAGATCCCATTTGGTTTGAAAAACGGACCTGCTGTTTTCCAAAAATTTATAACTACTATATTTTCTGAGCTGCTCAACTCAAACAAAATCGTAATATATGTTGACGATATATTAATAGCTACAGAAACTGTCGATGAACACTTAATGAACACTTAATTAAAAAAAACACTTAATAACAAATTCTTAATAAAGTTTTAAAATTGATAACAGAAAATTCGTTAGAATTGCGATTGGATAAGTGTGATTTTCTAATAGAACAAATTGTGTATCTGGGATATACTGTAACCTCTCAAGGGATACAACCAAATAAAAAGAATATTGAAGCAATTGTTACCTATCCTTATCCTAATAGTTTAAGAGAAATCCAACGATTTTTAGGAAATCCTATACCTATTTTGGGAAATTCATAAACAACTTTTGTTATATTGCAAAGCCTTTACAGGACTTAATAAGAAAGGATTCAAAGTTTGAATTTGGACCTTGTCAACAAGAAGCTTTTGATATTTTAAAATTGAAGTTATTGGAAGAACCAATCTTAGCAATATTTTCGCCGGGAGACGAAACAGAAATGCATTGCGATGCTAGTTCTAATGGTTTTGGAGCTATTCTATTCCAAAGGAAACATGATTTAAAGTTTCATCCAATCAGTTATTTTTCGAAAAGAACTAGTCCGTGTGAGTCTAAATACTACTCTTATGAACTTGAGTGTTTAGCAATCATTTACGCGTTGAGACGATTCAGAGTTTATTTATACGGTTGAACTTTTAAAGTGGTTACTGATTGTAATGCAATCACTTTAACTTTGAACAAAAAATTGATTAACCCTCGAATAGCCCGTTGGGCATTAGCGCTGCAAGAATTTGACTATCTTATAGAGCATAGACAAGGAAGGCGCATGCAGCATGTGAACGCTTTAAGTCGTGCGGAAGCTATATTAATAATTGAAGAAAATCCGTTTGAACAACCATTGGCTATTCTGCAGTATCAAGATCCATTATTAGAAAGTTTACGTAAAGAGTTAGAGCGACAGGAAAGTCCTCTTTTTGAATTGCGAGATGATTTAATTTACCGTAAAATTTCAAAAAATAAAATTCGTTTTTATATTCCCGAGATAATGGAATCTCAAATTATTCGTAACTCACATGATCAATTGGGTCACATTGGGGTCGAAAAAACTGTTGAGTATATTACACGAAATTATTGGTTTCCCAAATTGAAAGATAAAGTTAAGCTTTATATAAAAAATTGCTTAAAGTTCATATCGTACCATATTCTAAATCGAAGGATTTCTCCATTCTATCCCTAAAGGCGACAAGCTATTCCAAGCGTTACAAACGGATTTCTATGGCCCTTTAGAATTAACTAAGTCAAATAAGCGATTTATTTTATCCATAATAGAATGGATTCACCAAATTTGTTCGCTTATATGCAACGAAAACAACTAGTGCTAAAGACACTACAGGTTCATTACAATTATATTTTAAACAGTACAGTCGACCGAACCGTATTATTACCGACCGTGGAAGCAATTTTACTTCAGTTGAATTTAAAAACTTTATAGATGAAAATTGCGTCCAACATAATATATTGATTGCTACGGGAGCCCCTAGAGCAAATGGACACACTCAAAAAAAATTCATCAAAAATCTGATTTTGTTGCGAACGTAAATTATTTGATACAAGCGTAAATTCTTTGATGCAAATAAACTCGTTTATACTAAATTAACGCATATTTGTGGTACACATTTATTATTTGTAATAAAGAAAAAATTTAATTAAGTGTATTTGCAACCATAGTTGTTTGTATTGTAATAAGTATGTTTGCTTTTGTGATGAAATAAAGTCTGGCTGTTTAAAATACGTTTGAGATGAAAGTACATTTTTCTTTGAGTGCAGATAGAACGGGTTCATCGTACTTTAACACCTATGGTTTCCAAACTCGTAGATAAAGAAAATAATGTTTATGGGGATACTGTATTAGAACAGGTAAAATTTTCATTTAATAACGTTGTTAGTAAAACAACAAAAATCACTCCAAGTTGTTATTTGGCGTCAACCAAAAAGCTGAGACTAACGACAAAATTTTTGAATTTTTACATCAAAATTTGGAACTTGATCCACTAGAGTTATCGTTAGACGAATTGCGTGAAAAGGCTGCTAACAATAGTGAAAAATGTTGATACAACACCTGGCGTTAATAAAAAATTAATCCCAAAGTATCGTGGTCCTTACAAAATTGTTAAAGTGTTGGACAATGATAGATATTGCATTGAAGATATTGAAGGTTTTTAAATAACGGGTAAACCTTTTCAAGGAGTTTTTGATGTAACTCGAATTAAGAAATATATGGATTATTGAAATGAATTGAAATACTTATTATAATTTTAAATGTATTGTTATTTTAATGATATATACAAGTTATTGTACATTTATATCTAATAAATAATATCTAATTCTAAGAAAGAAAATTTATTTTTAATGATCGAGGCGATCATATGTCAGGTGACCGAACTGTAAGGAATATGTATAAACGTAGACATAAACTTGCTGTGTAAACTAAAATAAATGAATTTTATATTTATAAACATAGACGGCAGTGTTAAGCCATGGTTGTTATGTAAAATTGACGACATATACCATGTGCTCTAGCGGATTTTATGTTAAACTAGTTAAACAAATCAAATTGTAAACATATGTCAAATACCATATAATTTTACTCACAAAAATATTTAAACCATATTAAATTTAATATTTTTAAAATTTGTGCAACAATTGGTGTATTTATTTATTCAAATGTAAGTTACAACACTATTATCTATTATAATTTGATCGCAATTTTATATTTTTTAATAGCAAAACGGAAAGTAATCGTAAAACTGCGAAATATTTGGGTCGCTATTAGTGTCGTACCACAGTGCAAAACATATTTAAGTCGTACCACAGTGCAAAATGTATGATATTGACGGCGTGTCCATGCATCATATTCCCCGTAAGGTCATGTTAAATAAAATAACATTAAATGAATGGAAACATGTACTAAGGATGGGAAAAAAAATTCGCAAAAACTTTGTGTTCTGTAGCAAGAAAGAACAGATTCTAATTCCATTACCACGGGTGAATATATACGAAAAAGAGCATCACATGCTTTTCCTTCAGAAATTTACCACAACCAAGCATAATGACGAGGAAGCCAAAGGCAAGAAAACTCAGGTTAAATATAATTAACAAGTATGTACATGTACAATTTTGAAACTAAATGTATAATTATAAATCTTGTATGTACTTATATTTTATTTTTTAGTTTATCAATTGATACGTCCAGTAGAACAGAAGATGGCTTTGGAAATATTTATCCTACTAACAGCAAGGATGATGAAGGGTGCCACCCATACACCAATTCTGCATAGGTACTCAATTCAACATTCACGAGCGCGGCGTATCTGTGGAAATTAATGGTGAAACAGAACGAAAAATTAAATTCCATGACTGGAATTCCAAGTCTAACTTTGTTAGAACGGTTACATAAGTGCTGTTTATTAATAAGGTCAGAAGAGCCCTATAATATTGGGTTGTCTAAAAAAAAAAACAGTATAATATTGACAATGTGTCGAATAAAGATGAATATGAACAATATACAAACCGCTATACTATTTAATATCTCCTCAAGATGTGCTAAAAATTATTTTACCGATTGTGTGCAGTTCTTAGCAAAAGTTTTAAAATGTTATATATTGGCAGACTCGAGAAGAAAACCTAAAAAATTTTTATTGTTACTTCAATTTAAATCTTTTATACTCATATTTTTTAAATTATTTATCCAAAACAAATCAAAAAGAATAAATTTTAATATTTACTTAAGGCAGGCATTCACATACAACGAAAACAGAAACAGAAACCGAATTCGTTCGTTTGAATTTTGATTTGTTTAAATAGTTTTTAAATTTTGCTAAGAGAGTGCGCTGGGGTGCGTTTCGAAATTAACCACGGTTAACCATAAGGTAATAATGTCACTAATGTCATAGTCAAAATAGTGACGTCAAATATTAAATTAAAATTACCATAGTAAGGCTGTCAAAGTTAAATTGTAATAGACTACTAAAAATTCAAAATTAATAAAAACTAATATTCTAATTACGATAAATAAAACTAAAAATGTAGTGTATGTTTTTTATTTCCATAATTTATTTTTCAGTCTTCAGAATCAAATAAAAATAATAATAATAACACATTTCACTAAAATTTATTATATCCTTAGTATATAATAATTAAGTGTACGATATATTCACAAAACATAATTTCTAACTTTTTTTCCCACAACAATTAAAATATGCTTTTATTATAAAAAATTGTATTGTGTTTTATAAATCGGTTGACATGTTGTTTTAAATATTTATACGTTTTGACATTAGAACCTCAACAAACTCTACTCTAGACTTGAGTAACAAAGTTAAAGTAGTGACGTCACAATTTACTGTGACAGCTAATTTTTATAGTTTTGGAACGATAGTACATCTGTCATCCAGTAAATTTTTTATTTTGCGGTTAATTATGGAACGACATTTGGTAGAGAAAAGTTAACCGCGGTTAACCATAGTTAATTTCGAAACGCACCCCTGTTATCACTTTACCAGTCGTCAATTGGCATTGTTAATTGAATAATCGAGAGAAGAAGATTGTGTGTTTTTTCAAGATTTTTGTATTTTTAAAAATTGTTATTGACCGTCATTGTTAAGCGTGAAATATATCATTGTTAAAACAGTAAATTGTGTCTTATTGATTAAACATGAAATTAAAATATTACATTATGATGATTTTTTTAACATGCTGGTGTTCTTTAGTTTTCAGATGCCAGAAACTGCAGACGACTAGTTGAAAGTAGAAGGGCGTATAGTAGAAGGCAGTTGGAGACAATCACATAGTGCAAGTGCACTTCAGAACTGCTGAAATATTCCAGAGCACGCAAGAGAAAAAAGAGAAGAATTTGCTACTTTAAACTACTTTACCACTACCGGAGCAGTTCCTAGGCAGTTTAATAGCGTTTTCGATCCTAAAAAAAATGTAACTTTTTTTGCATTTTTTTTTCTGTTCGATTCTCGAAAAAATGTTGACCTGAAAAAATTTGCGTTTTCTTTTTTCGATTTGGATGCAAGTTTCAAACTTTTTGAGTGCAATATTGTTGCATTTTTTGACTTTTTCTCAAGAGACGGTGCAAAAATGTTGCCTTGTATAATATACTAGGGGGTATCCCGCGGGCTCCGCCCCCCCCCCCCCCCCCCCGCCCCTCCCTCCTTTCCCCCTCCCTACACACACCAATACACTCTTGCTCTTTTCATCCGGCTTTGATACAACTACTAAGTACTATCCATCATAATCCAACCTCTTCTAATCTATTCTGTGTGTACCTTCTGCTTAACTATAATTCTACAAAAACCATCGTGAGGTTAACGATAAATTTTTATACGATCAATGACAAATGGTTGAAAATAATAATAATAAGAAAATACTGAAATAGCAGCTTTTGTTCTTCTATATTTTATTTACAGAAAATGAAGCTATGCAAAAATAATGATGGAAAAAAAATATTCTATGATTTTTAGCACTATCTATCATATAAATAATTAATTTTCTTATTAATATCGCAACGATATAAATTTGAACGAAACGGCTAAAAGACAATTAGAGCAATAATTTTGAAAAACGACATTATCGAAAAATTTAAATGCCGTAAATGGAATTTTTATGAAAAGGGAATAATTTTTATGTTCTATAAAAATAAATAAACCAAAACAATAAAAATTAAATATAGGATTCGCGTTGAGCTCCGAACCTTTCTCACAACCCCCTACATCGACAATGACAACGAAATTTCGTACTGAGTTTCTTAAAGTTCATTTTATCAAATCGGTTTAAATTATTAATGTTTGAAAATGTATATTATAACCTAAACTGTTTTTTGCATAAAAATATCAAATGTTTTCAACCTACATTGTTTTTAAAAATTGTTAAAAATCTATATTTTTCTATGCTGTTATGTTCGCTGTACTATAGAACAATTTTCTGGTTCTGGTCCTGCCATAATAGCGCTAGTATTTTACGAAATGTTGTGACAAAAAGTGAGGAAATAGACCTTTAATCATGTACTTTCATCAATTTGTTTCCTCTTTTCTTTTTTAATAAACTTATCATAAAAACCATCTACCAACTTTACTATTTAATGTAAAAATTATTCCTTTAAAAGAAGGTTATTATTCCTTTAAAAAAAATTCCATCTATTTTTCATAATAAATACTACATATCTTGTGACTAATTCAAAATAAAAAAGGTTTTATTAATAAAACATCAACAAAAATTATAAATATATGTATTATGTAACTGAATTAAAATAAAATCCCTGAATGCATTCTAATTTTTATTAAAACTTAAAATAACTAAACAAAATGACGTCACGCGATCTTTTATGATAAAGCTATTATATTGCAAGAGAAATACATACTCAAATAGTAGTTTTTGTTTTTCCTTAATTTAGTTCAAAGGAATGAAATTATGGCAAATAAATATCGGAAACCACTATTATATGATTTTTAGCACTGCCTGTAAAAAAACTAATTATTTTTCTTGTTAATATCGAAATTATAATAATTTGAACGAAACGGGAAATGACAGTGCAATTAAATGCTAGAAAAACTGCATTATCGATCAAATTGCGCTATCGTAAAACGAAATGTATGTATGAATAAAATAAAAGTGTGTAAAAAAACAATAATTTTAATGTTATTTATAGTAGTTGCTGTTATTCTTAATATGTAAATATCGAAATGATTTTAATGATTTTAATTTGAACAAATTATGGCAAAAGACAACTTAACTTTTTAACTAACTTTAGAGAACTACTTTATCGATAATTCTAAGTATCCAAAAACAAAATTTTATATAAGTTTTATTTATATATGAATTATTTATTTATATGAATTCATTCATGAATAATAAAATAAAAAAGCACAATAATTTTAAAGTTATTTAAAGAAAATAATGAATTTATGAATAAAAAAAAACAATTTTAATGTTATTTAAAATAAAAATTTAAAAACTGCATTATCGTAAAACGAAATGTATGTATGAATATGAATAAAATAAAAGTGTGTAAAAAAACAATAATTTTAATGTTATTTAAAAAAAAAAATAAAAAAAAATTCACAACAATCAGGTTTCGAACTCTCAAATCTTATGATCATCAGTCGAGCGCGCTTCCAATATACCAATTTGAACTATATTAGAACTATAGACTAAAGGATAAATAAGGTATCCGTTACGCTTGTATAGAAGGATAGACTTACGGCTATTATATTATAGATTAACATAGTATACAAAATATTCCTAGCGTTCGGTACATACATTCTGATAAAAAAAAATCGTGATTTTTCTGTACTAAAAATAGTATAAACGCGGCCATTTCTCACGAAAAAAATCAATATTTTTCTTTCGTTTAAATGTCAAAATATTTTGAATTTAGGTGTCAATAAAACTATTTTATTTGGTTCTTTACGCTTTTGGTTTTGTTTTATTTATGCTTACATTTTTGTGATAACTATTCTTGATAAATTTGGTTTTGTGTTTTCGGGATAAATTTATCGTTTGTGACCAAATTAATTGTAATAAAAGTAACGTCTAAAGTTTGACTTATAAATACATTTTGTTTTTTTTACTGTTCGGTCCGGTTTGACGTAATATTCAATGAAGTGAAATTAGTAGCAAGCAACTTTGACGTTTAATAACGTGATTTTTTGTTTCATATACCTGTACCGAACACGCTCAATAAAAAACACATTTTTAATGATGTAATTTTCTTAAATAAAAATATTTAAATAGTTTAAAAATAATATACATTAAAATATTGAATTCCACAAATTATTTTGTTAAACAAATTTGACAGATCTAAAAAATGGGACTTTTTTCTGTTCGATTCTCAAGTATTTTAAGGGCAAAACCTGAAAAAATAAATGCAAAACTACAAAAAAAATGCAAAACTGAAAGAGTTTTGCCCGCTCTGACGTCAAAACTTAAATCGAGAAACGAAAACGCTATAACTATGCTTAACGCTTAACCTAACCAACACACATAATACTAATAATTTATGTAACTCACTATTCTTTCTTCTGAACTAATTGTTTTCCGCGGTTCATCTTTGTCAAGTAAAAAACTAAATTGTTTAAAAGCAAACCAATCAGACCTGCATATTTCTGTAGCACGTAAAAAAAAATATTGTAATAAAGTAATAAAAATAAAATAATTCTTTACTTACCTTTGCCTGTACCAATTGTCTTAACACCTTTGTTTTTCTCTCTTTTGAACGTGTCAAGCAGGCTATTCATTTTCGTTTTAGCTTCGTCAACGGTTAAATTAGAAGAATCAGCTATTTCTTGCCAGGAATTCATTTTCTTGGTTTTGTGGAAGTGCCACTTATGTTTAGGGTTCCATAATAAGACTTGATTTTCGTATAACTGGATTAACATAAGACTAGTTTCTTTATCTATATCCATAGTTATATATTGTTATTAATATTTAATATAAATATTACAATATTAATCAAACAATTCCGGAAACAGTGATATATTATAAACTCCACTTTCTTCACTAATATTTTGAGAGTAGGGACGTAAAAATTTACGTGAATAAATATTTGTGTGATAAAATTTTTTGCGGCGTAAATATATGTAGAGGTGTACCCGGTTTAACTTAAAAAAATTTCATTTGCACAAACAAATTTGCACTTTGAGTTTGTTGCTTTGACAAATTTGATTTTAAAAAAAGAGTCCGAAATTGTTTATTTACGTTCCAAAAAATTTAAAATATATTATAACGACGTCAAATTATTTAAATAAATTTAAATAAATTTAAATAATTTTTTTATCATCATTTAGGCAGAAATTATTTGAAATCTCTCTAAAAAATCAAATTGAAATAGACTTTTTTAAGTTTATCAGCTTAGGGATGGTGTTGTACAACATTTCACATTCGGAATATGGTTTTAAAAAATAATGCAAATATTTTAATGATAAAATTAAAGGTTATTAGTTAATTCAGTTATGTTTTTTAAAATATTAAAGCTGTGTATCCTACTGTAGCACAAATTCTATTTTAATTCAACATTAAACATACCCATTTCGTAATCTCTCCAAACGAATTTCACACATGTCAAAATATAACCTACAAATTTAAATCAAATTGACAGATCTAATATACTGCATGTGTGGTTTGTTTTCATATTAAAATTTATAATCAAATAAAAAATGGGTAAAAAAGCTAAAATAGGAAAAGCTCGGAAAGATAAGTTTTACAAATTAGCGAAAGAAACCGGTAAAATTCATTGTATATCGTTATCAATTCAATTATTAAATATTTCAATTAGGTTTCAGATCTCGTGCTGCTTTCAAATTAATACAGTTGAATCGTAGATTCGGATTTCTTCAACAATCACAAGTATGTCTTGATTTATGTGCTGCCCCAGGTGGTTGGATGCAAGTAGCGAAACAAAATATGCCTGTTTCAAGTATAGTTATTGGTGTTGATTTATTTCCAATCAAATCAATTCCTGGATGCATTGGGCTTACCGAAGATATAACGACTGATAAATGTAAATCAGCTATTTCCAAAGAACTACAAACATGGAAAGCTGATGTTGTATTGCATGATGGTGCACCGAATGTTGGTAAAAACTGGTTATTTGATGCATATCAGCAAATATGCTTAACTTTGAATGCAGTAAAGCTTGCAACAAACTTTCTACGTTCAGGTGGATGGTTTATCACAAAAGTTTTTCGTTCGAAAGATTACAATGCATTAATGTGGGTTTTGAAACAATTGTTCAAAAAAGTTCATGCTACAAAACCTTCAGCTTCACGAAAAGAATCCGCCGAAATTTTTGTTGTGTGTCAAGGATATATTGCGCCGGATCGAATTGATCCTAAATTTTTAGATTCAAAATATGTGTTTGAAGATTTAGATTTAGAAAGTTCAAAATCGTTTAGTTTGATGCAGGATGAAACGAAACGTGTAAAAGCCGAAGGTTATTCGGACAATGATTTCAGTTTAAGACATGAATTACCGGTCTCAAAATTTATTGCCAGTGAAGATGGGTTGAACGCATTACAAGGAATCGGTGAAATTATTTTTGATGATAAAAGTTTGTTAAATAATCCCAAGACAACAGACGAAATCAAAGAATGCTGTAAAGATATAAAAGTTTTAGGGCGAAAAGATTTAAGAAATTTACTAAGTTGGTGGAAATCATTACGTGGTGAACTTTATCCGAAACAAAAAGCAAATGTAGAAGAGGAAAAAGTTCCAATCGCAAAACCATTAAACGAAGATGAGCAAGAGGATTTAGAAGTTGAAGAAATGGAAAAGCATGTTGCGGATATGGAATTAGAAGATGCTAAAGATGCAAAAAGGAAGAAAAAGAAAGTGGCTAAAATGAGAGCGAAACTAAACGAGAAACTTAATTTGAAAATGGTGTTAAAATATGATGAAGGTCCAAGACAAGAAGATGATGAATTATTTAATCTATCAAGAGTTAAAGGAGATTTGAGTGGATTGATTGATCAAACTCCTGACATGATGGCCGACTCAGATCAAGAAATTGAACTACCAGTTCCAAAGTTTAAACATTTTGATAAAGATAACATTTATTTGGATGACGATGGTCGTTTTCTTGAAGATATTGAAATGGAAGATGACGACGATGCGGATGAGAATGATGCAGATTCTGATTTAGGACAAAGTGGGCTTGGATTTTCAGATTCAGATGACGATAAAAAGAAAAAGAGAGAGAAGAAATCCAAAACTGAGAGCAATCCGTTGATAACAGATTTGGATAACCGGGATAAAGATACAAAACGACGTCAACGTGTACAGTTGTGGTTTGAGAAAGATACATTAAAAGAAGTTGATGAAGATGATAATGAGGATTATGATTTGGATAAATTAGCGAAAGAATATAAATCAAAAGGTGTTAAAGTTTTAGGGAGTGAAAGAGATAACATAGAAACTGCTCTTCCTTTAGGTAAAAAAGCAAAACGTCGTGCTCGCCATTCTGATCAAAATGAGGCGAAAAACTCATCAGATGATGATACGAGCGACGACGAAGATATTCCAGTAGATAAATCACAAGTCAAACAAATTATTAAGTTAACAGATAAAGAATTAGCTTTGGGTGCATTATTAGTGTCATCGAAAAAAACAAAACGTGATTTATACGATGCAGCCTGGAATCGATATGCATTTAATGATGAAAATCTCCCGGACTGGTTTGTTAAAGATGAAGAAGCACACATGAAAAAAGAAGCTCCTGTTCCGAAAGAATTAATCGATGAATATTCTAAAAAACTAACAGAATTTAATGTTCGACCGATCAAGAAGGTAATGGAGGCCAAGGCACGTAAAAAACGACGTGCTCTTAAACGTTTAGAAAAGGCAAAGAAAAAAACAGAATCCGTCCTCGAAAATGCCGATGTAAGTTCACAAGAGAAAATACGACAAATTAAAAAATTATACAAAAATGCTGAAGATAAAAAGAAGGAAGTTACATATGTTGTTGCTAGGAAATACGCTGCTGCGAAACGTGTGAGAAGGCCAGCCGGCGTTAAAGGACGATACAAAGTTGTGGATCCGCGTTTGAAAAAGGATACACGAGCAAAGAAAGTTGCACAGAAAAAAATGAAAAAGAGGAGATAAATGTTGGTATTAGTATCTGGAAGATAAACTATTTATAACAAAATGTTATTTCATATTTTACACTTATTACATTGGAAACATTAAAAGTTAATTTATGAATTATATTTCATATAAACCTATAATTATAGCAAGTTTTTTAATTTGACCGATGAAGTGTGTATTTCAGGGTTAATTCTCTTCATGTAATTGTGCTTAACTGTGCTAAAATGAATTCTGATGCTGTGCGGAAAGTGATTTTCTTCAAAGCTGACTATAATGTATTTTAAACATCTTTAAAGGAGGCGGTTATTTCATCTGGGAAAATTAGTAAACTACTTATGTAGATATTGAATAGTGAGGTAAGAGGACTCCTCCATGTCTTAGTACTATTATTTTAGATTTCATGTTACGAAACTAAAAATTTTTGGTGACCTCTAAGGTACTAGCACAGTTTTTCGTCAGCTTTTTCGGATTGGAAAATGGTCTGGTTCTAGCTGTTCAGTGTTCTACAACAAATTGTTTGAAACATCGAAGTTCCGATATTCGATAATTTATCACAAAAATCGATATGTTTTTGCTATATTGATGGAAAATCGAATCAAGACAGTGCACAATAAGAAATTTGAAACCGACCTTTTCCGATTATTTTGAAATTTCGGTAATCGTTAGTATAATAAAAAAAATTAATACGTGTTTTTTAATTTTCACTAGTTTTGACACGGGGCGGCTCGAAATTTCTTAAGAAATTTAGTGACAATCAAAGACTTCTCTGACCAGGCTTGCTACGGCTTCAACAATTAAGGATGCACGTATTCTGCCACAACTATCAAAAACAGACTATTCATATTAGGGACTCATCAACTTATGCTTTAATATTGCTAAAATTAGACCACAGAGCAGGGTTGGAAAAATCCCGTTTTTTTTTTTTTTTTTTTCAAAAACCGGACCGGTGGGTTTTTCGAGTTTTTTAGGTAGGTTTTATTAGGTTTTTTATTCAAGTGTTAAATTTCAATTATAAAATGGGATATTTTTATGGCTGCTCAGAACACTCAGCACACCAAACAAATAATAAGTGTACAGAACATATTTTACAATCACAACCAGCCACATGGATGGCTAAAACATGGAGTTATGCCTCAACAAAATATTGTTATTGTTTAATATAACAACATTTATTATTTCTAATTTTTACCTCTATTTTTTTTTTTTTAAATGAATGTTGTGTTATAGGGTATAGAATATGTGTCACAACAACACGTAAATACCTTTTAAGACCTAGGTTTCACAACAACTGGCGTTCTAAGGTGTTGATGAACACCTTTTTTTTAAACCTCTGCGGATTGAAGCCACCTGAGAATATCGATTCCGGCAAACTATTCCATTTGTATGCAGTTCGGACAAAGAAGTCTTTCTGCGATCTGCCAGTGTGACAGCGCGGGATCTCGACTGTTTGACTGGTTGCGGTAGCCGATTGCTGAGTGGAACGGGTTTAAGAATAAGTTTGAGGCAAGATGCCGATGACTTCATCTGAGCACTGTTGATGACGATATTTGTAAAGAACAACGAGGCCAGCAACAGTGCGACGATGTTGTACGTGAATGAAGTTTTGATGTCAAAGCTCGATCACCCACAATTCGTATAGCCCGCTTTTGAACAGAGTCCAAGTGGGCCAAGATGGAAACAGAAGCAGCACCCCAAACTTGACAACAGTACTCCATACAGGGACGAATATAGGACTTATAAACATGGAGCAATTGGTATGGAGTGAAACATTTTTTGTATCTATTTAGGAGGTTGAGTTTTTTAGACGCGATTTTTGCCATCGCCATTACATGATCGTTCCAGAGTAGGTCATTTGAAACTGTGACACCCAATAAACGAATGTTTTTACATTCACCTATTGGTTCATCACACACTGAATAAAATATCTTTGGGGAACTCGGTCTTTGATCTGGAAACAATCAACACTTGTGTTTTGGTAGAGTTGAAATTTACGAGGTTTTGGTCACCCCAATCGGCGACATTTTTTAGGCCTTTAATCACGTTTATGGCAGCGTTTCTCCGGGCGGGATTAAATCGATCGTGCATTTTACCTTTTAAAGGAAGGGGCTCGAACGACTTGTGCAGAGTACTATCATCTGCAAAACTATTTATTGGGTTGCTGGTGATTTTCAACAATTCGTTGATATAAATCAAAAATAGGGTTGGGGACAATATTGAGCAATATCGAATAGCAACAATATCGAATGCCTTGGAGATGTCTAAAGCGATAACGTATGTTTCACCACCTTTATCAAGTATGCTGTTCCAACAATGCGCTACATAGTTTAATAGATCGGTGGTTGATCTTTTGTTTCGAAAACCGTATCGGCTGTCGGCTATTAAATGATTTAATTCCAGAAATTTTGAAATGTGTGTGTTTATATAATGCTCGTAGACTTTGGATAGGACCGATAGTAAAGCTATTGGCCTATAATTTGAGATATCGTATTTTGGTTTCTTTTTGGGGACGGGCTGGACATTTGCCAACTTCCAGCACGAGGGAAATATACCAGATTTGTAGGATTGGTAGAATATTTTAGTCAAAGTTAGTGCAAGTTCTTTAGAAAAGGTCTGAGGCTTTGTTGATGTTAAACCCCTCTAAAAGTTTAGCGACTATTTTGGGTTTGAAGTGGAGTTCATTCATATTAACTCCTGAAGACTGGATTTGGGGCATTTCTTTGGGAGTTTCCAAAACAGTGCAGTTCAGAGCAAAGCGTTCAGCGAACAAGTTAGCTTTTCTTGCGGGATCATTGACGATTAAATCACCATCAATAATAGGGGGAATAGAAGATTTTGTACCAGAATTTAAAGAATTAATGGCACTGTAGAAACTCTTGCCAGAAATAGACATAGACGTAAGTTTTCAGACTTTCGCTCTGTCAATTTCAGACTTTTCGTTTGAGATAGTCTGGTTAGATATTTTGTTGGCCTTTAGATATTGGGATCAATTAGCGGAAGTTTTGTTATGAATCCAAATATTAAATGATCTACGTTTGTTTCTAAGTGCCGTTTTTGCAACTTTCGAATACAAGTAATTTTGTTTGGGTTTTACGATGGAGAAATGGGCAAATTTATTGATAGCAAATTGAATGGTCTCTGTAAAGTTTTGATGAGCAGAAACATTTACATTGTCAGTGTAAAAACAATGACGGCCGAAAGGGAAACCATGGAATAAATTTTGAAGACCACTCTTATCCATTTTTGAGTAGTGAAATATTTTACGGGGTTTGGGAGCTGTAGTTTTAGGTAAATTAGTTTTGATAACTGATGAAATCAAATAATGATCAGAATTTCCAATACTACCTTTCGCGACATCGACACTCGTAATGTCTGGCATTGTGGTAAGATAAAGATCTAAAAGAAAACTATTATCATCGCCATTACGGGGAGTGCAAGTCGGGGTTTCAACAATTTGGAGCAGGCCCCGAGACGCGGCAAAAATTTCCTGCCAGTTTTCCACTGTTGTCAACATCGTCGGTCGATTTTGAGAATTCCAACCATGATTTGTTGTGGACGTTGAAGTCACCGGTAACGATAACCTCACAATTAGGGGACTTTGCTTTAATATCGTCCACAGTTTTTGTCAGTAAATTAAAAAAGTTTAAAAGTATTTGTCAGCTAAAAATCAGTAAAATCAGCTCATAGGATTGGAATGGTAACATCGGCGATAACAAAGGTCTGATAAAACGCTCGTCTGAGATCAATGTTTAAGTTGAGAGACCGAGTACCGTAGGTCCTAACTTCATTCGTATTAGCTGCGTAGAAGTAGAAGTCTGATTTCCTTGAGTTTTTGTTCCACAGTTGCGGTGATAACCGAAACTTTGGCACCTGTATCGATGAGAAATTTTTTACGTAAAGGGATATTAAGGACCAGAACACGTAGTTGAGAATCACTGTCATCGCAAGCCGTCACACGTGATGAGTGTTTTATGAAGATTTTAAGGCAGAGGAATTGGAGGGGTTTAAGAAATATTTGCACTCTGCATCGCATTTATGGCTTTCTCCTTGAAAGTATGATGGTAGTAGCAAATAGGGCGCATGGGAGAGCGATTATTTCGATTTAAATTTATATTGATATTACCGTTTCGATCCTTGGATCTACTCGGGTATTGGTGAGTAGGTTGGGAGACATGTTGCCTTTGAACGGCATTGAGGAGTTGTCTTCAGTTTGTTGAATTTTTCTTCAAGTGGACATGGCTTCACTTGAGGAAGAAGAGAAGAAAAAGCGGCAGGGTTAGACACCGCATGGAGTTAAGATTCCCTGAGGGAAGCGAGGACATTGTCTGCTATTTTGGCTGAATATTAGATGGAAGTTTGCCACCCAAATGACCTTTAGAGTTTCCTCTGAAAATGATTTTCGGGATTCAGCAGTCATATCCCGTAAGAACTGTGAGGGATTTTTATCCCCAAGGTCCATACCGCATAACATATTTTTTAAGTGCTACTGGATAGGCGGGCTAGAAGAGCCTCTTTGAGGCTATCATAAGGGGAATTTTGGTCAGAATTGACCAAGACATCACTGACTAAATTTGCCAGTGTGGGCATAATCGTACTAAGTAGATGACCATACGTAGTTTGTTGGGACTTGATATTTCTCAACAAGAATTGCCCTTCTAGGATGATGAACCAAAGGTCTGGTGGTTTTTTTTTGTAATAATAATCTTACTAAACACGGGCTTCATAGTAGAATTCGGTTAAATTTAACTCGAGGTTTTTTGGAGCGAAAAAAGCCAGTTTTTGAATTTTTTTTTTTTTTTTATATTTTTTTTTTATTTCTTGTATAGTTACAAAAGAGGATATCTTGTAAGTAACTTAAATTAAATTTAAAAATAATAGTTTTTGAAATTCGTTCATTATTATGTTGTACAGAGCTTACAGTAATAAACTTAAAATAGTAATCTTAATATAACAATTAAAAATTTTAATCAATTTCAATATAGCAATTTTCAATTAATATAACAAATAACATAATTAAACTTGGGTTAAACTCGAGTTAGATTTAACCAAGGTTTAACTTTGTGTAAAGAAATTGGGCATTATACAAACAATTTATCGACAACGACTGATGTTTATTTTAATTTACAAATGTTTTTTCAGCTCAGTCGTAACATTACCAAGCATTTGATTTAATTCACTAATTAGATTTTCACAATTTTCCCATTTTTCATTCGTTGCTCCCCTCACACAACCTTGACAACTTAATCGTGCTGACGACAAGATGGAAACAATAGTTGATTTTTCAGCTTCTTTAAAATCTTCAACTGCTCTTAAAGCGGTTGTACATAATTCTAAGCATACCCGTAAAACTTTCTCACATGTATCAGGATTTTTAAGCCACGATGATGCAATTTGTGTATATGCATTGTAAGCTTTTTGTAATTTGTTAGATTTTGTAATATTATCTATTGCTAACATTGAAGCGAGTTCCCAAACAACACCTACAGCTGACTGTTGAACACAAATATGACCTAATAGACTTTGCATTTTTTTATGTAAACGAGATGTTGATACGCCATTTGCATCTGGTACTTCATCAGCAATAGCTTTCACCATTATTTCAAGAACATCTTTATCATAGTATTTTGATTTTATTTCGATTAATCTATTAAATGCATTAATAGCATCTTCAAAATGTCCAGTGTCCACACTAACGAACAAAAAATTTTCCCATACTTTCCAATTATTAAAATTACATTTCAATGCTTCTTGCAAAATCTTATGTGCTCTATTTTTATCACCTAATTTTATATAAGCTTTCGCTAAATTGTTCCAAGATTCAAAACCATAAGGCTCAAGATGAGTATAACGACGATATGCAAAAGCTGCAACCTCCCAATTTTCTATAGATAATGCAGCATATCCTAAACGTAGCCAAACAACTTCTTGCAATGAATTTATTTCCAACGATTTTTGTAAGTGCGGTATTGCTTCGTTGTATTGTTTTTTAGCAAACAAATTATTGCCCCAATGTCGTTGTACTCGACCGCTGCGATGGTTAGAAAGCTTCCACGCCTTTTCATAACAACTAATATCATCAGTTGCATCACCCAATAAGCAATATAATTTAACAGTTGGCATAATATCGATTTCCTGTCGTATAATTTCTGCTGCTTTATGTTTTAACTCAAGCAATGTGTAACAAACAATTACTTCTTCCCACATTTGTATGCGTAAATATATATCCAATGCGCTTTTTACAAGTCCAAGACTTAACATTATATCTGCTAGTTTTGATTCAATTATCCATCTTGTATTTAAACCACTTGCAAATATAAACGAGAGACGGTGTCTTAGTGGCGTATCAACTTCATTTATCAACTGCACTAATTGCTCCATTTGTTTTAAACTACGATCAACAGTGCGTTTATGTGTTGCATCTTGTTTAATCGCAATCAGTAATGTAGCTAGTCTAATGGGAAATGGTCCATGTTGCTGATATAGAAGCGACGTAATGTATGGTTCTATTTCTTCGTCGGCCAACTTGTCTTTTGGTTGTGATAATATTGTCAATTGTCTAAAAACAAATGATACTTTTAAATGAAGCAAACAGAATAAAATCATATCTTACAGTTTTGTTAAGATCACACTCTGGATTACCGACGAAAATTCCATTATTGTGTTGTTATCTTTTTCAATAAACTCAACCTTTTCCAATCGAACATCGTCGTCTAATTTCAATAAATTTGGTAATATTGTAGATGTATGGGTTTCATTAGCAGGAATTAAATCAACAGGGTTGTCATATTTCACTTTTAATGCTAATATTGGTAGTGGTTTGACTTGAAACTTTGTTCTTAATCCTAAAATCCCTTCAACATGTAAATCAATTCCCAACAAGCTAATGTTTTTTTCTAAAAGTGTTTCTGCTTTTACTACACGACGAAATAAGAAATATCCTTGCATAATTTCAGCGATTAACAATGATTGGAGTTTTATATCTTCGAGGGTATCTATTGTTGATAGTATTTTGTCTGAAATTGTTACAAACTTTAAATACAATGAATTTGTTGTATCATCTAAAACGTTTTGATGTATCAGAATAAGTCTCATATACCACCATTGTGCAATCTAAAATAAAAGCCAAACATTAACATTTGAAAATTTTTTTAAAGAAGAGAAACTTACAAAACTATAATCGAAGCGATCACATAAATTCTCAATTATTATTTTACCTAATAAAAGTAACTCTGATTTTCTTGTATTTGGATTCAGATCCTCACCATCAACGGATAATTCATTCAAAGAATCTATCCCATCCGGCCAAGCAATACCAAATATATCGTTAATGTCACCATTCAAATATGGTCCAGTAAAATTTTCTTGCATAAAACCCAATAAACTTGATGCACCAGCAACAAGAACGTCCGTTATTTTAAAATGATCTTTTTCGACTTTAAACTCTAAATTATTTTTAATTATTTGAACAATAATAGTATTATTTTTAATTATGTTTTTCCACTCGCAATTCCATAGATCACCATTTAACTCTGAAATTAAAATTAAAGACTATGAATTTTTCTAACGTTGTATTTTTAAAAATAAAGCCATCATTGATACCTTCAAACGGGTTGTGTTCTTCAAAGTTGCACAGTAGATATTCATCATTTTCTATCATTATTTAATATAAAAATTTGCTTAACAAATTGAATACAATTTTAGGTTATGTTTACAGTTTACACACATGTCAAACTTTATACAGTTGAAACTGAATTAAAAAGATTATTGTTGACAGAAGAGACAAAAAACACCGTCACAAAATGAAGTCATTACCACATTACAAAAACTTTTGCCGGATTGCTATGGAAAATTTTCTAATTTTTGATTTTTTAATGTATGGTAAATTATGTCGTTTTCGATTGAAGAAGTAGTTAACAACTAGTTCTTAACGAGTTCTTTATTTCAATCGAACATGCAAACATTCAGTGTTATTGTATGAGTAAATTGAATTGGTTATTTTATTAATTTTTTTATTTCGGTTTGTTTGAAAAGCAATAAAAAAACAATACATTTTGTGAAAAAAACTAAATTCATAATATATATTGTTAAATAACTAAAAATAAAATAAAATTATTAATATGATGCTGCATTATAATTATAACGTTTTGATTTATCGTTTGTTGTGTATGCTTTTTGTCATAGTATGAGTAAAACTCAAAAACAACTGGGTTTCGTTCGGAAACACCAAATCGCTTGCTTATTTTCTAAAATAGGCAACTGTCATTCCAAGGGGCGTGTCTATCAGTTCTTCTACAAGAATTGGCATTTTGTTTCCGAACGACCAGTTGCCTAAATATATATATACAGGGTGAGTTTTTTAAAAAATGCCAGGCTTTTATCTCGAGAACCATGCTAGATGGGACAAAATAACCCAAGGTCATATTTGTTAAGTGTCGAGGGGGACGTCCAATGGTAATATTGAATGACCTTGAAACTCATAAGTATTGGAGATATATGCCAAAATAGGTTTTTTTTAAATTAGAACCTATACATTTAATATTTTTTTTTAATTAAGTAAATCAAACTACACACTTTTTGCTTACAAAATTTTTTTGTAAAGTGTACGATTTTGTAGATATGATGAAAATTGATTTGCACTAAAGCAAACTTGTCTTCGCAAAGTTCTTCAAAAAAAAAATTAAATTTCAATAAATCAAAAAAAAACAACGAAAATCAATTTCACGCAGTAGACCACGATGCAATAATATTTAAATTAATGAATGATTTTCTTTGTTTTTTTTTAATTTATCGAAATTTTATTTTTTTTCTGAAGAACTTAGCGAAGACACGTTTGCTTTAGTGCAAATCAATTTTCATCATATCTACAAAATCGTACACTTTACAAAAAAATTTTGTAGGCAAAAAGTGTGAAGTTTGATTTACTTAATTAAAAAAAAATATAAAATGTATAGGTTCTAATTAAAAAAAAACCTATTTTGGCATATATCTCCAATACTTATGAGTTTCAAGGTCATTCAATATTACCATTGGACGTCCCCCTTGACGCTTAACAAATATTATCTTGGGTTATTTTGTCCCATCTAGCATGGTTCTCGAGATAAAAGCCTGGCATTTTTTAAAAAACTCACCCTGTATATATATATATGAAGATTTAAAAATTAATAATTATGTATTAAAGCTTATCACAATAACTATAATAATTTAACAACAGGAAAAACAAACTAAACACAACACAAAACATGTTTGGTTTGTGTGAAAAAATTATTATTTGCAGATTTCAAATTATGAAAAATTAAAACAAATGATTTATGTTTTGAATTTTTATTTGATTGATTTTTGTATTAAAATATTGATGCAGATTTAAAAAAAAACAATTTTCATATTTCTAGTAAATAAATGAGACATACTAAATAAAATATAAAATTTATATTTTAATAATAATATCGTATTTGTTTTGATCAAAATCAAATAAAAACCGCAAATGTCACTTTTAGATATCAGGGTTACGTTCCGAAACTTTACTATAGTTAACTATATTTAAATAATATTTAAATACGGTCGTTCAGAAACGAAATAGTAAAGTTAATATTTAACTATTTGACAGCTGTCAGAAACACACTACGCCCCGTCCACATTTATTAAAAAATTAAATGTGCTCTCGAGTAGTGTTAAAAATTAAATACACATATACATAAGCATTATTTAAAATTTAACGATTTCAAATTGACAGTTCAATTTATTTTGAAATTGCAGCATATATATTTTTCAAATTCTGAATAAAATGCAAGTTTTCTATAACAATATGGTTAGTAATTTCTATCTTAGTTTTTAGTTTTACCGGTTTTAATTTTATTCAATTGAAACATTTTATGAAAGAATTATTCTGACATACGATTTTAACAGATTGTATTAGTATTTGTGTATTTAATATTTTACTTAATGATCGTCGTTCAGAAATTATTTAACTATATAGTTATTAAATATTTTAATGCGGTGATTTTATTGGTGCATTAAATATTTAGCTATAGTAATGTTTCGGAACGTACCACAGTTCTTATTTAGGATCTCAAAAACAGCGAGCCCAAAATAGGCGATCGAATCGCCTATTTTGGAACTGAAATGGAGTTTCCGAACAACTTTATCTGTCAAATCGCTTGCTTAAATAGGCAAGAAATAGTTTAAGAACGACCATTTCCAACCACAAACGTCACAATAGGAAAATAAGCTAGCGATTTGGTGTTTACGAACGAACCCCTGAAAATAAAGCATTTTTTCCCCTTTTGAAGAAATACAAAAGGGGAAAAAATGCACAACTAGTTCAGAACTAGTTTTTTTATTTTGCTTCAATCGAACATGATTTCGAGGGGAAATAATTTTTTTTGTATTGAAAAAAAAGAACTACCTTCTTTTTTTTTTTATTAATTAGTTAGACATGTTTAGCACACTAAATATGAAATATTCATTATTTAGTCTCTTTGAATATCCGAAGATACCATGTCAACTTTAAAGGAAGGAGATGACGACAATGGAAGGAATGGGGATATAGGGATAACTATATTAATTGTTTTAAATGATTATGGACATTTTCTTTAAATGTCTGAGGGGAAAATTCATCGGGAAATACAGAGGGAGGCATTGAGTTCCACAATTTGGCCACTCTATTAAAATAGTTAGGAACCTAGTTATGAACTGGTTCTCAATCGAAAATGCTATTAGAATACCCATCGACTTAAGCCGATTCTCCAATAGTCTTTTTCATCTTTTTTTATAACCAAAATAGAACGAGAAACCATCGGAATTTCAGAAACATTTTTGTGTCAAACGACTATATATGATAAGCGGAGACAGAAAAACAAAAAAGTATATATATACATATATATAAACGATATGAGATATAACGAAAACGACCGGCACTCTTACGGTCGCATTTGTTGAGGAAAATCAAAAAAAATTTCTGTACATGTGTGTTCTATTACTATCAGGTTTTTTTCTAAAAAAATTGATTTTTTAAAACCGTTATAATGGCCGTTTGGATACTAATATTTTAAAAAAATTAACAAATTTAAAATCTTTGGAATCTTTTTTATCAATTTATTCTAAAAATAGACCTCTGCAGTTAGAGGTTCGTGAGTGAGCGGCTCCAACAAAAAAGTTTGCAAAAAAAAATTTTTTTTGTTGAAACAACTGGCTCTCACGATCGCATTTGTAGAGCCAGATCAAAAACCCTTTTCTAAAATGTGTGTTTTATTAATATCTTAAACAAGTTCGTAAATCAGCCAAATCCGACAGATGGTTAAGAAACTAGAGGCTTTTATACTAGAAAAAAGTATGTTTTTTAGATCGGCTATAACGGCCGTTTGGTATTTTTAAAAACTTCATAAATTTAAAATCTTTGAAACCTTTTTTATCAATTTCTTTCAAAAAATAGACTTCTGCAGTTGGAGGTTTCTGAGTGAGCGGCTCCAACAAAAAAGTTTGTAAAACACAAAATGCGTTTGAATCAACCGGCACTCTCACGGTTGCATTTGTGGAGCCAGATCAAAAATCTTTTTTTAAAAATGTGTGTTTTATGAATATCTTGGACAAGTTCGTGCATCAGCAAAATCCAACACATGGTTAAGAAACTAGAGGCATTATTCTAGAAAAAAAATTGATTTTTAAAATCCGTTATAACGGCCGTTTGGATACTAATATTTTAAAAAACTTAACAAATTTAGAATTTTTGGAATCTTTTTTATCAATTTGTTTTATAAATAGACCTCTGCAGTTAGAGGCTCCTGAGTGAGCGGCTCCAACAAAAAAGTTTGCAAAAAAAATTTTTTTTTGAAACAAACTCTCACGGTCGGATTTGTAAAGCCAGATCAAAAATCCTTTTCTAAAAATGTGCGTTTTATTAATATCTTGAACAAGTTCGTAAATCAGACACATAGTTAAGAAACTAGAGGCTTTATACTAGGAAAAAACTCTGTTTTTTAGATCCGTTATAACGGCCGTTTAAATTCTAATATTTTTAAAAACTTCATAAATTTAGAATCTTTGAAACCTTTTTAATCAGTTTCTTTCAAAAAAAGACCTCTGCAGTTGGAGGTTTCTGAGTGAGCGGCTCCAACAAAAAAGCTTGTAAAACACAAAATGCGTTTGAGTCAACCGGCACTCTCACGGTCGCATTTGTGGAGCCAGATCAAAAAACCTTCCGTAAACATGTGTGTTTTATTAATATTTTGGACAAGTTCGTAAATCAGAAAAATCTGACACATGGTTAAATAACTAGAGGCTTTATAATAGAAAAACAATTCGTTTTTTTAATCCGTTATAACGGCCGTTTGGATACTAATATTTTTAAAAACTTCATAAATTTAGAATCTGTGGAAACATTTTAATCCGTTTCTTATGAACATAACCCTCTGCAGTTAGATGTTTTTGACTTGTCCGCTTCAACAAAAAATTTGCAACAATCCCCAACAACAACAATTTGCAAAAACCTTATAACAGTCAATGAAAAAAAAAAATAAAAAGATTTGAATAGAAGAAATTAATTTTTTTTCTTAGAAATAAACTATTTTGATATTTTGCAGTAATTGCACTACATATGAGTAGGTTTGCCGTGTGTTTTTCATATAGTGTCATAAATTGTCACACATATTTGTTCTGTGGTAGATTTGATATTTGTTTGTTGCAAAATTGGATAGATAGATGTAGTTTTGCTTATATGTAGCTAATTTTCTTTTTAAAATTTGTTCGGTATCTGTTTGTAATTAGGTTGTTTTGGTTAAACTAACCTGATACATCAGATTCTACTTGTACACAAAACTGTCTGCTCTCGAGATCTGCCTTTTTCTAGCGAACTTCTTGCCGCTCGGACTTTTTTTTATAGTAGAACACTTTTTTATAGTATATCACTTTATTTAAAAAAAAAAGTCATCGAATGTAAAAAAAGACATGGAATAAATAAAACGTCTCCATCTTTTTTTTTCGCACTTATATGATTTTCATATCTTCTATTTCACAAAATAAAAAAGACGAGAAAAAAATACTAATGGAAAATGACCTTTAAGAAAAATAAACTTATAATTATTATGGCTATATTCTAAACCAAAACTTATTTGAAACTTTTTTGTGGAGATTTGAATAAGCAACCTAAAGAGGTGACTTATTTGAAATTTTTTTTACATAGAAAAATCTAATATGATTTGACAGTGTCAAATATTTTTATGTTTGGTTCTGTACGAATTGTTGAAATAATGACAGATGTCAACTATTAATTGTCAAAATTTTGTCTTTTGGAATTTGTATTCACCATAACGAAACGTCAAAATTTGATATAGCTTTTTAGCATCATCAAATTGTGACAGTAGGCATAACAAATTATTTCAGAAGGAAACAGAAGTTTTATTAAGTGCCAAAGTAATATTTATATTAATACATATATTATATATATTTATTAACAGCAAACATAAAAATTAAAAAGTTTTTCACCTTATGTCAAAATTTTGTTTTTACAAATTTCACCTTCACCAAAAACTTTGTTCTGCCAAATATTTGTGAGTTCGCACAAAGCCTTTGTTTACTAAATGATTTTAAGGAATAAAACTTCTTTTTCGATTTCTAATAAAATTAATGTAATAATTTAATATGAAAAAAATAGTTTTGAAAACTCTTTTAATTGATCAAATTAAATAAACCGTTTTAATTAAATTTATTTTCGAATTTGCATTTATGTTGCTGTCAAATTAAGTATGCTAAATCATTTAGAATAGATTTTAAATATTTTGGAGCACTTTTTTATCCTCACACCGTGACTTTTTTTATATGATTGTTTATAAATTTACGTTGAGTTTGTTTTACACTAAAATTATATAAATATAATTGCATTTGTTAAATCATTTGTCAAAATATTCATTTCAATTTTAAAATAACCGTTAATATTGTTTTTGTGAACTGTCCCATTCCCATTGTTGTTGTAGCATGTTACTTAAAACGAATATTATTGTACTAAGGCTGATGCAGGATAGCATTGATAAAAAATTTGCTGTCATTGATTCAGAGCGTGCAGCTGTCCTGTCGTATGTAGCCGTCTTATCTGCTGAGCTGTCTGCCCTAAATATGAAGATAAACCAAGATAGTCTCTCGACGGGAAGCTGTTGAAGATTGCAACCAGAAACTACTCGGGCTGGTCAAGCAAAATGACATTATTATTATCTGGGATCCCTAGTTCTTTCTCTGATCTTCTGACGGTTGATGTTGATATTATCAAAACGCTTGATCCAGGTGTTATGACAGAAGATCTCTCGAGCTATCACTGGATTAATATTAATAAAACGCGGCTTTTAATCACCTTCCAGTCCTTAAAATGAAGAAACCAGGTGATATTTAAATACTTCGAACATCCTCTATCTTCGTCTTTGTTGAACTTCTAGGATCTTCCCCACCTGCATTTGTATATATTCCTCCCCTACATTGGAAGTATCGACGTAGATCTGCTACAGACCAATGTGACGCAAACCGCCTTCTCTGCCATCCACTCTACTGCTACTGTTGATACTCAAGCTTTTTTTTAAATAGTGTCATCGTTTTTTTATGTGAGAAACATGCTCCTCAAGACGTATCAGAAGTTGTAAAAGCAACCCCTGGCTTCCTCCCGAAGTCCAGTATATAAAATCTACATGATTTTGCCTTAAAAACGTACTGTCCGGTCAGATCTAAAGTCAATTGGAAGACTTGCTATGTTTATAGCATGAAATAGCTTAAAATTAAAAAGCTTAAAACTGTAAAATAAATCTGGAAGACAACGAGTTTGAATCTATTCTTTCCTCTAAGGACTTGTAGGGTAGACTCAAGAGATTAGGTGCTGCCATTTTGCCAATCCTAAATATGATTCAGGTAATCTAAGCCTTACTGAACGCAACTCCCTGAATTATTCGTTCACTTCTGCTAATAGCATTCCTGTTCCGCGGTTTGATTCGTTTATGACTTAGTCACCTGCTTCGTTCTCCATCCAAGGTGTTTCCTTGTTGGAACTTGTGCTTGTCCTGAAGTTAATTTCCTCTAAAGATATTAGCTTAGATGACGTCTCCCAAAACTTTCTTAAGCTGATCCTCCCCGATATTCAGCTTCACCTACTTCATATTTGTAATACTATCTTGATGACGTTCAACTTTCAAATCAACAAATTCTCTAAGATGAGCTTTCGTCCAATCAGCATTCTGCCTATTTCGCCTAAGGTTGACGAGGAACTGTAGTAAACTAGGCTGAATTGTTGCCCATCATGTGGACAACAATTATTTTATGACAATCAATCTAACAATCTGGTTTCCGCGCTAACCATAGTACCATTTCTACGTACGCTTATTGACATAATGGACTATAATAGATCCAATACTGATGGGTTAAGAACTTCTATATTGCTTCTGCTTGCTTTTAGCAAAGCGTTCGACTCGATTGACCACAGCTTGTTGGCTGGCAAGCTGAAGAGCTCGTTTGGCTTCTCGAACAGTACCTTTGTACCAGTTCAGTGTCGTTTTAGTTCTTTTGAAAGCTTGATGGTCAATCACAGTCGGTGTGGTCCGAGAATCATCGTTCTAGTTCATGAGTTATTTTTAAGGTTTTTCTCCAGGGTTCTATTCTGGGTTCCCTGCTGCTCTCTATGTCTATCAATGATCTGCCTCAATCTATCTATTACTTTCTGTGTAACTTGTTTGCTGATGTACGTGTCTAGTACACCTGTCTTTTACAGTGTTTTGTTGAAATCAACCTTGATCTAATTTGTATCTCCGACTGGGCTAAACGGAATAATTCTATTCTAAACCCACCTCAATCTCAAGATATTTTTTTCAATGGTCTAACTAATTCATCCAGCTCTTGTCCTCTTTTGTACTGGTTGGAGTTGTTATTCCATTTTAGTATTTCAGTTGGGTTGGGATGCTCATATTCATAGCGTGATTTGCACTGTGACTCTTACACTGCGCACGCTTCATAATATTAACTTTTACTTTTTACATGCCTTCTAAGGTCAGGTTTCGTTTGGTTCATGGGATTATTATGCCTACTCTCCGCTATGGGCTTAAAGTCTAATCTGGCTACACTAATGACTTATTTTTGCATCTTTAGAGGTGTATTAACTCTGCAAATCCATCTACGAGCTATTGAGCAGGGATCATGTTTCTGATATTGTTATCAAAGTTATTGGGTCATCCTTTAAATATGCGTGTTCTAATTTATTTTTAAGACTATTAAAAGTCAGTGTCCTAGCTAAAAATCCTTCTCTTTTTGCCATCATGCAAAATTAGATGTTTTGTCTTTCTTAAAATGCCCTCACACTCAAGGGAAAGCTTCTTTTGCGTTCGTGTTATCAAACTATAATAGATTTATTGGGATATCTCCTCCTTTAAATCTAGCATGACTGCCTTGTTTCTTGCGTAGTATGTAGGCGCGGGTGGTACTGCGGCTTTATTCTGGTATCTACTGGTCTCATGTTTTTCTCTTTTTTATACCTTTTTCCGTTGGATCTACTGTGCTGGGGGAATAGAGGACGATCTGATCTTACCTCTGAAGCTTTCAAGCCTTTCAAGATTTTATATTTTATAAGCAAAGAATTTTATGTTTTGTCAGTAATTTAGTAGTTTTGGTTGTAAGTGACTATAATCCCATGTACCTATAACACCGCAAGGATTTTCAGCCTGGTTGATTTGAAAAGAATAAATAAATAAAAAAAAAGTCATCAGTCATTCAGTCATCTGGTAAAGGTTTTTGTCATGTATCAACGACTTAAGTAATGCATCTACTCTGTATGGATACAGCACTATTCGTACACCCAAAGTTTATTTTGTATAACTCAAAAATCTGAAATGAGTAGTTATGCTAGCTTTTGAATGTCGTTACCCTTGGAAGACGTTACCTGAAATTATGTTTTAAATTTTTGACTTATATAAATCAACAAATTTAATTCCAAGAATCCTAATTTTTGCATTGTAGTTTTTGCCATACTGAACACATGTTGGTTCTATTTTATGATCAGACTCAAGAACTATTCCGGTTTTGTAGGATAAATAAAAAATGTTGGTTAGGATCGTTGCTTGTTGTCTAGCAAAGTTTTTAAAGATAATGAGTGGATGCCACTTTAAAAAAAATCTTAGTAGAACATAACTACAAAACCATATAGGATAGCTTCATGGACGTAACTAGATAGGGGCCCAGGGGGTTCAGCACCCGCCCCCCCTCTAGACAAATTTTGGCCCCCCTAGAACACGAAGTTCAGGAAGCATATAACAGTTAGGGAAAATGAAATTGTATTTCTTTTCTAAGGAATTTGCTGTTCAAAATTATTTCAAAACGTTAGCATCAATATTCAATTAAATTATTTGTTTTTTATTTTTGATATATGATCATCTCGATAAAAAAAAACAACTACCATTAGAGTATTAGAAATAAACCAAATCGAACTATTTATTGACAATTATGATAAAAAATTTTACAGTTCATATCACTGATTTTCATTTCAATTTAATAAGGAAGTTTAATAAGGCCTACCAATAACATTGCCACAAAAGTATCTACAAAATGGTCGTTTATCTTATCGGTTCGCCATATTAGAGAAGATTAAAAAACAAAACATTTTCTTTCCAACATGTGATGTGTCAGATGTCAGAATGTCAAATGAATTCACAATTTCTGGAAAACCATACCGTCCAATTTGTTCAACGAAAAACATCGCAATAAAAACAATATAGACTTCATTTTAAAAAATACGGTCTCATTGCTCCATAAGACGTAAAACCACACCGAAACACCAACACAACTCGTGCCAATGTGTAGCTTATAACGTGCATAAAGTTTAATTAGATTATTTTACTTATATTTGACATTACTACTATGTCTTGATGTAGCAATTGATTGACTGAAATTATTCTACACTACAATTAATTGATGCGTGAAGACGAAAAATATAACAATAATTGAAGATGTAACGACGGACTATTTTCAAAGACTACTATAATTACGTTGGAATGACGTTTGGAATATTTTAGTGGATCCAAATGACTTACCGAACCGTAGACCAGTGCTGGAAACCGGTTTTTTAAAACAAAAACCAAAACCGCAAAACAAGAAACCATACCAAATCAGAAAAACCAAAACCATAACCACATTCTAAAAATGATCAAAACCGGAACCAAACCCAACACCACGTTTCAAATATTATCAATACCAAAACCATAACCGAAACCAAATTTTAAAAATCATCAAACCAAAACCGAACCAAAAACCAAATTTTAAAATAAACGAAGCCAAAATCAAATCTAAAAATTTAGTCAAGTTCAATAATATTGTTAAAAAATTAAGACAACAATAAAATGCAACAACAAATACTGCCGTGCTAAACACAGAGGTGGTAACTTACTTTTTTGTCCAAAAATCAGTTACGAATCTAACATGATATAAAAATAGTCGATGGATACATATTTTTTTCATATAATTAAAACATTTATTTTATTTTTTCATTAAAAATTACTCTATAAAGATGTCGTATCTTAATATTTGTCAATTACTATACTAATTAGCTGTATCTATCAATTCCTAAGCTATCTTCGTAGATAGCGTAACTTTACTGTCTTACAGTTATTATCGTAGTTCGTAACTTTACTGTCGTAACTTTACTGTCTTACAATTATTATACTGTCTTTCAATAACTTTCCAACCCAAAATATGACTTCCCAATCAGTTGGTCAGTAAAAATGATTTAGTGATTATGTTTTTTAGTGTGATTTTTGTTAAAATTTCGTTTATTTGGCTTTGGAAATTATTGTTGCTAGAAATAACATATCGAATATAAATTTAAAGTTCATGTTTTAAATTTATTTTAAACTCTTTTATTTAAATAGCAATGAACAAAATAGTAAACAAACCACGGTAGCAAGTTCGCCTTGTCATATCTTGATATGCTCTAGGCGCTACGGAGAAATGAAACACTTTCCCCTGGGCATGTAATGTATCTTAAATTAGCTCAACATTTTTTAATGAGCATTGGCATTGGCATTGTTGACAAATGTTGTAATTTGTAAATCAATTCTCTGACGAATACTCAAACAAACATTTTTTACCTATAAACCAAAACCGAAACCAAAACCAAATTTTGACGTTTAGAAAAACCAAAACCAAAACCAAAAAATGTTGCATAGTAAAACCAAAACCAAGATTTATTATCTAGAAAAACTAATATCGAAACCAAAACCATAATTGGCCATTGAGAAAAACCAAACCATTACAAATAATTTATGGTTTTCCAGCCCTGTCTTAGACAGTATATAATCATTGGACCTTTACTACTATGTTTCTGTTCAGTATACTATTAAATCTATACAGATCACAAACACATCTTATTATAGTTAAGCAAAGGAGGTCACTCCCTCCATACAGACTATCTCCACACGGACCCTGAATTTGAGAATCTCTTACTATTTCCTAAATTTATCTTGACATTCCAAAAGTAATAATTAAATTAAAATTAATATACATATTTATAATAAATACCTTAAGTTATTTTTGTTGATTGATGTCATCAATATTCTGTTGTTTTAATTTTTCAATTCCCTTGACTAGCGTTTGACCTTTTAACTTTCCATTTATATATCTGCCTTTGAATCCATGCGGTTTTAACAACCGGAAAAACCATCAAACAAACGATTGTCTCTAACTGTGGTAATAGCTTCGATCACTGTTATCCTTGCTATTCATACTTTCGATAACATCAGTGGATACTTTATCTTCATGTACTGCCACATTTTATAAAGCAGATTTCAGGAATTCTTAATTTATTTTGATGATGTTATAAGTAAACAATCATTAATAATTTATCACTTGTATTTACTAAATCAATAACTTTTTTTGCGTATTTATCAAACAAAATAGATATCCAAATCACACACTAATGAAAACAGTGTTAACTTTTTTTTGTATAAATTAAAAAAATTTCTTTTTAAAATCAAAATCAAATGTAATTAGTATTTATTTTTGATAAGTTTTATGTAATGTTTAATAACAAACTGAATTGAACCTTTTCTTTTGAAAAGCAAAAATGGAATGAATTACTTTTTTAACATTGCAAAAATGTGATTTTGCTTTTGACATCTTATGATGTCAAAACAAAATCGGGTAATACTTGAAATTCAGCAATGATTAACAACGACGTCTGTTCATTAGTATTGGAAATAAAAATTTAGTACGTTCGTTGGCTTTTTATAATATATTCAAAATCAATTAGCAGTTAAGTTGGGAAAATTTTAAAAGTACTATTAATGTAAAAATGAACGGAAATTAATGTAATACATTTCTATTGAATTGAAAACAAAGAGGAATTTGATTTTATTATTGTTTTGCGATTATTGCGATCGTTACACCATGAATTCAAGGTAGAAACCAAGATTTTTACTCTTGAAATCACAAAAACGTCGCCATCCCCTCCATGACAGAAAACCACCGAACTACTTCCACTTATTAAACTGTATCTGGGATCGAGATACCCACAGTCACCGGCGGCAAGACCGATGACCGGTTCCAACACTCATGAAGTCCTTAAGAACTTCACTGAGTATTGAGACCGACCATCCATCCGAACGTCAGCACCACGGACACCCCGATACAACCAGTAAGTATGACCTGAAGATGTGAACCCCAGAGACGACAATCAGCCAGAGGAACAACCCTACCTAACGAAAAGACATCATTCCCTGATGTCTTTCGCGTGATGGACTCCAAGATTCTTACCGCTCATATCTGTGCACTCGTAGAGTACATTTCCAATCTTAGTCTTAATCATTGCAGGTAAGAACTTTGGAGCCAATTTTGCCGAAAACTTTTTGGTAGCGTCACTCAAATGATGTTGCCGTACAAACACACGTTGTTGTGGTTGAAAAGTCCGTAGTTTAGATCGCAGGTTGTACTGATGTTGCGATTTTCTGAAGGCTGCTTTTAAATTTTGTTGAACCCGGTTCCTAAGCAGAGTCAAATGATCAGTGCGTTCTATTTCCTCACCAGCATCTTCACCAAGCTTGTGTAGTGATCTCAACAAATGGTAAGTATTTCCATCCGAGATTGGATGTTGACCAAATAATAAATAGTACGGTGAGTACTTGGTAGCAGAATGTACTGCAGCCCGCAGTGCATAAGCGATTTCACCAATTTGTGAATCCCACTTGGTATGTTGACCTTTAATGAACGCTCGAATTGCTGCTAAAACTGACCTATTGACCCGCTCTGACGCGTTACTTTGAGGACTATAAACACCGGTCCTAATGTGTTTAATGCCGAAATCTGACAAAAGACTTTGAAAGTTCCTACTAGTGAACTGTTTGCCATTGTCACTGTGCAGAAACTCTGGTACCCCATATGTAAGAAACACTTCATTCCTTAGAAAAGCATTCACCTTCGGTGAAGTTGCGTTTCTAAGTGGTTTCAGTAGTACAAACTTCGTAGCATGATCCAGAACTATCAATAACACCGTATTCCCAAGTGTAGAACGAGGATACGGTCCCAAGAAATCTATATAGACTCTCTGCCATGGACGTGCTGTTTCGAATTGATATTGCATCGGAGGACGCAATATCTGATTCGTGGCTTTTGTTTGTTTACATGTGTCGCAGGACACAACATAGTTGTGTACCTGTGACTCCATGCCCGGCCAATAATAAAGACGTCGAAGTAATTCTAAAGTCTTTTTAACACCTCCATGAGCAGCAGTACTATCATCGTGATGTTTCTGAATCATGTTGGAAGTCATCGGTTTTGGTACCCAGAGTTTCCACACAGGAACATCGTTGGGAATTGCATCAGGTCTTGGCTCAATACGAATGTATAGCTTATCATCCACGACTTTAACGGATGGAAAGTCTCTGGGTGATGATTGAACTTTAGCTATCATATCCGTATATTCCTTGTGCCGATAACCTTCATTGTCGATTTTAATTTCACTGATGTGATGTGTTAATGCTTCCGTCAATTCCTCGTGTGTATCGTCATAAAGACGAGATAGAGCATCAGGGACTATATTTTGGGTACCTTTTTGGTGGATAATGGTAAAATCCATATGTTGGAGTTTTAGGCTCCACCTAGCCAGACGACCACTCAAGTCTTTCTGTGACATAAGCCACTTCAGACTTGAGTGATCAGTCACAATTGTAAATCGGTGACCTTCAACATAGCCCCTGAATTTCTTCACACTCAGAATTGCCGCAAGACATTCAAGCTCAGAAACAGAATAGTTTCGTTGAGCTTTATTAAGTTTTTTCGACATGAAGGCTATCGGACACTCTTGTCCGTCTTCGTCGATCTGATACAGTACACTACCTATCCCTGTCAGACTCGCATCGCATCTAATAAAGAACTCTTTATTATAATCAGGGTTTACTAATACCGGTGCTGTAGTCAGCAATCGTTTTAAATTTTCGAAAGCAGCTTGCGCTTCCAATGTCCATTTTAATTTCCCAGAACTTTTCTTGAGGTTTATTGTTAACCCAGCCGCTCTTAACAATGAAGAGACTTTGGACAGCAATTCCATATGTTCCTGGAACGTGGAAGAGACTACCAATAGATCATCTAAATAAACAAAGACATTTTCGTGATATTGATGTGGTATCACTTTGTGCATTAGCCGACACATTGTCTGGGGAGCATTGCACAATCCAAAGGGCATAACCCGGAATTGATACAATGGACGACCAGGCACTGTGAAGGCTGTCTTGTCTCTAGATGCTTCTGCCAGAGGGATCTGCCAGAAAGCATCTTTGAGATCAATACTTGAAATGTACTTTGTGCTATTTAGACGACCTAGTAAGCCATCAATCAAGGGAAGTGGGTAAGCGTCCTTTTTAGTTAGTGAATTGACACGACGGCTATCAATACATAATCTGTTTTTACCAGATTCTTTTTGTACCAGAACCACTGGCGAGCACCAAGAACTGTTACTCTCTTCGATCACGCCCATTTGAAGCATTCGGTCGAGTTCGGCATAAACCTTTAGTTGAACAGCCGGCGATGTGGGATAGTGCCTCTGTTTAACAGGTGCACTATCACCAACATCGATGACATGTTCAACTAAAGAAGTCTTTCCGAGTCCAGACACTTCAAATGACGGGAAAGAATCCTTGATCATATCCAGTTCTCGTTGCTGGTCAGTGGTGAGGTTATGTATATTAACAGTTTGTAGCTCTGTGCGAGTCAGTTCACTAACAAATGAAGGAACAATACCAAATTTCTCCCAGAAATCTATGCCCAGGTAGAGCTCTTCTCGTAATCCAGGGACTATATGGAACCGCATTGGTTTAGTGGAGCCATTCACAGTTATTGGAACTTCTATGTAACCTAAAATTTTATTTGCAGTACCATCCGCCGTACGAATACACGAAGTGTACTTACGGTAAGTTGTACCTGCTGATTCCAATAATTCCAAGGAATTTCTTCCAAGTATTGTGACTGACGCTCCACTATCCAATAGACCTGAAATATGTTTGTCCAAAATCTTGATTGTCAATCGCGGCCGAGGATCCTTTGTTTCTGAAAGGATAGATGAAATACAAGCTTTACGAAATAATTTCCTCATCCTCCAATATCTGATGTTACGTTCCAGACGTCTAAAATATGTGTGATGTAATGATGGGAAATTAAATGTATTCGATGATTTTATTTGGGTTTCGTTGGTGGTTGCCGATCGTCCTGCGTCGCTACATCTCTCGTCGCCTTCTTCGTGCTGTTGTTCGGGCTGTTTTGAATCCATCGTTTCAATATATCCATCTCGATCCAGTTCCACATCAACCTCATAATCATCCACCTGCTGTAGCTTGCTAATTCTTAAATTTGATGTTCTGGTTGGGACTGGTGTAGACCACAAACGTTCGAACTTCTGACACAATGTCCGAAGCTCGTCCATAGTTGTGATTGTTGCTGCAAGTGTAGCGTTTTTCAGTTCTACGCTCAGTCCTTCCCTAGCGATTTCTAATAATTCAGCTGCAGCAAATGGTCGAACTAATCTCCGATTTAACGAACCCACTTCAACTAAATACTCATAAACGCTCTCTTTGACTTTCTGTTTACGGTTCAAAAGAACACGTAATACCGCTTTATCATCGGTGAGCGTACCGAAGGTGCGTAGGAGTCCTTCCCTAAGCACTGAGTAGGTCACTTCCTCATATTCATGAGTCAAATTCAAATAATATCTATCGGCAGCTGCCTTGAGGTACCGTGGAACGATCGACCTCAGGTCGTCCCAGGACACACGGTCCCTCCTTGCAGCCGCCTCCACTCGATGAATAAACTCATGAACATCAGGAGAGTGACCATCCCCTGTGAAGTTCGGAACCCAATTTGAGTCATAACGACTCAAATTGTTCCTACGTACCTCTCGGTATGCTCCCGGTGACAATGCTGGAGCCGCGACACGAGATACCTGAGGAAGTGGGTTGTATGGTGGTGGTGCTGTTAATGGAGCTTGTGGATAATTTGTTTGAAATTGTTGCAACTGCTCCTGTGGTATCGGTTGATAATTCAGAGGCTGCTGTACCAATGCCGGATTGATGTATATTTGTTCAGCTTGGAACGATGAACCCAGTTGTGGTAATGCGAAGTCCTCCGCTCTTAAACCTGATTGTTGAAAATACGATGGTGGTAATTGTTCTGCCCGTCTTTGTTGTTGTTGATACCCACGATTTAAACTGTGTATCGTATTAGTTATTGGCTGTACTGGTATTGGAGTGGATCTCTCCTCTGGCTGAAACGCAGGCGATTCGGATGGTACAGATGATCCTCCTGGTTTACTCTGCATAACTGGACGTGTCGACAACGATCTTATTATATCCCAAGCGCGTGACAATTGGGAGATAGCGTAGGTGCGGGCTTCTTGCAAATCATCGCGAGAACCCAACCTATTCATCCTCCCTGTATAGTGCAACACACGATTAGCCAGACCATCTAAGAATGGCTGATTAATCGGTGGCTGAAGTCTACGTATCTGATCCACAATTAGTTGTGCCGCCTGCACCACCATTTGAGACTCAGCTACCAAATCTCTCGCGTGAGATACCGTTAATGGAACTGAACCTTGTACCGCGTGGTTTCGAAGTTCCTCTGCCCAGTTGACCCCTCTGAAATCCACACCTCGAACCAGACACTCGATCTGCAGTTCGCTGGGTTCCAATCCATAAAATGGATGGTCAATGTCTATTTGACTTGACATCCCGATGGCAAAATTTATAGAATCCAGAATTCACAATAACAAATAACAATAATAAAACCAATCTCAACAAAAAAAAATGTAGCTAGTATGCTGTAAAAGTGAAACCAATAAAAAGCGCAAAACGAAAAAAAACCAACGAACGCCCCAAAAAAAAACAGAAAATTTTTGTAAAAAAAAAACAAACTTCGTAAAGGAACCAAAGGAAAGACCGTCGTAGCTAATCCTTGCTGAATCTGTACAAAAATTCCTAAGATATTGTATATGTAAAAATATAATTTATTTATTTAATTTCAGATATACTGAAATATATATATATACCTAAAATTAGTTATTGACGATAGCACCCCTAAGAATATTTATTTATTTTTAAAAGAAAATTGAAAAATAAAAATATTTAGAAGAATGCTTATTTATTGGATGCACCGTCCTAACTTTGAAATATTGATTTATTTTTTTTTTTTTAAAAAAAACAAAGTATTTATTTATATCTTGACGTAAAGCTTAATTAAGAAAATTTATTTTATTTAGCTACCTAAAATTAACTTAAATTTAAAAAAAATTATTCATTGAATAAAAATTTTATTTAATTAATTGAAAAATTTATTTGATTTATTTTATTTTTATTTTTATTTAATAATTAGATAAGAGATTCCCAAAATCAAGATTCGTCTGGAGACAATTTAAAAAGTAAGTATGGCTACAATATCCATATTGTTTAAATTTAAAATATCGCGTTCGCGAGCCCACTCCAACCATGCATGTGAGAACCTACTGGAAAAGCCCCTAACGACCAGATTCTACAGAACAGATTCTCCCCAACCTAATAAAACAATCACAACTGTCACGATTAGACACTAGGTCCATTTCTACTGACCCAGTTGTGCTTGTTTAACCTACAAATAAATTACACCTAAACCTAATGCGAACGTTGAAGAACGCTCCCGAGCACCAGACTTCAAATCTTAAACTCCATGAAAAATTGTTTTATTGTAAAAGCTAAGTGGAAAAATGGAAAAGTTTTTGAATTTGTATGAGGTGAAGCCTCTGATCCTGAAAGCAAAAGTATAATTGGTTCTTCTCTTCATTACACCGAAGAAGTCTCTGAGCAAAGAATGGTACTACTGGTTTGCACCTAAGTACAAACACAGCAACACCACTCCTCGTCCCTGAGAACTTCCTCGCCGAATGAAGAGAAGAAACCAATGTTCTTCGATCGCATAACCCCGGTGGCCATAGGCGATCTAAGAACGACATCAATGTTAAAGAGTGAAGCTCTATGGATGGCTTTTTAGGCCTACCGCTGGGAAAGTGAGTCAATAACCCTAAATAATATATAACTTATCCATAATCTAAATAATTTCTTATTTAAAAATGCTAAATCGAAACATGAAATACATTATACGTGTTAATAAAGTTTTACATGAAATTAATTAAATTTAATCTTCAGACTAGATAATAAATTGGTAATTTAAAAAAAAATTACGATTATTTTAAATTCAAAACTAAGCTTACTAATTTTTAAGTTATTAATCCTAATATATTTGTTCAGGTTAAATTTTTCGCTTTACTTATTGTATTCAAAACAAACAACAAAAATAAATGTTAGCTAAAAATAATTATTTCTATATTTATACCACTTTTTAAAATTAATCGCAATGAAAAAAAATAATTCTAAAAAAAAATGGTGGTAGCTAAACACTTACTAAATCTAACCATAATCAAAAAAAACATACAATTAATTTCATATATAAATTAATTGCATCATCCAAAAATATGTACAATATATAAACAATTATATGTACAATATGTACATGGTAGCATAAAAAAATTTCAAAAAAAAACTGCTTCCCCAAAACGGTTTTCTTTTTTCCAAATAAAAAAACAATTAGTATTACTAAAAGCAAATGACAGCACAAAAAACAATCTCCAAAAAAATTGCTGTCCCAAAACGGTTTTTTTCAAAATTAAAAAAAATTAGTCTTAACTAATTATACAATGAGGAACAGGGGCCTCCTGTGGACCAGACCACTCCTCTTCCTGTCGCGTGGTCGGTGAGATGAGGACCTCCTCAACCAGCTCCTCCGTTTGAGTACTCTTGGTCGAGGAAGCTCCCAGCTCCACGACCAAGCGACTCTCCTTCTCCCTTCTTCTCCTCTCCTTCCTCTTCAGGTGAGAGCTCCTATTTCTATTTATCCTCCTTCTCTCACGCCAGCCCACATTCACTTCCTCAGTCACTTCATCCATCTCATCCGCTTCCTCATGCACCCCATTCAACTCCTCATTCACTATCTCACAAATCAAATCATCCAGAAACTCATCATATTTTTCTTCGTAAATATCATCCATCAATTCCAAAAATATTTTATGTTTTACTTCATCCAGAATCACATTTATCATTCCATCCACTACATTCCTCGCCTCAACCATTCTCTCTTTTCTCTCCTCATTCGCTCTCCCATCCACCTCATTCATCCAGGGCTCAAACCCACCTGGCCGACACCTCCTTATCAACCCCTGACCCCTCATAATTGTATACATTCTTATCAAAATTCAAAATATATAATTTCCTAATCAAAACCAAAACGAAACCAATAACTGGTTTATTTCAAGATAAACAAAAAGCTGATTGACAACCACGGCCCAAACCGGTTGCCACCACCCTATTACCAAAAAAAACCACAACTGGTTTATCCTAAAACCTACAAAGAGAAACGCGGAATTCTTTAAATTTTGAAAATATAAATTTAGAGTACTTATGATAAATATACACATGAACACCTTAGAAACTAAACCTTTATTTTTTTCCTCTAGCTTTTTAACAAAATTTAGCTAAATAAACCGACGCGAAAAACAAACTATTAATCTGAATTGAAATAATCAAATAATATATAAATATATAAATAAGATGTTCCACACAAAAAAAAGTTTTTTTCAAAAAAAAAACCGGCTTGCCAACGCCCAACCTGGAAAATATTTTCCCACCAAATTATTTATATATATATATATCTAAAAAAAATACAAGAAATATAACTGTAATTAAGCTACCGGGTCCCTTTTTGTTCGGCGCTACGTTATAATCATTGGACCTTTACTACTATGTTTCTGTTCAGTATACTATTAAATCTATACAGATCACAAACACATCTTATTATAGTTAAGCAAAGGAGGTCACTCCCTCCATACAGACTATCTCCACACGGACCCTGAATTTGAGAATCTCTTACTATTTCCTAAATTTATCTTGACATTCCAAAAGTAATAATTAAATTAAAATTAATATACATATTTATAATAAATACCTTAAGTTATTTTTGTTGATTGATGTCATCAATATTCTGTTGTTTTAATTTTTCAATTCCCTTGACTAGCGTTTGACCTTTTAACTTTCCATTTATATATCTGCCTTTGAATCCATGCGGTTTTAACAACCGGAAAAACCATCAAACAAACGATTGTCTCTAACTGTGGTAATAGCTTCGATCACTGTTATCCTTGCTATTCATACTTTCGATAACATCAGTGGATACTTTATCTTCATGTACTGCCACATTTTATAAAGCAGATTTCAGGAATTCTTAATTTATTTTGATGATGTTATAAGTAAACAATCATTAATAATTTATCACTTGTATTTACTAAATCAATAACTTTTTTTGCGTATTTATCAAACAAAATAGATATCCAAATCACACACTAATGAAAACAGTGTTAACTTTTTTTTGTATAAATTAAAAAAATTTCTTTTTAAAATCAAAATCAAATGTAATTAGTATTTATTTTTGATAAGTTTTATGTAATGTTTAATAACAAACTGAATTGAACCTTTTCTTTTGAAAAGCAAAAATGGAATGAATTACTTTTTTAACATTGCAAAAATGTGATTTTGCTTTTGACATCTTATGATGTCAAAACAAAATCGGGTAATACTTGAAATTCAGCAATGATTAACAACGACGTCTGTTCATTAGTATTGGAAATAAAAATTTAGTACGTTCGTTGGCTTTTTATAATATATTCAAAATCAATTAGCAGTTAAGTTGGGAAAATTTTAAAAGTACTATTAATGTAAAAATGAACGGAAATTAATGTAATACATTTCTATTGAATTGAAAACAAAGAGGAATTTGATTTTATTATTGTTTTGCGATTATTGCGATCGTTACAAGTACTGAATTGAGAGAAATAATTGTAGGTGACTAATAGATACAGAAAAGAATCTCTTTAACAGGAAAAAAGCATCTAAATTTGCTGAACACCCTGAACAGTGCTGAACACTGGTTCACGCTATTTCTTTAAAGCTGTTAAGGCTGTCCTAGATAATTTTTGTAAGTCTTCTCTACCTCTTATTGATAGTGATATGCCTGTCATTGGCCCAAAAGAAAAAGCCAATCTTCTTGGATATTATTTATGTAAAAATTCTACACTAAAAGAACCCAATTTCTTACCTAAACCAATTCCTAAAGCTTTTCATAAAATGATGCGTATAATTTTTCGTAAAAACATCATTCGGAAAATGCTTTTACAAATTTTTGCTAACAAAGCTTCTGGGACCAGATCGTATTCCTCCGGTTATTCTCAAAACATTTGCAAAAGAGCTAGCACCGATAGTCACTAAAATATTCTATTTGTCGTATAAGAAAGGCATTTTTTCCGAAATCTGGAAAATGACTGCTGGACAACCAGTTTCAAAAGAGGACAGTAAAACTGATGCAACAAATTACAGATCAATTTCAATTTTGTCCGTTGTTGCAAAAATTTTTGAGAAATACATTAATTTTAATATAATGAGATTCTTAGAGTCCTCAAAATTGCTTAATGAAAGACAATACGGGTTCCGTAAAGGAAGGGCGACGGGAGATTTACTTTCTTTTTTCACTCATGTCTGGAATAAATCTCTTGAGAGCCATAGTGAAACTTTTGGTGTTACTCTTGATATATCTAAAGCATTTGACAAAGTATGGCACAACAAATTTTTAGTCTTGCTAAGAACAAAGAATATTTTTAACCTAGCTGTTCAAAAATTGGGCTTTTTGAGACGATGTCGTAAGTTTTTCAATAGTGAACAGCTTCTTTTAATATATAAATCGTTTATACGTCCCTGTATGGAGTGCTGTTCTCACATCTGGGGTGGAGCATATATTAGCAGTTTAAAGGGCCTTGACTCTGTTCAGCGTAGAGCTGTCAAACTGATTGGCAACTCAACTCTTACTAATGAGCTTGACTCCTTGCAGCACCAAAGAAATGTTGCTGATCTGACAGTTTTCTATAAGTATGTTATGGATGAACAAACTTCCAATGAGATCAAATCAATTTTACCTGAACTAGAAAACTTATCGCGTAACACCAGAGCAAATGTTGTAGCCCATCCTTTTACGGTTAGCGTCCATAAATTTCTTAAAGAAACTGAATAAATTTTCAAACTTAATCCTAATCCCTAGTTGAGCATGGTATTTTCGGATATTCAGCTAGACGTTAATTTATAATTTATTATAATTAACACTAAACATGCCTAACTTTGAATAAAAAAAAAATTTATTTTAATATATTTTCTGTAGTTTTTAAATTCAAAATATATTATTAAGAATTTTTTGAAATATTTAGGACTTTTTTAATCATAAACAATACTTTTCGATCAATGTTTTAGCTATGGTTTTCTGCTATTAGCTAGTAGATTTCTGTTAAGTAATACTGTTGAGTATTTTGGTTTGTTATTATGAAAATGTTTTCTGTTTAATTTTTGTTAATTCATTTAAGACATTTTACTGAAATAATGGTAATAATAGAGACGTGTGCAACGAAAATTATTTGCAACAGTTTACCGTCTAGATTCGAAAAATGTACTACAAATAATAAACAAACAAACAAACTGAAAACTTAGAATTTATAGTCAGTTAGTTTTAGTATTGACCACTAAGTGTCAGGTCGAAATAATTGCCTAATAAGTTTTATATAGCAAGACTGAAACTAGAATTAATTCACCTGAACAATATTAATGGCAACGTCAAGACATCGCTTAAAACGGGTCGTATCGCAGTGCGTTGAGTTTGTCTATAGGTAACTAAAATCAAATTACTCGACTCACCAATCTTTAAAACGTTGTCGTATTTTTTCTTCAGCATGTTTTTGGAGAGATTGAACATATGTTTTTGTTTTGACAATTGTTTTTTTTTTAAATTATAACAACGATAAAAATATCGAACAAACGAAAAATAATATCCATGGGAATTGTAGTAATTACATAAATAAAAAGTTTTCTTAAAATTTCATTCAATTAAAATGGATAAACCACAGATGATTTGTCATATTGAAAAATCATTGAATTATTCAATTTTTGATGTTAAATGGATTCCTTGTTCAGCGAAGTTTATTGTTATGGGCTCTAAAACAAAAGCTACCGGTATCATCCAAGTATATGAAATGAATTCTGGTAAGCTGGATTTAATAAAAGAGATAGAGAAAAAAACTGCGTTTAAATGTGGCTCGTTTAATGCGAGCAGTTTGAGAGAATCAAATTTAGCAACTGGTGATTTTAACGGACGATTATCTGTAATGTACGTATATTTTTTAAATAAGTCAAATGTATAAATGTAGGTAATTTATTTTTTTACAGAAATATTGAAAACCCGGAATATCCGGTTTATACAGTTGATAAAGCACATGCGGATATAATAAATGGATTAGATGCGATTGGTGGTACCACGATTGATTGCGGACCTCCTGAAATTGTTACTGGAAGTCGTGATGGAACAGTTAAGATTTGGGATATTCGACAAAAAGATGATCCTGTGGCTTGCATATCTCCTCTTTCTGTTGAAGAAGGAGGAAATGGAGCAAGAGATTGTTGGTGTGTTGCTTTTGGCAATTCTTATAACAATGATGATCGTTCAGTTTGTGCCGGATATGACAATGGAGATATAAAATTATTTGATTTACGTAATATGTCTCTGGAATGGGAAACAAACGTTAAAAATGGTGTGTGTGGTTTGGAATTTGATCGAAAAGATATACAAATGAATAAATTAGCTGTAACAACATTAGAAGGAGGGCTTTATGTTTATGATATGCGGACTAAGCACCCTACCAAAGGATTTGCTTATGTTAGTGAAAAGGATGCGGGTAGATCACTGGGAACAAATGGTGTTATAACTGGAGCAAAAGCAACAGTTTGGACGGCAAAACATCTTCCACAAAATCGGGATATTTTTATATCGTGTGGTGGAACAGGATCAGTTCGTTTATGGCTTTATAACTATCCATCATCTCGAAAAAAAGACTCCGGCGATGGAAATGAACAAGGAGTTGCTGGATCATTAGAAATGTTACAAGCAACAACAGTTTCTTCTCAACCAGTAAATTGTTTCGATTGGAGTCCTGATCGTATTGGATTGGCAGTTTGTGGAGCATTTGATCAAACAGTTCGAGTCTTGATATCAACCAAATTAAATTTATTTTAAATAAAAACAAAACTAGTTTGATTTAGTTCTAACAGATGTCTCTGGTTATATTAATTGAAATGTTATAAATAAAATTAAAATTATTTGAATAACAGCTGATTTGTGTCAGTCTTAAATTTGTTTGCAAACGGAATTGTGAACAATTTTCCTTTTGTATTTTTCCTATGTATATATATATATCTGATAAGATTCTTATTTTCATTTTATTTATTTTTTATTTTGGAATAGAAAAATAGCAAGGTAGTGTAATAACTTAAGTTTAATTTAAAATAAACATAAATAAATTATCTGACAAGTTTTTGTGAATTTCAAGAGCAAAATAATTTTGTGAGTTTAATAATAAAAATAACTAAAAATCAAACGTGCTATGTAAATAAATAAAATATAAATAAAAATAATGTTATATTCTATTTGGATATTTTTAATCAAATTTATATTTAAATTTATCATTGAAATGATACATGTGTTTGGTAAGTTTTATTAGTTTAGGTGAAAAGTAATTTTTTTTAATTTATTGTCATGAAAATCAATTAATGATTGAAGATGTCATGCAATTAAAATTAAAAATTCTTCGCAAAGAATTTTCAACATTTTTGAAAAATTATAAAGAGAAAAACGGAAAAACGGTCGAAAAAATCTATTAGTAGTAAACAAGTAAACAATTTTGTAAATATTAATGTGAAAATGATATGAAATCAAATAAAACAGGGTTGGTCTTAGAATTTTAATTAATAAATGAATACAAACATATGTATTTTATTTTATGATGTTCTGTTCAAATCAAGGAGGTTTAAAAATTAGCTATTTATGCTGCAACCATGTAGCCAAAACCTCCGTAAATGTTAACGTTTTATTTATTTTATTTTTCGTGTACCACTTGTTGTTCCTCTTGATTACTTGTATTGTTATGATTTTTATTGTTGTTTTTATTAAAATTTAAAATCATGTTTTTCATGTAGACTGTAAAATGCCCTACATACGCATCGGACGACCAAATTTGATGTTATCTCCAGAGTAAACCCTCGATATTACAATTATTGGTTTTTAGCACTGAACAATTGTGAACCTATAGCGCCATTTTGAAATATAAAACTTGGGGATATTACTTTTACTTAGGCGCCAAGATTTTTTTTTATTTGATAGAGAATCACTCACTGAATCGAATAAAACCAAAACGAGTTGTATCGGAGCCCCGGGGTCCAAGATACAGGCCTTTGAAAAAAGCAAAATCCATACAAAATTGTACTGGTTTTGACAAAAAATGTTTATTTTTTACTTATTTTTGCTTTATTTCCTATGTGCTTATAAGATAAACGATCAAAACTGTCCCTTTTACTAAATTTTTTTAATTTACGATAAAAATAATAAAAAAAAATTCACTCGCGCCTAAGATAAAGTAATCTTGCCTAAAACTTAATTTCTTCTAATAAAAAGTGTTGTGTTATAGGAATTACAATGGGTGCGTTCCACAAAGCGTTCACAACCCTCAAAATGACCTTTCATCCGTTGCACTTGACGACGACGGTCGTTATGGTCGCGGTGAAAACTAATGGCGTCATAATTTTCACTCATATCAAGCTCACAACGACCCATCTCAAAAGGTGGTTGAAGTGAGTGTTGACAAGTTCTGCGCCATTTTTAAAATTTAATGTTATAAGTTTGTATGATGCAGAAAGTGATATTGGAAGTGGAAGCTAAATTATTTAAATGTCGATATCTATTAAACATGAGACAAAAGTTAAAAGTATTTAAAAAATAAGTTTTTTTTCTCAAAACTATTTTCATACAAACATGGATCTCATGAGTATAAGTTTTTTCTTGTGCGTGCACCATAATTATAAAAGTTTATTTTTAAGACTTAAAAATTGTAACCTAAACTCCACCTTCTACTTTATTTGTTCAATCTCGCCATATGTATTTTTTACGTCACAGTTAACTTTACAACATAAAAGTATTTTTTTTTGTTTTATTTTAATTTAAATGAATACTAATTACATTTAATTTTGTATACTGATTTTAAATTTATACTAACTCTCGATCAAACAAATTTGATCGCTTATATACACAATCTTCCAGATTTTTTGTTTCATTTTCCATCATGTAACAAGCAATTTCCCCTAATACAACCAATCATTTATGTAAAACTTGTATATTTAATTGAAATTGAGTTTATTTAAATGATCAAAAAAATGTTTAATTGTACAGTGGTACAAATAAATGTCTACGTTTATTACAATTGAAGAAAATTAATAAAATTATTATCGAATTTATCTGAATATTAATACTATTATAAAAATAGACAAAAATGAAAATAGTCCGTCGTTACACTTTTAAGACCTAGGCCCCACAACAAAGCAGTCCTTTTGTATTATGTACGGACAAAGAAATATAAAAAAATTTAACGCTATCTTAAAACATAAAACTTCATATACAAATTGTTTAAAAATTAAAACACAAACCCCTCTTATGTTTATCGCTCTCTGAAATTTCTAACACAAATAAAACTTAAAATCTTCCAACAATAATATACACACCATCCTATTTGTTGGGTTGGTCGGACGTTCGGATAGAATTTCCATCTGACACATCCAACTTAATTTTTCGGAACGACTTGCATACACACTCTCCGATTTTACATCAAATTCAACTGAATCGGTTCAACTGTTGGTGTTTCGTCTGTGGACTCTTTAAATCCATTTTGTCAAATTTCTTCGGTCTGTCCATAAGTTTCCACTGTAAGTTCATCAATTCATTAAGTTTTATTGAACGAGTTTCACTTGTAGATCGGATTAGTGAATTATTGAAGATTTGCTAGAACCCTTGTAAAACACTTTGTGACCTGACTAACAATTTGTCTGTCCAAATTTTACAGTGATTAATTTTGTATGTTTAGGTTTGGATTTAAATTAAAAATGTAACTAGAGCTTCTGATTTCTCGACATTTTATGATTTCTCGAGAAATGAGAAATTCAAGAAAATTGTTTTTACATTTCTCGAGAAAATAAAAAAAACGTATCAATTTATCGAATAAAATAATTATATGTGCAAAACACCTGATATTAAAGCCGGCTTGTTTAGTCCAGCAAAAATCGAACACTTATTTCGCCATGTTGAAATTAAAACTCAATATAAAAAATATTTTAAAAATATTTAAGGCCATCTTGAAATATTAAACTTCATATAAAAATTTTTTTTAAAAATATAATCAAAAACACTAATCCTTTTTTTGCATATGGCAATGTTCATTGTTTTTTGCATATGGCGTCAATCAAGCGCACTATGAATATTGGAGGTTTAGATATGTGTAACAAAAAATAACAATAATTCCGTAGTAGCTAAAATCTAAAAATAAAAACTTAATAAAACGTAATAATGTAAAGCAGTGTTTTTTAACTGATTCCATGCTACGGACCGAATATTTTGAGATTTTATCGCAGACCTTGCGAAATATTTCATTATAGATGGGCGAAAGTGCAGATTATATCTTGATCACTCTTACATACATAATGTAATTTCAAACAACAGGCATGAACGAAATAAAGTTTAAAGAAACCAAAAAAAGAAAAAAAAGTAATTTTGATGTGTAATAAATTGAGTTTAAAGCACTTCTTATACCACTAATAACGGTGTAAATTTCAGAGCGAATAAGATAAAAAAAATATAACTTTCCCAAATACCGAAGTAAAAATACAAAAATACCGTTCTTACTCCTATTTCGAAATAATAATAATTTATTGCGTAAGTGTTTAATGCTATATTTTATTTTTCGAGCAAAAATTTCTATAATCCGAGCGAGGCACGAGTGAGTATTAATTAAAATAGAATTATTTTTAAAATCATTGATAAAACAAGTAAAACGAATAAAAAACAACGAATTTTATTTTATTTTTTAGAACATTAATTTCAAACAATTAAATAAATTTTATTCAATTTCGATGCCTATTTAATTGTTTGGTATTTTGAAAATGAAATGACCTACAATGAAAAACATCAAAGTTCTAACTACTAAAACTAAAAATATACCTACATTTGTAGTTGCTGGAAGGGCAAATTGCTTTTTTCAAATACTCATACATTTAATTTTTGCTTCAAATTTGATGCTTTCCATCGTATTAAAAATAAACATAGATTATTTTTCTGAATGGTTTCTCCAATTATGCAAGTAATGTTATGTAAATAAAAAGGATGACGAAAAGTTATAATTTTCTTTTTCTGCATATAAAATAATAAAATCGACTCTATTCGAAATCGGAAAAATAGTATATTCCTACAAGAGATGCAAACATTGTTTTTTCGTGAGTAAACATTTGTCATGCTTACGAACGAAACACGGTTTTATCTCGCGTAGGAAATGCAATTTTTTCTATGATAGTATACATATATATAATCGATATTTACTATAAATTATAAAATTAGAAATCGACAACATAACATTAAAAATTCATATGTATTCTATTTTTTCATGGTTGCGTTGTTTAAAAAACTTTGTAAAATTATATGAAAAACCATAGCAACTACAATTTGTTATTCTCTTTACACTAGGTAGTGGAAAAAGAACCCATTTTCACAATGCATCAAGCGTGATGAAAGTAGACTTTTCATATGCTATCATAGAAACAATAATAAAATCGACTCCAAAGGAGTGAAATAATAAAAAATAAAAATTTTACGAATAAGAATGATATTAAAAATATGTAGTACATTTTGTTGTTTTTTCGTGAGTGAAAATTTGTTCATGTAAACGTAAAACGTTTTCATCTCGCGTAGCAAAGACAATTTTTTCTACGATAGTAAATATATAAAAGATATTTATTATAACTTATTAAATTAGAAATCGACAACATAACATTCAAAATTCATTTTCCATTTGTTCATGATCAACTTTTTAAAAAACTTTTAAAATTACATAACAACCACAGCAACAACAATTTGGTATTTAGTGAAAATGATTTTACACTAGTGGAAAAATACATTTTCACAAGGGATTTAGCCTGCATGAAAATAGAATTTTTATATGGTATTGTAGAAAAAATTTTGGTCCGCGAATTTCTTTATATTTGTTACTGGTAAACAATTTTATTTCATTCAAGCGCTTCTACACTACTCAATTGTGAATACTATTTCACAAATTAAAATTTTTTCTACAATATCATATAAAAATTCTATTTTCATGCAGGCTAAATCCCTTGTGAAAATGTATTTTTCCACTAGTGTAAAATCATTTTCACTAAATACCAAATTGCTGTTGCTGTGGTTGTTATGTAATTTTAAAAGTTTTTTAAAAAGTTGATCATGAACAAATGGAAAATGAATTTTGAATGTTATGTTGTCAATTTCTAATTTAATAAGTTATAATAAATATATTTTATATATTTACTATCGTAGAAAAAATTGTCTTTGCTACGCGAGATGAAAACGTTTTACGTTTACATGAACAAATTTTCACTCACGAAAGAACAACAAAATGTACTACATATTTTTAATGCTTGGCAAACAAGTAACGTCTTATTCGTGCTGGACGAAAATTTTGATTGACGGCTTGCTTGAAGCAAGAACGACAAGGAAGCTTGATCGTAAGAGAATTAAGAAACTGATGGTAATGGTATAAGGATAATGGTAAGAAACCATTATTGAGCGACTTTGTAGTTGGTATGCAAATAGTATAGTAATTAATTCCACGTAAAGGGAACAGTTTAAAAATTTGGATGTTTCCGATTTAAGTAATATGTATGTAATTATGTTATATTTATATGTCTTCGATCCAGATACACAATGTTTTTAAAGCATAACGTCTGGTTAACGAGCTAGAGGGCCTTAAACATTTGACTAAACAGCAGGTATGCGCTACTTCGAATACCATTACCCAGCGCTGGCGCTAGCGATTTTGGCGCCTGGTGCAATTTTCAAAAATGCCGCCCTAAAAAAATGTATTTGTCGTAAATAATCCGTTTCCACATCACCCAAAAGGTAGGATATGCAGTGCATTTTTTTTAACGAGGCATCCCACGTAGGTATAGTCCTCAAAAATTAAAATTAAATTAAATTAAAAAATAAATAAAAGATTAAATATTGTTATCGTTCTAATCCAGCGTACGAATTTCAATAACAAAAAATTAATATTAAAAATATATTTAAAAAATAAATAAAGATTTAATATTGCTATCGTACTTACTAATATAGCGTACGAATTTCAATAACAAAAAATTAAAAAAAATTGGATAAATAGCACTTAAATTCAAGCGTGTATTTTTAAATTGTAAAATATATTAGATAATTAAATTTTATTTTACGCGCTTTGATTCTTGCAAAGTCGTCTATCAAATCACTATAATCGAAGTTGCTCAGAAATTTACTTTCTATAGATATTCTAGCTAAATCTTTCAGTCTTTCTTGTCCTATTGTACTACGTAAATAATTTTTAATAATTTTTAATTTAGAAAAGCTACGTTCACCGGAAGCTACTGTGACTGGTATTGTCAATAAAATTCTAAGAGCTACAACTAGATTTGGTAATATCTAGTCGAATTTTTTTTCAAATATAAAATCTAATGATTCTATAGGGCTTAAAGTTCCTGAAATTATACTTTGGAATGTTTTAATTTCGTCCCATAAATCTAAACCTACTATATCAGACTTTGAATTGAAAGATAAATGCTTTTCTAGGAAAAGACAATTATTTAAATGATCAGAAGCATTTAATGAAGCCACAGAAATATTATGCAAAAATTTGAAAATATTATTGTGTTCCAAAATTTGATCAAACCGTTCGCTAACAGATTGAATCGCCTGATCAAGGATTTGAAAATAAAATTTAACTTTAAATTTTTGTTCAGGATTTGATATAATTTCGTCTCTACCTTCGTACGAAAAAAGTTGAGGTTTTCGGCTAGGGCGCCTTGGAGCATCCGGGAAATTTGGTGGAACTTCTAATTTTAAAGCTATTTCTTTAGCTTGCAAGATAAACCCTAGAAATTTTTCCTCATTTCGTAAGTTCGTCAAAAACTCTTTTGTGCCCTCTAACAAATGTACTGCCGTCGTTAAACAAATAGCAGGACTTTGTAAATATTTGCTTAATATATTAATTTTATCAAGAATATTATATCAAATAATTATTGAACAAATAAATTCAAATTGAATAATTTTGAGAGATAAACTATTCGCGTTATTTCTTGTTATTCCGTCCTTATCCTTGTCACTTTCTATTTGAACTAAAGCGTCATAAGTATTACCTAAACTACACATTAAGGGTTTTAAAGCTTCTATGCGGCTTTCCCATCTTGTCGTACAGAGTGGCTTGAGAGTTAATGTTTTCACATTCTGTTTCAAAATGTCCCATCTTGAAACAGAACTAGAAAAAAAACATATAAACATTGGACAGTATCAAAAAAATTTACAGCTTGAAGTGAACATTGAACTGAATCCAGAAGGACTAGGTTAGCTGAATGTGATGCGCATGGCACAAAAAATGCTCGGGGTTCTATTTGTTTAATTTGAGCTTGCATTCCAATGTTTTTTCCCTTCATATTTGAGTCATTATCATAGCCTTGCCTGCAATCACTAATTGAAAATTTTAGAGAAGTTAGTCGGTCTAAAACTAAATTCGTTAAGCCCTTACCCGTCGTATCTGTAGCTTTTAAAACCCCATAAAAAGCTCCTTAATTTCATGTTTGTGTTGATTTCTATGAACAATTCAAACAATAAGTGATTTAATTGTTCATTGCGGCTCTGATCTGGAGTACAATCAACAATTATCGAAAAATATTTTGCACCTTTTATCATATCATCGATTTTATTTTGAAAAACTTTAGACACGATTGAAATTAGTTCATTCTGAATGCTTTTATACAAATATTTGTTTTGCGTTTCATTATTAGTTATCCGTCGTAGGTGTTCTGAAAGAACATTGTTAAATTCAGCAATTGCTGCTACTAATTTGAAAAAATTACCATTATTTTTGTCGTATAACCTGTCTAACCCACCCCTGAATGCCAAAGATTGCATTGAGAGAAACTTTACAAAAAAAATTTAAGAATTTTTACACAGTGGAAAAAATATTTTTGGTAATAAATTTCGGTAATTAAAATATTTATTTTATTATTTTAAATTCATTTTTATTAATTGGGTTTTGGCGTCCTCCAATTTTAGCGCCCCGTCAAACTGTTCGTACTGTTCCATGGAAGCGCCGGCCCGGCCATTACCACCTCAAAAAGAATGTAGTTGCTAAACAGTGTAGCTGCTAAACGGTTTCTACGCCCATTATCAAACTTCGCAAGGATTATCTATCTAAACACTATTAGCTATTTTTAAAAAAATTTTAATTGGTCTAACTTTGTGAAATTCGAATTTTAAAATTTAAATATATTATTTTCAAAAAAAAAATATTTTTAAAATCCAAAATTGTATTTAAAAAGCTCATTAAATAAATATATGTAAATTCGACTGTTTCATTTATTTTATTGTATCTTTTTAAATGAGGGTAATGGGATTCGAAGTACCGAATACCTCCATATTTAGTCAAATTTTTAAAGCCCAGCTCATTAACCAGACGTTATACTGTAAAAACATTTTGTATCTGGATCGAGGACATATAGGTAAAACATAATCAAATATTACTAAAATCGGAAATATCAAAATTTTTAACCTGTTCGGCTTTGCATGTAATGCCCCATAAATAAGTAAAATACAAACTAAACGTTTTTTCTAGAAAAGTTTTAAAAAGTTCAATTTGAGAACAGGGTGGTCCGGAAGAGTTTTGCAAATTCAAATTCAGGGTATCTTGCAAATCATATTGCAAGAGAACGACTCACTCGATATTAACGGTTTATCTTTGTTCGAACGCTAATTGCTATCCATCTATGGCGAAGCGCCATCTTTAAAAAAGGTTTTTTAATATTTTAATTTTAGGATTATTTATAAAAACGATTAACTCACCTATCAAACAGAATAAAGTTTGTTGAAATTGGTATATATCCGTTCTTAAACAAAATAAATTTCAAAGTTACCTTCGATTGGCAAAATGTTCATGCATGTTGGGGTGCACCCTATGCTCAAATTACGCACTTTGACTAAATTCTAAAATAATTTGTATTTTTCATTTTGTCCATACTACTTATATGCCAAGTTTCAGTAGTATTAAAAATCGTCAAGTTCAAATTCCGACTTTTTCGCTTGTGTAGATCACGTGCAGATCGTTTTGCATCTGCTAAAAAACGGAAAAACTAAATTATATTCTAAATTTAGGTCAATGATTGTCTTCTTTTCAATAGTATTCCTTTAATTTATCAAAAACTTGAAATTAAGAATAAGATTTAGTTAAAATCAATAGTAATTTCATTAAATTGAATGAAGTTAGAATTACATCTAATGTTTTTTAAGCTTTAAAATTACGTAACTTAATTCCACATGTCTGTGTGTACAGTTTGTGAGTTTTCTATAATAATCTGGATATTTGATTTTAATCCCGGTGACGTTTTAAACTGTCAGCATCAGAATGAAATTTACACACTAACGTAAATTTTGTGTTAAGAATAGATTAAGTAATATTTTTTTTTCAAATAAAATGTGTTGTGTAGCGCAATTAGCAATTACATACATTATGTGTCACAATAACACAAAAAACTTTTAAGATGGTCTCACAACAACATTTTTGGTTCTACGGTGTTGGTGGACGCAATTTTTTTTTAGTTTATTTAAAGAATGGATGACTAAACAATAAATCCTTAAAGAAATAGAAATAAAATGAAAGGGTAAAACGCAAATTTTTTAAGAAACTTTGCACGAACAAAACAACAATTGTGTTGCATAATCCAGTTAGTGGCATATTCCTTGATCATATGTCGCATTGTCTTGCTCAATGATTTAAGCCCAGATAAAGAGTTATATAAAGCCTCGTATCAATTGACAATAACTCGTGCTATAACCAATGTTATGTGATATCTCACGTTAACTCATATGTCAATTGCACTGGAGTCAGTTGCACATGTCAGTTGCACATTGAATTGGACTGGAGTAAGCGGGGTTGTCACATCCGTAGATCAAAAATAAAAAAATTTACAAATTAACAAAAACATGCGGAAGTAGAAACAGTTTTAGAGGTTTACTTAATACTTATAAAAAATTTGTTGCACTATTCCAGAATTTTACAAAATGAATTTTATTTAATTTGTTTAAATAATTTTGAAAATAATTTTTTCAATATACTTTCTACTAAAACTAAATCGTTTTTTTTATAAAATTGCAATCAATGCAAAATATTGATATTGGCATGCAACGGAATTTTTCTGTCGACATTTTTAAGTTTAAAAATTGGTTTTTTAAACACTAATGTTGTTTTAGTGTCTCGAAAATAAAAAAAATTATGAAAATATAAATAACCTTATGTTTGACTCATTGACGTATATAATTCATTTCAAAGATATGCATTGATGCGCGCGGTGAATTTGAAATACTTGTTATCCGTCCTAGATATCCAGATAGTAGTATTGACTACCCACACAAATCCTTCGTTTTTATTCAAGTAGCAACTTATTTAATTTTCAGTGTGGTGGGTTTTTATATTTGAAAATATATTCTAATTAAGTTTTTACATGTTCATTACAATCATACAGAAGTTGCAATTATAGTTCCAATCCGAGGAGAAGAATAATACGTTATAATCTGATTTTAAAAACAATTTAAAATATTTACGTATTATATTATATTTTAGCTTGTTTACCCACCAAAGTAAGATATTTTGTTTATAAAAACAATATTAAGTTTCAGTTGAAAATGTCAACTGTTTGTGTGATTAATATTTACAAAATTTAATTTACTATACAATTAAAGATATTTTTCCTAAAAAATTATCTTGTCACTTCGTTTATTACCTCATATTTGTTTTTGAATCTTAAACAAAACAAAATTGTAAAATTTTATACACATAAAACAATAAAGACAGCAGAAATTCATCTATAAGTTGTATGAACAAACAAGCTTTGTGAACAAGACCGACAACAATCGCTTGAGAATTTCTCTTCAAAGTATTTATTATGCTAAAGTTCGATTAAGTTAGGTTATAATCTAGACACAAGCATCGAATTGAATCCACCACAAACAGATACATCAGATCATACAAGGTGCGTGCATCTAAAAAGTTCAGTGTGGCATCATGTGTCATCATCATTGCAACTTGCAACTGCTATCATTTAATGAGTTTCTATCTTTTGTTCTGCCATTTTTCTCAATTCGGCCGCGTTTTCGTTCGGCAAAGTCTGAATAATGTCGATTGCCCGCCATCTTGTAAATTTGCTAAAACAATTTTTTTTTAACTATGGGTGGTGGAAATTTGTTTTAGAACACGAGGGTAGGCTTGTCCGACAAAAATGTGTCTGCTATTGTGGAGTCCGACAATTGGGATTTTGGTATGTTTGGGTTGTCGGACTCGACAATAGCAGACACATTTTCTTCAGATTAGGCTACCCTCGTATTCTAAAACACATTTCCAACCCCCATAGTTAAAAAAAATTACAAGATGCCGGGCAATCGCCATTTTTCGGAGCTTGCCGAACGAAAAAGCGGCAGAATCGAGAAAGATAGCAGAACAAAAGTAATCGGACTCATCAAGAACATCATTATCAAATAAAATCGGTGTGGGCCCACGACTATATATTTTCCAATAAAAGAGAGTTCAGTAATGACACCCACACCCATGTTAATATCTATGCGATTCATTCATATCATTTGGTCAGTTCTCTAACGGTCTAGTTTTGGTCAAATCTGCTTGGTTATCACACATGCTATGCGATCAGACCATCAGACCAAATGTGCTTATTTCCTTCAGCAGAAGTTTGCATGAAAAAAGTGGTATTTCCTAAATTGTCCTGCTTGGTGAAATAAAGCGAGAAAGGCCCTAGTACCCATTGACTGGTTAGATTGACGTAAAAATCCCGTTATCTCTTTCAGGTACTACATTACACTTCAACCACGACTATACTCGCTTTTGATTATACTTACTATATTTAGGACAGCCACCAAATCGTGATTGCATACTGCATGATTTGTCGGACAATCGAGTTGTATATCCTGTGAACAACGTGGGCTCGGGTTCCCATCTAAGTCCAATGGTTTAAATTTATTCAAGATGGTTTGAATTTATTCACATAATCTGTAGGTCTGAAACCATGCCACAATTCAGCTCTGTAGATTGTAGATACCATTATTTATTGATAAGGATGATTTTGGGAAAATGTCTAGAGTTCAACGTTTACTAACCTTTTTATGGAAGTTTTGACTTCAAGCAGGCCTACGACTCTCTCGAACAGGAAACTCTATGGTTTATTATTTCGGTTACTGTTGTAGTTATTATTAATTGTATTATTCGTAATTATTATAAATTGTTATTGATTATGTTTTTATTTTTGCTCTACGAGTGTGACAAACCGCGTGCTCCAGTCTCTGCTATTGGAATACAAGTTAACGTGGGATACCCCATACCATGGGCAATATCAGTAAGATATCACTAGTCAAGGTGATATCTTAGGGGTGCTGGCGGATGAACTCTATTCAGTCAACGGTAGCACCTTCCGTCTTAGCAGTAGAATATTTCTTAATGATGGCACAGTATTGATTGCACAAAGAAACGAGTCTTCATATAACTCTATATCTGCACTTTAATCATTGAGGAAGACTGGGAAGATTGGAGTCTTGGTAACTCCGTTTTAGTTATTTTTCCTGCAAATTTTTAAAACAAATTTGCTTTTTACCACTTATTTTATTTGTCTTTGTCTATTCTATCATGAAATATTGTTCTATGTCATAATTTATATGTGATAGGATTTATTGTTTGTTTATCCATTTTGTTACAAAAAATATAAATAAAAACAAAAAAAAGAGTCGCGTCCTTGGAACGCATGTGGCTTGTGGGACATTGGTTTTAAAAGGTTTAACTGTATTGTTGTGACACATATTGTAATGCCTACTACACAACCAATTTTATTAAAAAAATTTTAGGCTTACTTAACAATACATAAATAATAATAATAAATAGAACATAATAATAATAACAACAGGTTACAGGTCGGAATTTTTTTTCATCTCTGGGGGAGGGTACTCACACAATGAACCTGCCGAGTCCACTCGCTCGGAACCTGGGGACTGGAGTTATTCAACAAATTCTATAACTCGTAAACGGTGCACTTTGGGATACTGGTGCTATGGATCGTTCTGGTTCCTTAAATGTTTTTCTATAACTTAAAATTAAAAAAAAAAAATTTTGGTTTCAAATTTTGGCGAAAAACTGCGAAAAAATGTTTAAAAAACGATATTTTTTAATTGAATTTAGTTATTTGCAAATAATTGTTTATAATATAATTGACCCCTCTATCTTGTAGCTGAAACCTCAACAAAAAATAAAAGCTTTGGAACGTTTCATTCGACTTAATAGTTTTTGCACAATTCCATTTTGCACTTAATGTCTGAAAAAAAGTCGTTGGAGTCCTTTTAATAAAAAGCTCATGTCTCTCATTTTTTTTTTACAGATATTGGGGTCTATTCAGTAAAGATTGAAAATTTCTGCTATTCTACTATTTTTTGTATGAAATTTTATTTTCCCGTTATAAAATTTTATACAAAAAATAAAAGAATAACAGAAACTTTCGATAAAAGATTTTACTGAATAGACCTAAATATATGTAACTATCAAATTCTGAATAAAAAACTAAAATATTCATATAAATAAATTGATTTTCACAAATTTTTGAAGATTACTTTTAATATTTTGATAGTTTAAAAAATCATAAACAAAAACCTATATACGAGTTCTTAAAATTTCACTTCAGAATGTAATAATTGCATGCATTATCCGTTAAACTTGAGAAAAAAATAAAAGTGTTATTTCGAGATACGAGTTTTGCTGTAAAAGGGCTCCAGCGCGCCACACAACGTGAATGAAATAAATTATAGGTTTCCAACTAATGATGAAATACAGTCAAACTTCCATAAATCGAACTTCTATTATTCGAATTTCTCTATAAATCGTATTAATATTTCGAATTAAAATTTTGATTTTCATTATAAATCGTTTCTATATTTCGAAATTTCCCTAAATCGAACTAAAATTGATGGCTTTTGGTGGTTCGAATTATAGAAGTTTCACTGTAATAATAATAATGAAATGAAATCCGTGAGAGTTATTACAAAACTCTCATAAACGCATAACTCCATTTCACATACTGGAAAAAAATCTGAATATAGTTTTTTTCTTTTGTTGATATCAATAAGTAATAACATACCAAATTTTCAGATTTAAAAAAAATTCGAAAAATTTGGTTTATTTTCAAAAGAATAGAAAGAATATATTTCTCGAAAATATCACGCAAAGAAAATGCTAAAACCAAAATTTAGCGATGAACGCAATTGACCAATGGACTAAATTTTCTTTGTTATTAAATAAATAATTTGTTAACAAAATATATAAAAAAATGTTGGCGTGTCTGCCTAAGCATTCGAACAAGGCACTGAAGAGGAAGGTTCGAATTTAACCGGAACAAGAGGAAGGTTCGAATTCAACCATACTTTTGAATTGAAAAAATTCTAATTACTTCCTTACTTACGTGAGTTTAATTGTTCTCAAAAATTCCCAATATAAAAAATATTTTAATCTACTATCGGAAGTAGTTTAATCAGCAATAAATTTTCATTTATAGTAAGCAGAAAACTATTACAAAGTCGTTTCAAGTCACGTTTAAGCACTTCAACAATCACTGTAGCCTTCGAAATGATTAACATAATTTGTTGATTATTTCAGGGTTAATGAACAGATTGTAAATGTGTTGTGTTTTTGGTTTTCAATTATATTGTAGGAAGTCTATATGAATGAAATAATTGATAAGACTAACCTATTTATTTAGCGTATGGTTTTTATGACACATTAAAAAACAAAAATGGGGTAGCGAAATCCGAAATTCGACGTCCACGCCGCGCCGTGCTGCTCCTACATAGAGCATGAACGCCTTAAAAAAAAAAAAATTAAAATTAAAATAGGTAGATTTTTCGCTGAAATCTACCTAAAACAAAACATGAATACACATTAAATGAGCTTACAATCAATTTGATTGCGCGTCTTTTAGTTAAAAAGTAAAATATTTTAGCATTGGGCAGTACATTTGAACATTAGATGTTTACATTGAGTGAGTCTATCCATGCTACTACATCGGTAGTTGCCAAATGGATGTCTGAGATGTTGCCATTGTATCGTCAAATTGGACACACAGTTGCAATGTGTTTTAGACTAACCTATACATAGTGTGGATAGGAAAGTGGTTAGTCGTCCCGGGTTCAAATCCTGATTAGAGCAAAAAGTGTTTTTCAAGCTTTTGTTGAAAATCTTTAACAGCCCATCATACCCCGATCTGCAGTATTGATGAAATTAAAATTGTGACTGGTGGGAAAATTTTTGGGTGGTATCAAAGAAGTTTGGCGTAATGAACTTAACAGTTTAAAAATGCCAGTTCATGAAATAACATGAGCTTCTTTTAAAATAAAACCTACGTTTTGAATACAAAACTATTTGCTATTTTTCATACTATCAACAATAATACAACACAATAAAATCTTCAATAAATAAGTCATTGTTGAAATAAACTTGTAGATAAAACTGTTATAAGTAGTAACCACTTTAGCTTCGTAAACAGAAGATATATGTAGCATTGTTTTATAATTTTACAAAAAATTTAATAAACGTAAATTTTAGTTGGTCGAGGTCTTATGTATAAACGTATTTAGGTATCATTTGTATAAACAAATTCACACAATTTTGAGGACAAAGTCTCATTACTATATCCTATTATTTCGGGTATTACTATTACATTGTCATACCACCAGTTGTTGGTCACTAATACTTCTTAAATGAAAACATAGCAAATTTTTGAACTTATCTTCTTCGACTCGCTTTGAGCTACTTTTGATTCCCTCAATTTCTCAGTCATATTGGATATCTCTCTTTAGTTTTCAGCGTCTCTTGGCAACTAGGTTTTTATACGTTTCCATCCGGTTGATGTTTGAAATTGTTGGGTTTGGTAGGTGCAATTATTTAATTCGTGAATTAAACTTTGAACAGAAAAAAGGCATTAATTTAATAAAAAAATTAAACAAATAAATTTAAACACAAATTATTCAAATTCATTGAAACGCCAGGCGTTTAAGTAAATAACTAGCAAATTGGAATATAAATACAGATTAATTTAACTTTTTGCAGCACGTGATTTTAATGTTGCATTATATAAATAAAATTGTTTTATTCTCTTCCATTTAATTATATCAGCTTTATTTTTATGTTTTTTCGATAATAATAGTATGTATTATTGTATTGTTTTCTAACCTATAGCCTAATGAACTTAACCTATTATCTAATGAAAATTTTCCTATAAAAAAATTATCATTATTCAATTTTTTTTTTTTTTTTTTTTTTTAATAAAATGTGTTGTGTAATAGGGTTTAGAATATGTGTCACAACAACACATAAATACCTTTTAAGACCTAGGTCTAGACCTGGGTCCCACAACAACTGGCGTTCTGAGGTGTAGATTAACGCTTTTTTTAAACATCTGTGGGTTGAAGCCACCTGAGACTAAGTGTTCCGGCAAACTATTCCATTTGTACGCAGTTCGGACAAAGAAGTCTCTCTGCGATCTGCCAGTATGACAGCGCGGGATCTTTACCGTTTCACTGGTTGCGGCAGCCGATTGCCGAGTGGAACGGGGGTAAGAATAAGTCTGAGGCATGATGCCGCTGATTTCATCTGAGCACTGCTGATGACGATATTTGTAAAAAACAACGAGGTCAGCAACAGTGCGACGATGTTGTAGGGAATCAAGTTTTGATGTCAAAGTTCGATCACCTACAATTCGTATAGCTCGCTTTTGAACAGAGTCCAAGAGGGCCAAGATGGAAACAGAGGCAGCACCCCAAACTTGACAGCAGTACTCCATACAGGGACGAATATAGGACTTATAAACATGGAGCAATTGGTATGGAGTGAAAAATTTTTTGCATCTATTTAGGAGGCCGAGTTTTTTAGACGCGCTTTTTGCCATCGCCATTACATGATCGTTCCAGAGTAGGTCATTTGAAACTGCAACACCCAATAAACGAATGTTTTTACATTCACCTATTGGTTCATTACACATACTAAATAAAATATCTTTGGGGAACTCGGTCTTTAATCTGGAAACAATCAACAGCTGTGTTTTGGTGGAGTTGAAATTGACAAGGTTTTGGTCACCCCAGTAAGAATTGGGTCACCCCATGAATTTTATTCTCTCGCAAATTAAAATTCTCGCTCGTGCCTCGCTCAAATTTTAAACTTTTGCTTGAGAATAAACTATTTCATTATACACTCATTGATTAAACTACTATTTTTTCTGTAGTCGTTTAAACGTTTATTTTTAAAATTACGATTTTTGAAATATGTATCCGTAGCCGATTCGGATAAATATTGTAAAAATAGAAAATACTTTAACTGATGAGGGGGGAGGGGGGAGGAGGATGATGAGATTCTTCCATTTTTTCTTAATTTTGTTGACAAAGTGAGCGAGGGAAGATCTAAAATCTTATGCAAGATAAAAAAATTATAACAAACGATTTTTTTTATCGCAGTACTGTAGCCACACTATATTCTGATCTAAGCTATAATCTTATCTGGTAATTGACTGTAGAGCAATTTCAATACACCAGGGTCGAGCAAGTTTTTGATTTTTCAACACCCTGTATCTTAAGACAGGGTTAAAAAAAAAACTAAAAACTGAACTAAAATTTTTTTTATTGATGTCAACGAATTCCAAAACCTAAATATACAAAACTGAAACCTCATTTCCAGACCTTGCTGATTTCACGTGTTTTTCACCTATAGCGAAGAATGGCACCTTGAGCTTGCTAGTTTTATATTATTCCTTTATGACCATTTGTGTTCCCAAATTGATGAACGCAGCCGTACTACTAATGAAGAATTAGAAAAACAAAAGCAAGGGTGTTAAGTTCGCAATTGCATTACTTTTGCTTATAAAAGGGGGTGGGATCTAAAATCACAGAAACGTTGCTTACGTAATATGTACTTGAACGCCACCTTTGAACCAATAATATTACATATATCAAAAATTAAAACTTGCGTTTTTTTCTTATGTATATTTTAGGTAATTCCTTTGGTACGGTTAGCTAGCACGGGCATTAAATAATTTATAGCTTTTTTTTAGTTATAATTGTAGTTAAAAGTATTACAATAAATTTCTCTCTCTCTCTCTCTCTGGCGTTTCCATCCCATGGAGGGATTTTGCCGTCTGTGCAATCAGCTTCCAATCGTCTCGTTCCATGACCAGTTGACCCCAGTTTCGACATCCTATATCACGAAGGTCTTGGATGATGTCATCACGCCAGCGTTGTCTAGGTCTTCCTCTTCGACGAACACCAGCTGGTTGTTGTTGGGACGCTTTTTTAATCATTCTATCTAATGGTGCCCTTTCTACATGACCAAACCATCTAATCCGGTTAGATTTAATGAATCCGATTGCATCGCAGCCTCCAAGAAGCTGTCTGATTTCATGATTCATTCGGATTCTATACTGATTTTCAGCAACTTTACATGGACCATAAATTGTTCGTATGACTTTCCTCTCGAATGTTGATAAAATTCTACAATCGGAGGAAGTCAGTGTCCAGCTTTCGCTTCCAAAGGTAAGCACAGGTCGAATTAATGCTTTGTAAAGTGTGAGTTTGCACGACTGCGAAAGATGTTTGGATCGCAAAAGTTTTGAGTATGCGTAGAAAACTCTGTATGCGGCTGAGACACGGGCTTTAATATCTGCCTGCATGTCATTTGACGATGTTATTACAGACCCGAGGTATTTGAAGTTTTCTACACGTTCCACTTCATAGTCGCCAGTATTCAGATTGCCGGGAGGTATATTCCTGGATGTTGTTAAAAGTTTAGTCTTGCCGGTGTTAATGCATAATCCAAGTCGTTTAGCATTTCTTTCAAGCTGAGAGAGACTATCCTTGATATCGCTTGTTCTACGTCCGAGAAGCACAATATCATCTGCATAGCCAAGAATTTGACTAGATTTGTTAAATATACAGTTTTGTGTCTCAATGCGGCTTTTTCTTATCGCGTACTCAAGCGCCAAATTAAATAGTACGGGCGCGAGTGCATCACCTTGCCGAACACCTGATGTTATATCAAAAGAGTCAGAAACTGACCCTTCGATTACTATTCTACAGTTTGATCCCGATGTTGTGAGTTTGCACAGAGAAACAAGTTTCGCTGGAATACCAAGGCATATGAGTGCAGACCAGAGGTTGTCGCGGATGATGCTATCATATGCTTGCTTGAAATCAACGTAGAGCTGGTGAATGCTGATGTTGTACCCCCAACATTTTTCCAGAATCATCCTTAAGGTAAAACATTGATCTGTGGTTGAACGGTTGGGACGAAAACCACACTGATAGTCGCCGATGATAGATTCGGCGAACGGGATGAGGCGAGCGAGTACGACATTAGCTAGTATTTTATATGCAGTGTTCAACAGTGCGATTCCACGATAATTCGCACACTTTAGGCGGTCACCTTTTTTATGTAGCGGAACAATGAGAGCTGTTTTCCATTCAGCAGGTAGCTCTTCTTGGTCCCAGATTGCAAGAATCAGATCATATATACGTGAGACCAGAGCTGCTCCATTCTTAAATAGTTCTGCAGGGATTCCATCGATACCTGGTGATTTGCCATTTTTTAATTTTTTGATGGCAGCTTCCACTTCTTCTATTGTTGGGTAAGGGACAAAAGTCTCCTCACTTGACGGAGCAATCGCTCGAATAAGATGAACTTCATTCGTCCTATTCAGTAGGTCTTGAAAGTGGGATCGCCATACTTCCAGCACATCACGTTCACTTGTTGTAAGCTCGTTGTTTCCATTTTTGATGGCTGTAGATCTTGGGTGGAAATCTTTGGTCAGATTCCGCGCATTGGCAAAACACTCTTTCGAATTTCCATTAGCCGCATGTTGGTTGATGTCTTTGATACAGCTCTTCATGTGTTCGCGTTTCTTTTTCCGTAGGAGTTTTGCTGAGGCTTTTCTGGCGCATAGATAATCAGTTTGGGAGCTTCGGGTGTTTCTTGTTAACCATTTTTCCCGCAGTTTTTGTTTGTGCTCAATGCTTTCGCGGCACTCGTCATCAAACCATTCGTTACGTGATTTCGGTTGTCGTTTTCCGATTGTAGTTTGTGCTGCGGATATGATGGTTGATTGAAGCGTTTGCCATTCTTCTTGTATGTTTAATGGCATCTCAGATGGGATGTCATGTTCTTCTATGCTTTGCGTTACAATTTCCTGATATCTATTCAGTGTTTCCAGGTGTTTAAATGCTTCGACATTCCAGCGCACGGTCTTTTTTGCTTGCCTATTAAATGTAGATGATAATTTGCACTTATACTTAAAGATGACAAGCATATGATCGGTGTCCATATCAGCACCTCTGTATGATCGAACGTCAGTTACACTTGTAGAGTGTCTCTTAGAAATCATGACGTGATCGATTTGATTTTCAGTTCTTCCATTGTTTGATTTCCACGTTGCTTTGTGGATTCTCTTATGAGGAAAGAATGTGCTAGAAATTACTAGATCATACATCATAGCCAGTTCAGCTGCGCGAAAGCCGTTATTATTACTAGTATGATGCAAGCTGTTAGGGCCGACATGTGTTTTAAGTTCTGCACTTCTACCAATTTGCGCATTGAAGTAGCCTACCACGATTTTTATATCGTGCCGCAGGATGTTATTGATGACTTCTTCGAGTTGTAGAAAGAACAAGTCTTTAATGTCATCTGCTTTGTCTTCAGTAGGTGCATGAACATTGATGATCGTTACATTAAATTTTTGCAAACGGATTCTTATTGTGCATATCCGCATATTAATTGGGCGAAAGTCGATAACATGTTGATTCACGCGACGATATGTGAGAAAGCCAACTCCAAATTCTCCTCCGTTTTCATGACCGCAATAGTAGAGAGTATATCCCTTGGCTGTTTCGTGGATTCCACTCCCTGGCCATCTTAGTTCTTGTAACGCCACTATATCCAGTGTATAGCTATTGATTTGGTTTGTAAGTTTTAGGAGATCTCCTGGTCTTCTAAGGCTTAGCACGTTCCAGGTTCCCATTTTTAAATCGTAGTCCTGGTACAGTTTCCGAGGTCGTTCTAATAATGAATCCGAGATGATCCGAGGCCTGTGTACAGAATTCATGACAAGTAATTTTTTACGGAAATGGGGTGTTAGCCCTTCGCCCAACCCAAATTTTCGTGAATGGGTTCGTTCTGCATCTTAAGGTCACCAGAAACAACCTTTTTACATGTTTATATAGCGAGCCGCTTGATCCAAGACAGGCGCCCGCTACAAACCGCCCCTAACATGGAGAACAGCCGCTTGCTACACGTTTATATAGCGAGCCGTTTGATCCAAGACAGACGCCCGCTCCAAGCCGCCCCTAACATGGAGAACAGACGCTTGAGTTGTATTGGTTTTGTGGCGCCAATGACTCGCCATGGTGCAGAATCATTGAGTATAAGCAGTATTTACTCTGCCCCTTTCAACTACACCAACCTAATTCTGTTAGCATTACCCAGGTAGCACGGCGTGGACGTAGAATTTCGGATTTCACTATCCACTACTTCGGATTTCACTACCCACTTATTACAATAAATGTAAAACAAAAATTTGAAAACAGAAAGGTATGCCGGAAATTAACCCCACCACTTCCGATTTTCCTGAAACTTCGGTAATTGTTAATATAATATATATTTTTTGTTTTTGAGGAAAAGATGCTTCAAAATCGCCATGTTTAAAACACTAAAATTAAAACAAACTAAATACAACTATAAATTTCTTTTATCACTGCAATATGTTTATGTCTTATTATAAGACTTTATGTTTTACCTAGTATTTTTAAACAAAGGACTTAAAATCGATTAACAAGCTCGCGCACTATTTAACATTAAATTTTCTTTGTTTCTAAATTTCTTAAAAAATTTTGAGCTACGCTTTATGTCAAAACTACTGAAAAAACTAAGGAAATAAAAAAAGTAAAATTTTTTTTATCATACTAACGATTACCGAAGTTGTTCAAATTTTTAACTTTATCGGCGTCTTGATTGGATTTTCCATCCAAGGAGAAAATACATCATGCATACTTGCATACTTGCAAGGAGTCCACCAACATTTTGCCTATTCGCCTATTGGATTTAATTCGAATATTAACAATAGATTTTTTTGTGGCACTTTTTGAGTTTTTTCTTTTTGTATTTGCAGGTCTGTGAGAAAGTAGCAATAACGAATGTGTTACCTGCTGTTAAAATAGAGATAATCATCATTATGGAAGGTAAACAAAATTTCTTAATATTTAAATCAATTTAAAAGTTTTTTTAAAACAAAGTAAGGTTTCAATCAGAAAAATTACACGAAAATCCATAGTATTTTTCTAATTAACAGTAGCTTATTGAGTAAGTGTTTAATGATATTTTTTATTATTGAGTAAAAGTTAACAATTCGATCGCAGCATCGAAAATTTGTAAAATCATTAACCATGAAACCAATACTAAATTTTATCCTTTCGACACAGTAACACTTATTAATTTAAATAGAATTATTTTAGAATTCATAGATAAAATGATGCATAGGCTAACTTCACCACAGCTCTGGAAACAAAAGGTTCTGGATATATATTGAGCTGATATCCATAAAATACTTTAATTAATGGCTAGCCAATGTTATAGTTTTCGCGTAGTTCTAATTATATAAACATTAAAGAAAGCTGTAGTATCCCAGCAAACATAAATTCTGTTGTATAAAAGTAAAAAAATTGTTTACCGGAAGTTGAGATGCAGAACTGTTGTGAACCGTACTAAATGCTTATGTAACACGTTTCATCCGATTAGATTTTCAGGTACAGATGTTATTGAACTTTCAAAAAACAGTTGCTCCTGGGACCTCCCACCGTTTAGTTCGATATCGCTCAAAAACAATCAGCTCATTGCCATACATATTCGCATCTTTTTCCAAAGTGTCATCAAAATTCATTCACGAACGAATGTTGTATGCTCCCAACAAACATTGAAAAATGTGAAAAAAAATTATCTGTTGTATGGTGGGCCCCTCAACCCTTTGTCCAATGTACTCCGAATTCTGGTGAAATCTTTCTCATGTTACTTGGAAGCCTTTACCAACGTTTCATGAAAATCGATCGGTAATTGTAGGTAACAACAAACACACGAGAAAAAAACTTTTTAACCGGATGTGAAAAACCGGAAGTTAGTATGCTGAAATATTGAAAACAGTACTAAAATTAGGTTCCAAAGTTTCAATAAAATCGAAAGCTGGGATCAGAAGTTATTGAAGATTTAAACTTAGAGGTGTTTGGGAGACCCCCGCCATTTTGTCCAATCTTAAAATGAATCCAGATTTTCTTTTTTCAAGTGAATCTGGATAATTTGCGAAAGTTTCATCAAGATCCTATTCAGAGATGCCACGAAACTACCCACCCACAGACATACAGCAAAATTTTTATTATGGCTATTTAGATAGAGGATGGTCAAAATTTGCCTATATCTTGGTATTATATCGATTGGCTGACGCAATTTGTTTGATGGTTCTTACTTCTTGGTTATTATCCTGCTTGTACAATGTACATTGTGGTATGGTGAGTAGACGGTAAACAAAACTGTTATATGTTGCTCTTTTGAGATATTGTAGATGTTTTCTATGTATATTGAGTTGAGGCTTATCTTTATTTTTGATGATGTTTAGATCCCAAAAATTGATTTTATTGCTGTTATCAATTTCGCACGTAAACTAGTTTATTGTATTTATTTAATTGATTGTTGTTGCAGTATATTTTATTTGTCTTTTGTTACCTTTATATATCGAACATATAATATTGTGTTGGTCTATGTTCTAATCTGGACTGCATATCAATTTATTTTCTTAGTAGTTTAAATATATTTCGGCCGTCAAACCTGTCAGTGGTGAACCCATGGTTAATCCTTGATCTTGTGAGTAGTATTCGTTGTTAAACGATGAATAGTTTTGTGCCAGTATGGTTTTGAGGAGTTTTTCTATTTCATTGATTTGATTGTTGGGAAGTTTATTGTGATCTTGTAGTTGTTTGATAGTTAATTCAAAGGCTTTTTCGACAGATATATTGGTATACATGTTTGTGACGTCTAATTATAACATTGTATAATCTTTTTCTATTTAAATGTTGACCTCTTTTTGGATAAATGTGGTAAAGTTTATTCGGAGTCTAATTGTCATGTTTTTTTCAAACGGCGTTTGTTTTCCTTGATTCACTCAAACTTGACCAAAATACTCCATACAGGGACGAATATAGGACTAAAAATATGTGGAGTATTTGATATAGAGTGAAATATTGTTTACATCTATTGAGCAGAACGAGTTTTCTAGACGTTGTCTTTGCCCCTGCTATTACATGATCGATTTAGAATAAGCCGTTGGAAATTGTGACTAAAAATAAACAGATGATTTCTTATTCGCAATTTGCTTGCCAAACGTACTAGTTGAAATAATGTTGGAGAACTCGGTCTTCAATCTGGGAACAATCAATAGTTGCGTTTTGGTGGAATTGAACTTCAAATTTTGGTCACCTCAATCGGCGACTTTCTTGTTCAGACTTTTTAACGTTTGAGAATAAGGGGGTAAATTAGTTAAAGTTAAGGCGTTAAAAGTAAAACATATTAAATTAATGAAATTATTAAAGAGTGAGAACGAACAAAACACGATGTGGAAAATTTTAGTTTTTATTTGCTGTTTTTTGTTTTTTTTTTACAACGATTGCCGTGCCGTCCTGGAGTTATAATTAGAATGTTTTATATTTGTTTCCGTACTATAATATGAAGGTATTGTATAATAAATAAAAAAATTGTAACCCCTATACTCATATACATGTATATTATATATGCTAGACTGGTCGTTAAAATTTAAATTTCCTCAGACGTCCACTAAAAAATTCTTTTTGGTCAAAAAACCACGAGTGTATTTGTTTTAGATAAAAATAACACGTGCCGCAAAATCTTCGAAGCTTATTTTTTAATAAACTCGTAAACATCTCATAAAGTATGCAGATTTAAAAAATAATCACATAAACAGTTTTGAAGGAAATTTAATTCTCTACAAAAAGGTCCAAGTCAATTTTTTCCTAAAATCTATATTTCTGATGATATTTTGAAAAAAAATTTGAAATTCTTTTTTACTCGTAAAAACAAATTACGAAAATTTTGACGAAAAAGTACTCATCTTGGTTTTTCTTTTTATGATTAAATAATCATCATGCTATGCATATTCTTTTGAAGAAGAAAAGTAGTACTTTTTCGCCATTTTTATTATTTATGTTTTCGTAAATTACGAAAATTTAGAAGTTTCTTTTTAAAATATCATCAGAAATATGCGTTTTTGGCAAAAAAAGACGAGGAACTTTTTTGCAGAGAGTTAAATTTTCTACAAGAATGTTTAAATAAATAGTTTTTTTAAACTGGATATTTCATGAGATATTTCAAAAAAATGTCCTCGTGCTTTTTTGACAAAAAGAGCAATTCCACGTCACCACAACATCGATGTTCCCGACCCCGATGAAATATCATACACAGATAGCCAATGACAAAATGAAAATACCATTTCTTTCGAAAAATGAACTTTCGCTCTGGGGCTGACACAGGGTGGCGGCAAAGTTTTACGGGTTGGCGAAACATTAGTATATTTGGCTGACGATTGCGAACGATTGACTAAAGCGATTTAAGTCATTTACAGCTCATTAGAAAGGTAATTGATAGACCTTATAAATTTTTTTTTTTAAATTTTAGTGATTTTTTAAAACTCTGTTAAACTTAAATAATATTTTCAAAGATGGCGCTGTTGAGGGTACCCTCACTTTTACCACATTTTTTTCCAGAAAAAAAAATGTTTAATTAGTTCGTAATCTAAAACGAAAGTTTCCCAATTGCATGATTTCTCGTTTTGAAAATAAAATTCTTACAAAATTTTAATTTCCGTTTTTTCAATTTTTTGTTTTTTAAAAAATGTATTTTTTTAAACTAAAACCGCCTGAATTCTTGTTTTATAGAAATTTAATTATTTTGAGGATACAAGTTAAGTATTTGAGGGTGTGGATGCTTTTTACATAATTGACTTTTTCTCCCATTTCTACCTGTCCGAAATTAATCATAAATGAATGTACCTGAAATATATTAAAACTGATGTTGAGTTCATTGCTGAACTGAATTCATTGTTGATTGCCATTTTGTTGCCCATTCATAAGGATCTATAGAAGTTTGAATAATATTCTTGTTATAGAAAAACTTTATCGATGAGCACCTTGTTTCAATGTACCGTCACACATTCCATCACACGGTCCTTTTCCATGACTGGTATCGTAGAAGTGCCACTCTGCGTCTATATTAAAATCTGGTTTGTGGTAACATTGATTTATAAAACTATATTTATTTTTATGCTGAGATCCAGCACCATCAGTCAGTCATATAGACTTTTTCAGGATGTTTTATTTTATCTTTTATAAAATCAATCATTTGTGATATGAATAGATACACTGCCACACTATCATGTTCAGTTATATCAGAGATGATGACAAAACTTAAGTGATCGATACCTTGACTAGTAGGTGAATTATACTACATTAAAAACGGTTGTATCGTAGTTTGCGAATTATTAAAATGATATACTCTTCACAAAATCTTGAATGAAAAAAGATCAATTTTCCGAAGAATCGCCAAGTACTAAGCACTCTCCCGCTTTCATTCCACACATTGACATTTATCGTGTAATTTACCACAACTAACAAATTTCATTTCACCATATACCAGTAAAAATTATTATAGAGAAATGAAGTCACGGCTAGAAACAAGATACAGAGAGGCTGTAACTATAAAAGGTACACAATCATTTCGTGCGTTCACCCAAAGATGAAAAAACATTGCTCACAAAAATATATTCTAATTCAGCTAAAACTATGATTTTTCAGATAAGCCGTTAATATGCAATGTAAATTTATTTTATATTTTTAATTTCTTTTATATTATTTTATATTATTAATAAATGTATATTGTTTTTATTACACAACTTAGAATAAAAATAAAAAGTTAATTATTATATGAATTCTATACAACATGCATTTTATTTCACATAATTTTTCTCACTATTTACTTCTCAGCATCAGTTTTAATATATTTCAGGTACATTCATTTATAATTAATTTCGGACAGGTAGAAATGGGAGAAAAAGTCAATTATGTAAAAAGCATCCACACCCTCAAATACTTAACTTGTATCCTCAAAATAATTAAATTTCTATAAAACAAGAATTCAGGCGGTTTTCGTTAAATAAAATGCATTTCTTAAAAAACAAAAAATTGAAAAAACGGAAATTAAAATTTTGTAAGAATTTTATTTACAAAACGAGAAATCATGCCATTGGGAAACTTTCTAGTAGGGGAGCCCGAGATGCTAAATTTGCAGTTACTAGAGCGTCATAGGGACTTATTGGATTGTGAAGTTTACGTTCTAAAATGAAAAAAGGTTATGTCAAGTTTTCCATTTTAGTGGGGGGGAGAGCGTGTAAGAATTTTTAAAAATGTAAAAAAAAACAGTCACATAAAAATACTCGAGCGCGTCAGATATTCATAGAGTATATGCGCTTTGTCTTTCTGATAACCGATACATATAAATCTGACGATTAACTAAAGAGAGGTGGGCGTATAGAGAGGTGGAAAAACAAAAAAAAAAAAAGTTATTCGAGCGTGTCAGATATTCAAGGTTTATGTAAAGTGAACTCAAAAAAGTGTCCTATTTAAATGACTGCCGATTTAAACGTGACCAAAAGTCATGGCTGATTTTGAAAAATGTAAAAATAAAATGTGACCTTGAGATACTCGAGCGCGTCAGATTTTTATACGGGGGGATCAACTTGATGTCTTCGTCCTCCAGGATGATAATCTGACAATTATATGGAGGGGTACTGTTCGTCTGACAATTTTAAAGTGACAATTATTTGTCGTTTCTATTTCTATGTAATTTTTTTCAAAAACAGTATTTTTAATCTACAACTGTAGTAAATTTAATAGTTAAAAAGCATAATTTACCATTTTGTTTTATGTTACTAGGATTATCTTAGTTATATTAATGTTTTTGGATTGAAAATTACGATTACTACAATTAATGTAATATGAAATATTTGACAATTGATTTTTCCTGCAATTAAGCGAGCAAACATTTACTAGATTTTAGAGTGTTTTTAATTTATTTTTAAACAGTGCACGAAATTCACAAAATAACTTATAAATACAACAAACAAATCAAAGCGTCTAGCAGCCACCAAAAACGTGTACACTATGGTGATCAGCTGAGATGGCGTCATGCCAACAGACGCTCTAGTGGAGTTGGTGCGAGAGAGTAAGAGATAAAGAAAGAGTGAGAGAGAAGTGAGGCGCGGCGTGGTGAATACACAGCTCTCAGCATCTCTACGCTCCATCTTTTATTGACGATTTTACCTGAATCTCCCCATGAAAACTGTCAGAATATATGTTTTCCGTAATCCTGATAGGATTACCTTCAAAATTAAAAAATAGTTTATCGCGCTCGAGTATTTCAAGGTGTCGTTTTTTTTTACACCTTTGTGACTCGCCTATTTCCTTATGTCACGGTCAAATTGTCAGATTATTGAAATATACACTTTTCTGGATGTATTTAACTTACCTTCTCTTAATCTGACGCGCTTGAGTTTTTCTGACGATTGATTTTTTTTTACTAATCTGACGGGTTGCCCTCGACGCACCCCACTACATTAAGGGTTCATATTTGGTAGGAGTATATTACAGGGTGCAAGTTTTCTCCCCATATGATTTTCTGACGCGCTCGAGTAACTCGCAAAATCCCCGCTTGGGCTCCCCTACTATTCGTTTTAGATTACGAACTAATTAAACATTTTTTTTCTGGGAAAAATGTGGTAAAAGTGAGGGTAACCTCAACAGCGCCATCTTTGAAAACATTATTTAAGTTTGGCACAGTTTTAAAAAATTACTAAAAAATTAAAAAAAAATTTTTTTATAAGGTCTATCAATTACCTTTCTAATGAGCTATAAATGACTTAAATCGGTTTAGTCAATCGTTAGCAATCGTCAGCCAAAGATACTAATGTTTCGCCATCCCGTAAAACTTTGCCGCCACCCTATGTCATCCTCAGAGCGAAATCTTATTTTTTTGAAAGAAATGGTATTTTTATTTTGTCATTGGCTATCTGTGTATGAAATTTCAACGAAATCGGAGGGGGTCAGTCCGGATGCTAGAACAAATGCTGTTGCGGTGGCGTGGAATTGCTGAAAAAGAAGTTTTTTAGGGGGAATCTGAAAAAATTTCATTTAATGTCTAATGTATACTCATAACTCATAAGTGACAATTTCTAGTTTACTCGTAAAAATTTAACAATTGCTTGGACGAACAAGGCAAGGAATAAATATTTATATTTATTTTATTAAAACTGCTTGATTATTGGATATCAAAGTGAGTTTGTGGCGATATAATTATAATCATTTATAATAAATTATTGCACAAAACAATTCCAACAATTATAAATAATAAAAGTTAAGTAATAAAAGTACGCACTGCATGATGTTATATTTTCCATTGGTGGAGACCATCATAATATTCGTAAAACAAATGTAAACTTCTGGCTTTGAAAAGAAAAAAGTGTATTTAATATGTTATGTACTCCAGTCTTAAGTGCTATAGTATTATTACACCATGTTGGTTTTGTTTTAATAAAAATAAATGTTAACTAAAGATTCTTATTCATGGCATTACCACGTTTATTTGGGACTCCTGATTATTATAATGTAAAATAAAAAATATTGTTGTTAATTGGGCCTGGTATATTTTTAGTTGTATTAATCATTCTGTTTTTCACTCTGGTGATGTTAAAGACTAAAAATTACTGTAGGTTTTAATGTGATTTTCGTTTGGTATTATTGCTAACTTTGTAGTATTGAGCACATGTAAATTCACTGCAAGTTTTGTAACGATACAAGAAACTGCTGAAAAATAAAAGTGGAAATTATATTTATTGGAAAATATCATTTACTCAAACAACCGCAAAAAAAACAGCTGATTTTAATTTTGTTTCAAACCCGATATAGAATTCAATTCAAGTTTTATTTCGTCTATAGTAAATTAAAACTGGGAAATTTGCAATACTGGCTGTCATCTATTGTACCACTAAATAAAACTCAACATACTTTACATCATGAAACAACCTCTCATCATCTACCACATCGTGATCATCAACTAGATTTACTGGACAACTCAACTCCAGCTGCTACCAAAGGTTTTCAATAAGCAACTAATTAAACTACTGAGCTAGTGACATTAAAGTTAAACGTTTAGTGATCACAATACTTTCATTTTCTTATCATAAATAATACTTCAAACGAACAAAAATAAATTATTATGAGTTGATAATCAAATCAACTTGCAATACATACATATTAGTTTAGGAACAAATAATATATGACATATTCAAAATAAATCTTAATATGATGATCGGATTATTATTGTTCTCTTGATCATATCGTACATAATAAAAAAACCACACTTACAAAAATATATTTTTAATGTGTTTTTTAATTGACGCATAAATTTAATATCATAATAAATTAACTAATTTGAATTACTCGAAAAATACGTTAGTTTATTTATCTTCATAATATAAAAATGATTATTGACGTACAAATTCATTTTTATAATTTTCTATAGTTATATAGTTTTGAACTATTTTAACTATATTATTGTTTAATTCTATATGTAATAAATTTATGAAGTGTTGTGAATAAAATCTTAAAAACAAATGATAAATGTAAAGTAATAAAAATAAAGTTTGTAAACGGTAGCTTTACTTGAATAAAAGTGTTTTTATTTAATTTAATTTTAATTAAAGAATTGTGATGTTGTGATTAATATAATTAAGATTTTTTATCTTTGATTGTCGTATTGTATTAGCTACTGTTTCTATATTACTTTATTGATTATTATTTAATTAATATGTTATCAAGTTTTAATTATATGTTGTTATTGTAAAATGTGAGAAAATTATTAATAATTTTGTTAATAGAAAAGTGATAAGATTGAACTGGAAGTGGAGAATCACATTTAGTTAACGGATTAAAATTGATTAACAATATATGAAATAAAAGATTTAAAAGTCAAGGTTTTTTATAGAAAATAGTGTTGCAAAAGTTATAGGCATAATATATACAAAAAAAATGGGTTTAAAATTTAGATGTTTCTCAATCAATCGCTGCTGATTGAACGGTTTTAAAAATCAACCATATTCAACTCTTGAAACTGATATACAAGTGATAAATTTAAAATAAATTTTAATAAACAGGTTTGTTTTCTTAGTTACTAAACAATGAATGAATACATTGAACAACTTTACGAGTTTAAAAATCACGTTGTTGGTATTTCTTTAACAAAAATTAAAGCTAATTAATATTCGCATTTACATATCGAAAATAACCCAGACTTGCACCATAAGTTTATTTTTACTTCATTATAATTAAAAATCGGTAAAGGTGAATCAGTATGCAATGACAATATTGAAAATTCGATTTTGTTTTACGGTTTGGAAACCTATGAGTTGTGAAAAAAGTTTATGTGTGTGAGTGTATGGCTAGGATGGGCTTACGCAGAAAGCGAACTTGATCAAACTATGGAAGGTGATCCGAAGCAGTACTCTTCAGTTTTACTGAAACGTTGGTATACATAGCCTTTGATAACTTTATAAAACTAAACGAAAAAGAACTGCTGAGTTTTTGGGTAAAAATGGTACAACCAAAGTGGTCTCCCAAGTACCTATTTTTTTAAAACTTTATTAAATTCAAGTCGTGATATTCGGCTTAGGTGAAACTTAGCCTATAAATAATAACTTTGGTTGTTTGTCTTACAGAAAAGGCTCAAGCTCATTTGGTAAGAAACTCAGATGATAGACTAAAATATTATTTTAATTGTAATCAAGAAATTAAATAAACATATTTCTTAATTTCCAATTTTGTTTTTATTTGATACGTTTCGATGATTATTTGTCATCCTTTTCAATCAATCTACAAATTCTAGAAAATACATTGGAATTATTTTTATGTTATTAAAAAATAATTTTTGTTTTTTGGAATTAATCTAAATTATAATGGTTACTAAGGTAAAAAACTTACAATATTTTCCTAAATGTGTAAAAGACGTTGTTCACTATAATTATTCTATTATGTCAGGTTAGTTAAAATCACAAGGACAAGAAACACAATAAAAGAATTTTCTAAATTATCAAAAAACGAGAAGAACTGATACATTTAAACTAATTAGAGAATAAATAAATATGATTAAAAATTAAAAATTAATTGTAATAATTGATAAAGAGAGTTTGGAGGTCAATGATCTTTTTTCAGAGTTATATCTCTTTTTTTTTTTCTTTTTTTAATATTATGTTTTTTCTCTCATTGGAATCAAGATGTGTGGGTATTTTTTCGGTTTACCTTTTGATTATTCATCACTATTTCAATCATTTGGGCATAAGATTTGCTAAGATTTTCCGTATCCATTCTGAAATTTACGGCTTTTTTATTTGCACTTATAAATAGCATTTCTTTTATGGTACGTTTGGTTTTATTACGGTCAAAGGACAGAATTTTTGGATCATCAAAATCAAAGCTGTGTCCAGTTTGGATCGAATGTTGAACCGCAGCAGTTCCCTGGAGGTTTACATGTTTTTGTTTACTGTCAAGTTTGTGTTGTTTCATTCTGGTTTTAAGTTTTTGACCGGTCATCCCTACATAAGAACCATCACAATTATTGCATCTTATTTCATAAATTAGATTTGTTTTCTCCATTTTTGTCGTGGAGTCTTTGTTGGTGGTGTAAATTTTGTTGACACTTTTTTCGGTTTTGAAACCAATGCCTAGTGCTGGGTTATTGTGTGTGAACAATTTTTTTAAATTTTCTGTTAGTCCATTGACGTAGGTCATGCCAAAAAATATCTTGTCTTCATTTGTGGAAATTGGTTGTGTGTGTTGAGGACAGGTTTGCCTTAGTTTTGTATTATAATATTTTTTTACTAGATTTTTGATTAATTGCGTTGGATATCCGTTTGAATTGAGCTGTTTTTGAACTATTGCTTTGTTTTTTTCGGGGAACTCCTTAGAGCTAAGGGTGAGCACTCTGGATATGAATGAGTAGGCTAAATTGGTTTTTTGGAAAGATGGATGTTTCGATTCGTAATTTAGTATTCTACCTGAGTTAGTGTGTTTTTGATAAAAGTCGGTTGATATGGTGTTATTATCATTCTTGATTATAAGCATGTCTGGATACGGCAGTTTTCCATTGTTTTCATGTTCAAGTGTGAACTTTATGTTTTTGTTTATGTTGTTAAATATGTTGAAGGTGTTTTCAATTTCATCTTGTGGTCCAATGAGAAGGATGTCATCAACATACTTTACCAATAGTGTTGGTTCAAAACCGCTTTCTGATACCGCTTGTTCAATGATGTCTGTTAGAACAAAATCAGCCAAGATTGTTGATGTGCAACCTCCTATAGTTAAACCTTTTTTTTGTTTGTAAACTCTACCTGACCATTGGAAATAATTGGTTTTCTCCACACAGAATCTTACCATCTGGAAGAACATGTTTATCGGTATGGTTGTGACTTTTGATATTTGTGTCCACCTTTTTTTTATAGATTGGAATACCAAATCCAATGGTATGTTGTCAAACATTGCAACTACATCAAGGCAGGGCCGGTCCTGCGTTGTACAAAAGTGCACAGTAAAACAGGGCGCTCAATTTATCACGAAAATAAGGGCGCAAAAACCAACATCAATTAACAATTTAAATTGAATTAAACCGTTTAAAATAATATTTTATGAACATCAAATTTCTTTCTTTTTGTCCAGTGTTTCAAATATTTGCTTTCATTCATTTCTCCATATATGTACATATACAAATTTAAACATATAAAACATGTATTGTCTTTTCAACTTTAAAGCTCAATACACACAAATTAAAAATAAGGAAACGAAACACACAAAAGTATTAGTACTGCTACTGTTCATTTTTAATTTTTGTTCACAAAATATTACCCATACTATTGATTGCTACAATGTTTTGAAATATAATGCACATATACCATGAAAAGTCTGAACAGTTTTGAAATTCTGTGCACCAAAATATTATTTTTTACAAGTATTAACGAAATTTTGAATAAAGCTATTCACAGATACATTAAACGTGTGCACAGTTTTGAAATTAGAATAACAAAATCAGTTACAGGATGTTTATGATTGTGTATATGGGTAATTCTTTTATAAACCGAACAGATTTGGACAAAATCTGTCCGACCCATTTTTGATTTGGCTGAAATTTTTTTTAGGGGTTTTCTATCGAAAAAAAAGATATACGTGTTCGAGGATTTTTTTTTTTTTTTTTTTGGAAAATAGAGCTGTTCTAAATTTCGAGAATTTCGTGATTTTCGGCTTGAAGACTTATTTTCAAAAATTCATAACTTCGGTTTTATAGAAGATAGAAGGTTTTTCTTTTCTTTATTTGAAAGTTTAAAGATGGAATTTTTTAAAAATAAATATTTTCAACTAAAGTTATTAACAAATTCCTATTGTTATAAACAAATAAAATGTTAAAACTAAATTTCAACCATTGCCCCACCCATGAAATTAGTTTTTAATATAATCACCGTATTTATCGTTCAATTTCCTATAAAAAAAGTTTTTTAATGGAGAAATGATATTTACTGTTAGAAATAAATTAATTTATCGAGCGCGGGAAGACAAATAATTCAATATATGGGTCATTCTTTTACAAACCGAACAGAATAGGACAAAATGTGACTAAGACATTTTTGATTCAGCTGAAAATTTTTTTGAGGGTTCTATATAAACATTACGATATACTTGTTTTCGGATTTTTTCTTTTTTTTGTTTTTAGGGGAAATACAGCGGTTCTAAATTCCGAGAATTTTGTGATTTTTGGCTTGAAGACTTGTTTTCAAAGATTTATAACTATGTATGTATAAGAATGACCCATATATGGAACTTTTATTATTATAAATAAATTTAAAAATAAACAGTAAAAAGTATATTTTTAAATATTGCATTTTAATTCAAAAGTGACAAAAGCACACAAACAGTGAATAATATGGAAAACCATAATAACACATATAACTTTTTGTCGTCCCGCGCTCGATAAATGAATTTATTTCTAACAGTAAATATCATTTCTCCATTAAAAAAAAATACTTTTTTTATAGAAAATTGAACGATAAATACGATGATAATATTAAAAACTAATTTCATGGGTGGAGCAATGGTTAAAATTTAATTTTAACATTTTATTTGTTTATAACAATAGGAACTTGTTAATAACTTTAGTTGAAAATATTTATTTTTAAAAAATTCCCTTTTTAAACTTTCAAATAAAGAAAAGAAAAACCTTCTATCTTCTATAAAACCGAAGTTATGAATTTTTGAAAATAAGTCTTCAAGCCGAAAATCACGAAATTCTCGAAATTTAGAACTGCAGCTCTATTTTCCAAAAAAAAAAAAAAAAAAAAAATCCTCGAACACGTATATCTTTTTTTTCGATAGAAAATCCCTAAAAGAAATTTCAGCCAAATCAAAAATGGGTCGGTCAGAAAGGTGTTCGGTTTATAAAAGAATTACCCATATATGATATTTTGAATGTGTATATTTTTTATGTTGAGTATGGATGGATAATAAATATTAAAATTCTATGGAAAAGAAAACTAGACAATTTTTTTTTGGTAATTGATAAATTTAAAAAGTAATGAATGAAATAGTAAAAATTAGGTCCATGCAATAAAAACAAAATTAAAGAAAACCTTTGAAGGCAAATAGTATATTATTTAATTAGGAGCTGAAGTGCTACTTTTTGTGTTAAGTCATTGAATAAATATCTATGGAAGAGTAACTAGACATTTTGAATGCAGCATCTAATTTTTAGTATAGTGTTTGCATTCTAGCTGGGTGGTACTGTTTACAATTTGCATATTTATATTTTCAAAACAAATAAAAGAAATAATAAATGCTACATATAAATTTAAAAGCCTAATATGTTTGAATAAAATATTTCCTTATATTTCCATATATAAATATTTTTAATTGTCCATACAACACAAATTTTAATCATATTGAATTACTTTAAGAACACCTTACATTCGGCTGTGATAGCGTTTGAAATTTGGTTTGACAACGATGGATTAAGAAAATGACATTTACGTAGGGTAATAATATATAAAATTAAACTAGAAAATAACAGTTTTTGTAAAGCAGATACTTTATATTTTTTATTTTTTTTGTTAAAACATCAAACCCTTTTTATGCATAGTATTAGTAAAAATATTCTAATCATTGATATGGAATTCGATGATCAAATATCAGTTTATTTAAGATTATTTGTACATATTTTAATGCAACACTTCATTTTTATGAATAAACTAATGCACAAATGCTAATATGTAATTGTATTGTAAAACATTAATTTAAACGAAGACTTTTTGCGTTGAATTTTCTTGACAGTAATATTGTGTGGATTCATGGAATGTGTAATATTTCTATTATAGTCAACATTCTAAGTCACGAGTGTATAGTCATTATTGATTGTTTTCCAATCAATGCGAAAATCAATGATCGACGCTTGGTCAATTATTGTCATATATGCGCGCTTGCATATTTGCCAACATTTTGGGGAATTTTATTTATTCAGGATTTTGTGAGCAATTAAACTCAAGTAACTATGGAATTAATTTGAATTTTTCCAATTAAAAGGCATGGTTGGAATTATCTCAGAAAAAAACTCAGTTTTTCTCTTTTACGTGTTTCGGTTGGGACTCGAACTCGTAACCTCATCAGTGCCAAACTGACGAGTTCTATTCCTTTGGCAGACACGTTTAGCCACTACGCCACCAAGGCGATGATATTTCTAAGTTGAAACTTCATCATCAGTTATCTTACTTAAGTTGAATTTCTCAATCGTCAGTTAAACATAGTTTTTTTATGGAAATTTTATTCATTTTTAATGCAGATTTTTTGCATTGACTTTTCTTGACAGGACTATTGTGTGAATTCATAGAATGTGTAAGTTTTGCACTTAATTTGAAAGGTTACGAGTTCGAATCCCAACTGAAACATGGAAAAATTCATATTAATTCCATAGTTACTTGAGTTTAATTGCTTACAAAATCCTGAATATTAATTTAAACTTTAGTTTTTATAAATTTTGTTTAATTTGAATATCTTAAAGTAGAATTTCGAATAAAATCTATCATTTTATTTTAAAATACAAAACGAAATATGTCAAATGTCATGGATGAAGAACGCACAGATATACAAATTACTGGCCAGGGCCATCTTCAGGATAATAAATCTAATAGTAATAATTTTAATATTTTTGATAGTTTTATGATCCTGAAGATGGGCCTAGTCTAAAATATGTAGATATTTAATAATAAACAAAGTATTTTAATTCATTTGAGGAAGAACAAATTTAAAATCAAATATTATAAATGGTATGCAACAAATTTTAAAATACGATAAGATAAGCCACAACAATTTGGAGATAACTCTTAAGTCCTGGGGCGCATTTCTCATGTTTGAACAGAGCGCAAAAATGTCTTGCACCGGCCCTGCATCAAGGGATACCATAGTATCATCATTGTTTATTTTTAGTCCTACTAACTTCTCTTTTAGTTTAAATGAATTAGATATATTGTATTTATTTTCTATTTCAGCTTCAGAACAAATTTTGTTTATATATTTTGACATTTCCCGGGATGGGCTATTTATTGCTGCTACTATTATTCTTAGAGGTTTATCAGGTTTGTGAATCTTTATCGTGGGGTAGCATTTTGGTGCAGCGGCTGTGTAGGTTGTGAGTTTTTTTCGTGTAACTAAATCAATGTAATGTTTGTCATATAGGGTTTTGACTAATTTATTGTTTTCCTCTTGAAACTTCATTGTGGGGTCATTCGTTAATGTAAAATATTTTGTTCGATCTTGAAGGAGGGTGTTCATCTTAGTTTTTAGATCTATTTCCTTTACAGCAATAGTTGTGTTTCCTTTGTCACTTGTAAGATTCGTATGTCATTATTTTCTTTAAGAAATTTTCTGGCTTTTTTGTAATGGTCTTGTAATAGCAAATCTTGGTGTCCGGTGTGCGATTGTGTTGTATGGATGTAATTTGAAATTATGGTTGTCGCCTTGTTTCTCATTACATCCTGTTGATCTTTATCTCCAAAAATGATATAATTTGTTCTGTTTCAGCTATTATGTCTACCATTGGAATGTCTTTTTTAGCCTATAAAGTTTTGTAAAGTTCTCAATAGCTCTGAATTCTAAGATCCAGTTTGTCACTTTCAGAAATTTTTTTTTGTTTTAAGTTTTGTTTTCCTGTAGCCTAACCTGTTAACAACCTATAGTTTTACTTTTAAAACAATTTTGATGCAACATTGGAACATGACCTTTGTCATGACTGCTTTTTAACATTTGATTGTATTTTGTAAGATATTTGACGCGTATTACAGCTTTTGTTCATGAATTGGTTTCCAGTTTTAAAGATAAATCTTTATTAATCGTTCTATAACTAAACGGAAATCAACTGATTAGTTTTTCGACGAAGTTGTGCCATATAGTGTGGGATCTTCAGAGCACCTGTTAACTCAAAACGTCAATAACATAAAGCTCTGATAAGCGGTTTTAATAAGACTTGGTATAAAATATTTTTTAAAATCAATTTTACTGTCAGTGATAAATAAAAACACAAGATTGTGTTTTTATTTATCACTGACAGTAAATTTTTTTTTTCATATTTTGTATTCCTAAACAAAACCTCGCACACTACACACTCCGTTCATGGGGAAATTTGGATAAACTTTTAAACATGATATGCATCTGTACGAAAAGGAACTGATTAGCTGTCCATCCTTTTCTTATCTAATCTAATCTAATCCCTCTTTCAGACAATGTTAAAAAGATTAGTTGATAAGGAACACCTAGTTACTCTTAGATTGAAGAAAATGAAGAAACCATTAGTTTATAAACATTACGTTGTTTTGAGAAAGTTTTTCCCCGCTACATACAATTCCCAAGCTTTTAAATCAGCAGTACATCAACATTATCGCTCCAGTACTATCCCAAGTCCTTAATTACTAACCTTTTGACTTTCCTTTCCTATTGTTACCACGCGCATAAAGCATTAGAGGTCTATAACCTAAGTGATTAACCGAACTATAAAACAAGAAAACTTGAAACTACTACAACGGCATTATCAAACCAAAGTTGTTTTAACAAATCAAATTTTCCAAATAAAAATCGTTACATAAAAGTAGATTGTATTACTAGTGCGAACGTGTTTCTTATTGTTGATTATATAATTTATTTAACAAATTTATAAACAAATTTAAGAATATAGGTAGATTCCAGTTCACATTTAAATTTTACTTAAGTGGTAAAATATTTTATCCACGACTACTAAAGAATATATGCTTTCCATACGTATGTCTTCCATTGTTATTGTATTCATTCCACAACTAGTGAATTGGATTAAAATTCTTTAACAGTTCTATAGTTTATTAAATATTCCCCTAACAAATTAAACAACATACTTGTTTTGTTTTTCGCTATCTTTGATGTATTTATTTCAATATGGCGATACAAATTTTTGCATGAAAACTGGAAATTAAACAAAATGTTTTACTATCGTGGATAAAATAGCATCTTGTATTCGCTTCGGATGATGGCAATTCTTCACTCAGATGATTCCCTCCACTCGCTACGCTCGTTTCGGGAAACTTCATCCTCGTGAAGAATTGCCTTCATTCTAAGCTCATACAAGAATCTACTAATATGTGATTTTATAAAATCGAGAAATTTTCCAAATTTGATTTCATAAAATCGATCAAACATGTAAAGTGTCACAAAATTTTGATTTAGTGAAACAAATATTTTAATTAATAGTCCCTGGGCCGGCGCCGATTTCATGTGATGATGACCACATATTTTATACTTCGTGAGGCGCCTGTCCTTGACGAGCCCGAAAACATTTGTTTTGCGATTTTTCTCAAATGGGCCGCTTTTGCGTTCGGCAAGCTCCGAAAAATGCCGATTGCCCGGGATCTTGTAAATTTTTATTTTTTTAACTATGGGGGTTGGAAATTTGATTTAGAACACGAGGGTAACCTTGTCCGACAAAAATTTGTCTCCTTTTGTCGAGTCCGACAACCCAAACATACCAAAATGTCAGTTGTCGGACTCGACAATAGCAGACACATTTTGGTCGGACAAGCTTACCATCTTGTTCTAAAACAAATTCCCGACCCCCACAGTTAAAAAAAAAATGTGGTAGTAAATTTACTAGATCGCGGGCAATCGGCATTTTTGGAGCTTTCCGAACGCAAAAGCGGCCGATTTGAGAAAAATCGCAGAACAAATGTTTTCGGGCTCGTCAAGGGCAGGCGCCTCACGAAGTATAAAATATGTGGTAATCATCACATGAAATCGACTCCGGCCCAGGGACTATAAGTAATATTATAATATAAATAAACTTTAAAAATATAAAAATAGCAGTCAGGTAGATCCTAAGCCTGATCCTTTTTTAGCACACAAACAATCGTGAACTTGTAGCGCCATTTTTAAATAAAACCTCTATATAAAAAAAATTCATAATAGTACATTATATACCGAGGTGATAAAGTAAATTTTCTACATTGAGGTGGATATTAATTCGCGAGAAACGAAGTTTCGAGCGAATTAAGCACCGAAATGGAGAAAATTTTCTTCACCGAGGCTTATATACTATTTTTTTTACTACTTGATATAAAAAATGCACTAAAACTCTTAATTATTCACAAAATAAAATGTCAATTAATAAGCAAATGGTGAATAAATAAAAATTTTGATTTGGTGAAACATTGTGTATCATATCATTGGATTGCGTATTGGATATTTATTATTCAGGGCTGCTTAGCTAGAAATTTATTTTCAATTAATTTTCTTAAAACTATATAAAAATCACATATGCTTTGCATTAAAAAATATAGCTTTTTTTTATTTTTGACATGAATTGAATTGAATTGAAAATCTATTCAATATTGTTGAGCCAAATTTAGAATTTTTTTAGTCTACAACTCACAACTAAACTAAATTTCAACAGAATTCTGTTTAACACGAATTAAAATTTCAAATAACCTAAACTATAGTTGCAAAGAAGTTTTTGCATTCATTCATTATTTATTATTATTAAAATAAAATCAAAACGCTTATTATTTTTTAATATATTATTATTATTTTAGGAAGAAACTAAAAAATTCAAAGATGAACTCAGTTAACAAACGAACAAAAATTATATTTTCATTATTTACTAAGGTGCTAAAATACTTATTATTAGGTGTGGGGAATAATTATTAGTAACCTTAGCTGAGAAAAATAACTTTTGTCTTGGGTTTTTGAGTAAATATTTGAAATTTCTCATGCAAGTAGTAAAAAAAATATTTAATGCCATCTTGAAAAATAAAACTCCATGTAAAAAATAATTCCAAAAAATTTAATCAAAAATACTAATTCAATTTTTTGCATATGGTAATGTTCATTGTTTTTTTAATATGGAGTCAATCAAGAGGAACTTTTGAATTTTGTTTATGAAGAATATAAAAGGTTTTGAATCAGGCTATCAACAGTTTAATATATACTTTGAAATTTTTAAAAATATAGTCATCCGCGTAAAGCTATTTACTGAAAATATGTACAACATTGAATTGTATTTTGAAAACTCAAAAAAATTCAAGTCAGATTGGTCTGAGTTGTGTTTAAGTTGTTTTACTATACATATGTACATATTTAAATTATTATTATTGCAATAAATACATTATTGATTTCTACTTCTCATGGCTGTATGCAATGAGCCATTAGCTTTACAACGATTTGAAGTTTCAAATCTCATATGAAGATCGCGTTTTTATTTTTTTTTATATATATTTATTATTTCGGGCTATTCGGTCATCAATAATACATTTATCAATTTTTGTTATTTTCCCCATCTTAAATAAACGGTCAAAGAAAAGTTATTATATATATGTATATAGTATATATATTTGTATAAAAATCGCGTTTTTAGTTTATATTTAAAATATACTATCAACTCAAAAAATATTTTTTGTAACACCTGCATAAAAAATATTCAATTTTGTACTAGAATAGAATAAAAGAAAAATCTACTTTTCCGCACATATGACCACAAAATATTTTGTATGCCTGGCACGCACGCCGCCTGCATGTGAGATTTGTAGTTAAATCTATCCTATATATAATATTTTTATAGCACTAAAATTTCAAAATAATAATTTAAATAACTTACCATATAGTAAAAACAACTTAAACACATTGCATCATTTGAATTGCAAGAAAAAACAATTTATTTGGGTTTTCAAAGTTTACAATTTTGACAGCTCTTAGTTGGATTACTATGTTTTTTTATAAAACCGGTAGTTGCATTCTTATGTTTATTTTTTCGAGCTAGTATAATTTACAACTATTACAACGAAGATGGCGCACTTCCATTATTTAAATATCTTAAATTTGTTTATAACTTTGTTAAATAAATGATTAAATTAACAATTAAATAAATATTTATAAATTTTATGCATTTGTTACAAAAAATAGTGTGTATTACTAATGCGAATGCGTTTTCCAAACGCGAGTTATTGCAGCACTCCCTACGGTCGTGCTGCAAACTAACTCTTGTTTGGAAAACGCATTCGCACTAGTAATACAATCTACTATGGTGTACTTGTTTTGATGTTTTATGCAACAAATATTTTCGCATGCGACAAATACTATTTCGAAGAATGAAAAATTTTTTGTTGGCATATGTGTGAAATATATATTTTTCGTTTATTTTATATCCGTTTCTTTTCAAATTCTTTCAATTTTTTTATTTTCCTGTGTTTTTTTCATTTTTGATCCAAAACAATAATTTCAATATAATTTTTCTCACTATAATTTTTTTTGTAATTTAAATAAGTTGTTAGAAAATAAAATATTTTTATTAAATTAATAAATTTATTAATTGATTAATTTTCTCATCAGTTTAAAGCATCTTACTTAGTTGTTAATAATTTTAAGTAGAGCTATGTCTTTTTATTTTTATTTACAAAAATAAACAGCGATATTTGTAGTAGCCCGTGAAACAATTCTTAAATTACGTGATATATGCATGGATTGTGCATGTTACAAAATCCCCGTGCATAAAATTGTGTATAATCCGTGTCATGCACATGATGTGCACCATACCGTGCACATGTCGTAAAAGACACGTTTGTGAACATATATGCACACAAACGTTAGCCGCATGTTTACAAATAATAAAAAACGAAGCGAAACGAAATTGATTTAAAATGATAAGGATAATAAACAAAGATTAAAAAAAATGAAGAGTGAAAAAGAAGTTTTACATTTTCTAAAATGACTGGTTCCATTTAACTTTTTATGATATAATATGACTTTCCTAATAATAAGTTGATGAATTTTATTTAATTTTCATCTAAAATAATGTGCGAAAGAAATTTTTTTGTGAAGGTTAATGAGAACATTAAAAAAAACAAACGGGCACTCTGAATAATTAATTTTAGTTATGCAAAAAAATTATTATATATATTTAATATTTTTTATTTGTCATTTTTTGAAGTCTGTCTACTAATATTTAAATTTTTTTTTAAGAAAATATATGATTTTTTGTTAACATCAAAAATAATTCACTTTAAAAATAAAAAAATAAACAAAATTTTTTAGATTTTTAATTTTTATTTAACTACTACGCGTTTCAATCTGATGCAGATCATCGACAGGTAATATTTTGTAGCTAAATTAGAGCAAATTAAATCTATTGTTTTTATACAAAAATAATTTAACAAGATTCTTATGTTATGAATATAAAATACATTTTTTTTGGAGGAAGTCCTTAAATTATCCTAATTGATAAAAGAAAAAAAACAATAAAATAGAGTAATTATAACATTATTTAAGATATTTTTTTTTATTTTTTTATTTATGAAGATTTAGATACAAAAAAGGAAAATTACACTTTTCAATAAAAACATGTACCACGAAACAGAAAGATAACATTAAAAAATATTTCAAAACCATAAACTAACAAATAGAAAATATCCTATGGTAAATTAACACTATAACTAGTTTAGCTACAAAAATACAAAAAAACAACAACAACAACAATTGTACATAACTTCTATTTTTTTTCCTTTTTTCCATTTTTTTTATCCTCAGCATATAAATCTTGTAACTACAAATTTATAGAATCAAGTAACTTTTTTTAAAGGAATTATAACTATCAAGAAACAACAATTTTGGGAAAATCCTAATAATCTATATATTGGCAAAATATTTAAAAATGGTTGAACTTTATAATCTACAAGAGTATGGGACTATATGTTTAAACTATAAGTCAAAAATAATCAATCAAACCTTCAATTAATTAATTAATTTCTAATTTTTAATTTATTTTTTTTAATTTTTAATTTTAATTTTTAATTTTTAATTTTTAATTTTTAATTTTTAATTTTTAATTTTTAATTTTTAATTTTTAATTTTTAATTTTTAATTTTTAATTTTTAATTTTTAATTTTTAATTTTTAATTTTTAATTTTTAATTTTTAATTTTTAATTTTTAATTTTTAATTTTTAATTTTTAATTTTTAATTTTTAATTTTTAATTTTTAATTTTTAATTTTTAATTTTTAATTTTTAATTTTTAATTTTTAATTTTTAATTTTTAATTTTTAATTTTTAATTTTTAATTTTTAATTTTTAATTTTTAATTTTTAATTTTTAATTTTTAATTTTTAAATTTTAATTTTTAATTTTTAATTTTTAATTTTTAATTTTTAATTTTTAATTTTTAATTTTTAATTTTTAATTTTAACTTTTAATTTTTAATTTTTAATTTTTAATTTTTAATTTTGAATTTTTAATTTTTAATTTTTAATTTTTAATTTTTAATTTTTTTATTTTTAATTTTTAATTTTTAATTTTTAATTTTAATTTTTAATTTTTAATTTTTGATTTTTAATTTTTAATTTTTAAATTTTAATTTTTAAATTTTAATTTTCAAATTTTAATTTTTAATTTTTAATAGTTTTAAAAAGTTTGTTAGTAATAAATTAGACTAAACTCATATACCAGACTAATATAACTACAAATAATTATAATTAGCAACATTTCTAAAATTAATTAGAATATTCTTAAAATTTATACGAAAGAAAAGGGATAAAACAGAATTATGGACGAAACCTTTCATACATAATCGAAGTGCTTAAAATACGTTTCCTTGAAACTAGCTGGTGTATTGAATGATTTAAGCTCAAAAGTCAATGAACTCCAGCAGTTGACACCAAAGGAACTATTAAAGAGCAGTTATATTGCTGCTATACTGCCATATACCGGTTAATTTCAACATGATAGCCGTCCGAGAGGCCATCTGTTTTCTAAAAAGTAGAATAGAGATAGATGAACGAAATGTATAGTGTTAATTTATATTACTCATAAACAAAGATGTTAATTTCTGAACATGCATCAAAATTTTCTAATTATTTCTGATGAAATTTGTTTAGAACCCGTTACCAGACTGCGGGATCCAGGTCTGTAAGTACGTCTTTAGACTCGGCCTAAAAGACGGCACTGGCGTCAGGGACCATTATTGGAGCAAACCACCCTTTACAGCTCTAAAAGAGTTTTAGTTAATTTTACTCCTGCGGCTATGATTCTTGGAATACTGTAATTTAAAGTGAAGACACTCGATAGTCAGAAAGAAGTGTTTTTTACACATATGTCACTTAGAATTCTAATTGATATGAAGTCTTAGACAAATATGATATTTAATACTTCATGGCTATTGGCTACACTTGGTGTGTAGCTGAGTTTGTTACCCACTTTGCAGAAAGATAAATTTGTGCCAAAAATATAATCAAAGGTCACTTACCTTTGACTTTGGTGGTGGTGCTACATGAGTTTAAGTAGTGTGCAAGTAAATAACTCACAAGAATTACGCCATCTATCTACCAATGACTATTATTTACAAGGTTTTTTCAACTTTCTGGTACGACTTAACCCTCGTGATATGCTAGACAAGGTGATATGAGGTAGATATAATGTTTATTAATCTCAAGATTCGTCACTATTACATCGTTGCTATAAGTAAAAAAATGTTTAAGTCGCATTTTCCAAGAATACAAGAATTTATCTTACCTTGATTTGCACAAACAACAGCTTGTAGTTTTGAGTCTTAAATCCAAGTATGTACTCGACTACCAAAAAACAAATGGTCCTTGAATCAAAATAACATCTGTCTCATTATTTATTACTTTGAACAGAAGAGTATATCAGCCAGTGGATTTACAGAAGCTTAGTTAAGGGTTGGTTTGATATCTCTTCCACATTAACAACTTATGTTAGGATAAATTTGATTACAAATTCATATTTATTCAAATCGGCCGATCATAGTAAATACCGAACCGTAGCTCTTGCAAATAATTGTTAGGAAGTTAGAAAGACTCCTAGTTTCACAAAGACTTCTATCATACTAGCATCTTGCTAGATCATTAATCTTAATAACATCTTCTTAACAACAACTCTCTCTACCAAATATTTATTGTGTAAGCGATAGTCAAATATTTTTTTTATTTTTATTACAGAATAATAGATAACGATTGATATTATTGAATGAAAACAGTACGCGTACTTAAGTTTTAGTAAATATATTTACTTATTTTTTACTTGGTACCATAGGTTTGCTTAATAAAATTCGAGATATCAGTGTATTTACCTTAAGCTAATTAAAACACAAGTTTTACCTAGCTACAGATCTGATTTAGCGTTCTATTGTCGTTATGGGTTTTCTATTGTAATTTAAAAACAACAATCTGATAGCATTAAGAAAATATTAGATTTGGTTTTGTTTATTTCTTGTAAATATTGGAATTAATTATAAAAGTTTGTTTGCTTGTAGACTTAAATAATTGTATATATGCATACTGAATTTAAAACAACAACAAAAACAAAGATGCAAAGATTTTCGTTCCATCAACTTTTTTAATAGTTCAATTAAAATATATGGAAAAGAGTTATTAGATTTAATTGAAATTAATTAAATTGCATTTATGATATTCTGTTTTAGTTCATTTAATTTATGTTGATGTTGACAGATAGTAAGAACAATATAGGCAAGATTGATATGATGAAACAACAATTTATTACTTAATTTTTATGTATATAAATTTTTTTTGGTTAATTGTCAATATTTTTTGATGTCGTAAAATTATCTTAATCAAAAAATGTCGGTAGATTACGAATAAAATTCGTTCGCCAAGGGTTTCGTAAACTAACAATATAAATGTAAATAATATTTGTTAATAATTAACTTCCAGATACGGGAAGTTATTGTTTTTGGGTCGATTTTCGAAAACGGAATTTTTATGATATCTTTACGTTTCAATATCTTCCAAAGCTATTTAAGCTATTTTTGGCTGGCAGTTTGTAAGTATGTGTGTGCTTGTGTGTATGTTCGTGTGTACCGTCGTATGTGGAGAAAATTTGTCCAACGCTTTCTCAACAACGGATGAACTGTTTTCAACGGAAATGGTGACAATCGATCGTGGTGTAACTTAGAGCCCAGTTCTTTTCTACCTAAATTAGTGCATGTTCCTACAATTACTAAGAACTCCTTTCTAAAAACTATGAAAGACCTCGACCCATACGGATCATGCTTGCTCTTTTGAAGACATTCGAGTCAATTATGAAAGACCAAATCACTGCACACATTCAGAAGTTCGGCTTGTTAATTCATTGTCTAGTTTTCGTCAATAAAATAAGATTAAATGAAGTTTATCTGCCAATTTCGTGCACAGTCAGAAATCTTGGTGTTATTTTTGACTCAGCTAAATTTATTCAGGTATTCGATGTCTTACGGGCTTTGTCTTCTCATTTATACTAATCAAGATCTTAGAATTAGGCTTTTAAATCTCTTTTAATGCCTCAATTCACATACTGTTCCTCCATTCTAGGCAGTCTAAACTTTACGATCTTTTACAGACTGTTAAAATTTATCAACGCATGTTTGAGGTACATTCTTGGTGTTAATCGGTTTGCCTCGATTTCACACTACTCAACTTTTTTTTAGGTTGCTCCTTATAAACCTACCTCAAATATAATATATGTGCCTCTATTCGCAAAACTCTTTCCTTTCATTGCCCCATAGCATATCAACTAATTTTATAATTTATTTGAATAGATAATAATTCTTCGTTTCTCGTTCAATTAATTCTATTCAACATATTCTCGAATTAAAAGTCTAGGTCTAAAGTATGTATGTGTTTCGAGGACTAAATAAATAAATAAAAAATTATAAATAACAGTATTGCTTTAGAATTATGTCACTAGAACTGAATTTACTCAATTGAATTGGATGAAAAATTGCTTTGAAAAGTGAAAGAGCCGTAACAAACTCTTATCTCAATTCCAGCTTGGGTTTCTTCTGATCAGAATCTATAATTGGTTAACCATTTACGACCTAGACCAGTTACGAGATAAAAATTTGTTTTTGGACGATCGACTTAACATCACAATTTTATTGTTAATTTTTGTTTTATTATTTACTCTACAAACACGTTTCGATGTTAAGTCGATCGTTCAAAAACAAATTTTTATCTCGTCGTTGGTCGAGGGTGTTAAATAGTTAACCATAAACTCTGGTAAGAAGGACGCCGCGGTTCGATCATTTTTGGGTGGTTTCGATTTGATCGTATTCATAACTCTAAAGCCTCTTTCACAATAAGCACAGATGGCTTGAAAATTCTATTATACTTCGAGTAGAAAAGTAATGTGGGTAAACTCGGCTAACGCCTCGTCCGGAAACAGCAAATATTCGTCCTAAAAAACATTATTTTAGGTACTTGATACAAAAATAGCTATAACGTTTTTGGTGTTAGTTTTTTTCGAAACTGATTTTATTTTTGAAATATTGGAATACAATTTTGTTTTGTATTTCATTGCAATTATGTAGATTGTAGAATAATGACGGTATTCTTTTAAAACGTTAGACAGTTTGTCTTTTAGATTTTCGGAAACCAAAAACATAAACGTAAAGTATTATTTTAATAATAAAAACGACGCCTAAATAGTATATTGCATATTTAAAGCGGAAAGTGAATCTCGCCTACGGCTCGCGCTGTAAATTTTGCCTCCGAGCACAAAAGTCACTTTACGCTTTAAGCATGCATACTATTTTTCCTCCGCCCGCTTCAAATTGATCAAAACCTAGATAAAGATTTACATTCAATCTCTGTAAAGAATTATTTTATTTCTATCACATAAGCCTTACTACAGCGTTTCAAAGGAAATTTTGCGTTCCATTTTGTTTTATCAAAAAATATTGTATAAATAGTAAACACGTAAATTTGCGATATAATAAAATTTATTAAAACTATGGATAGCAGTTATGAAAATGAAATAGATTCCACCCCGCCACACATCGTAGAAGCCGCGGAGAGTGTAATTTTAAATTTATTACCAGAAAAACCAAAAAAAAGGTATGAAAGAGAATATGACTTATTCGTTAAATGGTACAAAATGAATAAAGTTGGATCATCTTATTCAGAAAATGTCATGCTTGCTTATATATCCGAAATTGTCAAGACCAAGAAATCAATAAATAATTTTTTTACTGTATGTATAAATTTACTTTCAGCTCGGCGAGAGCTTGTCGGTATTATTCTGTTTAAAAAGTTCCTATTTAATTTTGAATGAATCGTCGCATTTCATCCTTTATAACTTTAAAAATGTCAAGTTTTAATCTATATAGAATAAAAAAGTACTAAATTGCATGTCAGTGAACAAGCAGTTTAGTATATTTTTATTACTTATAGAGAACAGTGAACATTGCATTGCATTCTGGAATATTGCCAATTTATTGTAATAAATCTTAACGATTACCTTTTCAAAGCATTAAATCAATTCTGAATGTCATATTTTAACTACTTAATATTAAGAGGTATACACACAAAAGACCTGGTTTCCCTCTTAACGGTTTTACGTGTTAACATGCGTTGATGGTCGTTGTAAAATACTAACAGTTATTTTAATTCAAGTTAGGTGTGTATTCGAATTTAAAGTTTACAATAATTTTATATTTGCTCTTCTAGATTGGTTTTAAGTCAATAAATAAAAACGTATTTATTATCATAAAAGCAAAGTAATTTTTATCATTGTCACTTTTAATAATTTTATACAAATTTTATTTTAATAATAATTTCAATTAACTTTGAACAATTTCCTAGAATGTTTTTCTAATTAATAATGACATGCACACATTTTAATGACATAATCACATTTTTTATTAGAAAAAAAAAACAACTAAGAAATTTGTGTTTGGGTATTTCCATTCCAACAACCCAATTCGGTTATTACATACAATTAACGTATTGTTTGGCACTGACATTCATTCAGTTTTTGAATAATTCACCGATGGTTGTGGGACCTAGGTCTTAAAAGCTATCTATATGTTGTTGTGACAGATTTTGTAATTCCTACTACACAACAGTTTTTATTAAAAAAAAACTATATTTATTAAAGGGGTGGGAATGAGAAAGGGTGAAAACATCATTTAAAACCAGGTCAAGAGAGGTGTCATTTGCAAGAGCACTTGATTTTAGAAACATTACCATTTTTTTAGAATTTTGCAATGCATAGTTTTTGAATTATTATAAAAAATATTGCGACGCTGATGAGGCTGATTTCACTACCGCTCTGGAAACATAGTGTTCTGGATATAAAATGAGCTAATATCCATCAAATACTTTAATTAAAAGCTAACCAATGTTATAGACTTCGTAGTTCTAATTATAAAAATATTAAAGAAAACAGTAGTATCCCAACAAACATAAATTCTGTTGTACGAGAAAAAGTAAAAAAAAAAATTTGAACGAAAGTGACAAACCGGAAGTTAGGATGCGGAACTGTTGTGAACCGTACTAAATGTTTATGTACCAAGATTCATCCTATTCGATTATCAGGTACAGATGTTATTGAGCTTCCAAAATAACAGGTGCTCGGAGGACCCCCTACCACTTTGTTTACTATCGCTAAAAAAACTAATCATTTCCTTGCCATACATATTTGCATCTTTTTGCGATGTGTCATCAAAACTACTGAACGAACAAATGTTGTATACTTCCAACAAACATTGAAACAATAAACAGGTGTACGGGAGGACCCCCACCACTTACCAACTAATCAGTTCTTTGTCATTTAAGTCTTTATCTTTTTTCAAAGTGTCATTAAAATTGATTAATGAATGAAGTCTGTATGCTCCCAACAAACTTTAAAAACACACCCAAAAAAATAATCGTGGTAGATCCGACAAAATTGCAGGTAAATTCGAATAAAATGCCATTGTTTTGGCTCCGACGTTTTATTTAGTTAAATCGATTGTATCGCTACTTTTAATACAAAAGTACAAAAGCACAAAACTTTAACTGTCAAATGAATAAACTTAATGTTATTTCGACAGTCAATGCTGTTGTTATAGACATCTAGAATATCAAGCATACTACTCTTTTGTAGAATTAACTGCAGTACTTTTGATATGATTATTAAAGTCAACATAAATGTATTCAGTTCAAGTATTTTATATATTGATTTAAAATCCAAAATCAAAAGTAGCTTTCGAATGCAGCATTTTCTTATTTTTGTTAATTTAAGGGCAATTTCCTCAATTTTATATGCAATTTTTTACTTTGTTAAATCGATGTAACTCTGTCGATTTAAAATATTGATTTTTTTTTTGGGTGCAAAGTGTGAAAAGTCAGCAGTTGTATGGTAGACCTCCCGCCACTTTGATCAATGTGTCCCAAAAGTGGGACTAATTGGAATATTTTCCATAAGTTTCATCATAATCACTTCATTATTGTAGGCTGTAGTGTGCATAAACACACTGAAAAAAATTGAAAATTTACAAAAAAAAATTTTTACGGACAGTGAAAAATCGGAAGTTGGGATGCAAAACTATTGTGAACCGTACTAAATGCTTATGTACCAAGATTCATCCAATTCGATTATCAGGTACAGATGTTATTGAGCTTTAAAAAAAAAACAGGTGTATGGGACACTTTGTTCACTATCGCTCAAAAACTAATCAGTTCCTTGCCATACATATTTGCATCTTTTTCCAAAGTGTCATCAAAATTCGTTCACGAACGAATGCTACGTGTGCTCCCAACAAACTTTGAGAAAATTGTGACACAGTAAAGAGGTGTTCGGGACGACCCCCACCACTTATTCCAATATTGTCCAAAAACTAATCAGTTCTTTGTTATATAAATCTCCATCTGTTTTCAAAGTGTCATTAAAATTGATTAATGAATGAAAACTGTATGCTCCCAACAAACTTTAAAAACAAAGTGTGAAAAGTCAGCATCAATGTATCCCAAAATAAGGTAATTATCTTCTCACACTAATTGGAATCTTTCCCTTAAGTTTCATCATAATCACTTCATTATTGTAGGCTGTAGTGTGCATAAACACACTGAAAAAATTGTAAATTTACAAAAAAAATTTTTACCGGAAGTGAAAAACCGGAAGTGGGAATGCAGAACTGCTGTGAACCGTACTAAATGCTCATGTACTAAGTTTCATCCAATTCGATTATCAGGTACAGATGTTATTGAGCTTTCAAAAAAACAGGTGTATGGGACACCCCCCACCACTTTGTTCACTATTGCTCAAAAACTAATCAGTTCCTTGCCATACATATTTGCATCTTTTTCCAAAGTGTCATCAAAATTCGTTCACGAACGAATGCTACGTGTGCTCCCAACAAACTTTGAGAAAATTGTGACACAGTAAACAGGTATTCGGGACGACCCCCACCTCTTATTCCAATATTGTCCAAAAACTAATCAGTTCTTTGTTATTTAAATCTCCATCTGTTTTCAAAATGTCATTAAAATTGATTAATGAATGAAGTCTGTATGCTCCCAACAAACTTTAAAAACAAAGTGTGAAAAGTCAGCATTTGTATGGTAGACCCCCCGCCACTTTGATCAATGTGTCCCAAAAGATGATAACTATCTTCTCACACTAATTGGAACCTTTTTCATAAGTTTCATCGTAATCACTTCATTATTGTAGGCTGTAGTGTGCATAAAGACACTGAAAAAACTTCAAAAAAGTACAAAAAATTTTTTTACCGGAAGTTGGTATGCAACTATTGCGAACCGTACTAAATACTCATGTACCAAGTTTCATCCAATTCGATTACCAGGTACAGATGTTATAGAGCTTTCAAAAAAACAGGTGCTCCAGGGACCCCACACCATTTTGTTCACTATCGCTTACAAACTGATCAGTTCCTTGTCATACATGTTTGCATCTTTTTCCAAAGTGTCATCAAAATTCATTCACGAACGAATGTTTTATGCTCCCAACAAAACATTGTGGAAAAAACCACCTGCTGTATGCTGGACCCCCAAACCCTCAATCCAATGTACTCCAAAAGCTCATAAAATCTTTCTCATGTTACTTGAAAGCTCTTACCAACGTTTCATGAAAATCGATCGGTAATTGTAGGCTACAGTAGGGATAAAAACCTGAAAAAAAAACTTTTTAACCGGCAGTGACAAACCGGAAGTTGGTATGCAAAATTATTGGAAACTGTACTAAAACCTTATATATTAAGTTTCAGTAAGGTCATAGTCCTAGTCCGGAATTAGAAGTTATTCAAGATCTAAAGTTAGAGGTGTTCAGGAGACCCCCCGCCATTTTGTCCAAATTTGAAATGAATCCAGATCTTCAATTTTCAACTGAACCTGTATCATTTGCCAAAGTTTCATCAAGATCCTATGCAGAAAGTCTCAATTTTTGATATTGTTATAATTTTTGCAATAGTTTTAGAATTTTTGAAAAAAGTTTTAATCTTTGATTTTGTAATAATTTTTGGAATATTTTTAGAATTTTGAAAAAAGTTTGGTTTTATTTAATTTTTACAATATTTTTGGAATTTTGAAAGAACTATGAATTTGTGATTTTGTAATATTTTCTCGAAATACTTAATGGAGAGGTTTTTGAGTAGTTTGCTGATTGTATCATTTTTTCACCAAATTATGTTGATTTATAATTAATTCAATGAATTATTTGTGATATTACAACACTCCGATGGAAATTATCCCATCATGAATAATAAGACTGAATCTAACGAAATATGGTGTGCAATTTATGAAAATTTTTTTGCTATCCACAAAATTGTCGATCGATCTAGTTTCGAACCGATAAGAACTTTTTATTACACTTTAAAAAAGTATATCATTCTCATCAGGGCTAGCCGACTAGATACACTACCAAAAAATTTTTTCGCTATATAAACCAAAATTGGCCTACTACTCTAGCGAAGTATAAGAAAACAAAAAACTTTCATAAACATATGTTAATTAGATTCAGGTTTAGTCAATTTATTTCTCTAGTTGATCACTATTGTTGTTATACTCTAACCAAGTTAGAATTGGATAACAAACTTGTATCGGTGAGAAAAAGATGACCATCTTCACTTGTGTCTATCGACACATTATCTACAATTAATTCAATGAATTATTTGTGATATTACATCACTCCGATGGAAATTATCCCATCATGAATAATAAGACTGAATCTAACAAAATATGGTGTGCAATTTATGAAATTTTTTTTGCTATCCACAAAATTGTCGATCGATCTAGTTTCGAACCGATAAGAACTTTTTATTACACTTTAAAAAAGTATATCATTCTCATCAGGGCTAGCCGACTAGATACACTACCAAAAAGTTTGTTCGCTATATAAACCAAAATTGGCCTACTACTCTAGCGAAGTATAAGAAAACAAAAAACTTTCATAAACATATGTTTATTAGATTCAGGTTTAGTCAATTTATTTCTCTAGTTGATCACTATTGTTGTTATACTCTAACCAAGTTAGAATTGGATAACAAACTTGTATCGGTGAGAAGAAGATGACCATCTTCACTTGTGTCTATCGACACATTATCTACAATTAATTCAATGAATTATTTGTGATATTACATCACTCCGATGGAAATTATCCCATCATGAATAATAATACTGAATCTAACAAAATATGGTGTGCATTTTATGAAAATTTGTTTGCTATCCACAAAATTGTCGATCGATCTAGTTTCGAACCGATAAGAACTTTTTATTACACTTTAAAACAGTATATCATTCTCATCAGGGCTAGCCGACTAGATACACTACCAAAGAATTTGTTCGCTATATAAACCAAAATTGGCCTACTACTCTAGCGAAGTATAAGAAAACAAAAAACTTTCATAAACATATGTTTATTAGATAAACATATGTTTATTTAGTCAATTTATTTCTCTAGTTGATCACTATTGTTGTTATACTCTAACCAAGTTAGAATTGGATAACAAACTTGTATCGGTGAGAAGAAGATGACCATCTTCACTTGTGTCTATCGACACATTATCTACAATTAATTCAATGAATTATTTGTGATATTACAACACTCCGATGGAAATTATCCCATAATGAATAATAATACTGAATCTAACAAAATATGGTGTGCAATTTTTGAAAATTTTTTTGCTATCGGCAAAATTGTCGATCGATCTAGTTTCGAACCGATAAGAACTTTTCATTACACTTTAAAACAGTATATCATTCTCATCAGGGCTACATAGCCGACTAGATACACTATCAAAAAAAGTTTTCGCTATATAAACCAAAATTGGCCTACTACTCTAGCGAAGTATAAGAAAACAAAAAACTTTCATAAACATATGTTTATTAGATTCAGGTTTAGTCAATTTATTTCTCTAGTTGATCACTATTGTTGTTATACTCTAACCAAGTTAGAATTGGATAACGAACTTGTATCGGTGAGAAAAAGATGACCATCTTCACTTGTGTCTATCGACACATTATCTACAATTAATTCAATGAATTATTTGTGATATTACATCACTCCGATGGAAATTATCCCATCATGAATAATAATACTGAATCTAACAAAATATGGTGTGCAATTTATGAAAATTTTTTTGCTATCCACAAAATTGTCGATCGATCTAGTTTCGAACCGATAAGAACTTTTTATTACACTTTAAAAAAGTATATCATTCTCATCAGGGCTAGCCGACTAGATACACTACCAAAACATTTTTTCGCTATATAAACCAAAATTGGCCTACTAGTCTAGCGAAGTATAAGAAAACAAAAAACTTTCATAAACATATGTTTATTAGATTCAGGTTTAGTCAATTTAGTTCTCTAAACCGATAGTAGCCTGTTCTGCAATACCTGTTTATAGTGAGAAGTCAGCCTTAGCTTTCTCCCTTTTCGTCCTCTATGAACCACAGGCATTTTTCCTCTTAGTCTTTTTCCAAATGTTACCGCGGTCTCAGAAGCCTGCATCTCCGAAAATTTGCTGACCTCTAATTTAGGCTGCACCAGATGAGGACTTTTCAGAGATCTGTTTAAATCCAAGAGCCATATGTGACACCCGAAAAATTTCACTAGTCTCCTAAGTACAGGTGGAGTTAGTAACAGATATTGGAGATTTTATCCCTGTAGACGTATTACCGTCCACAGAGTGTTCATCGGGTTGTGTGTGAATGTTTTTCGGTATTGTAATATTTTTTTGTGTATGTTTCGGTGCGTTTGTGTTTATATTCGCGTTTACACTCAAAGCCTCAGGAATATAAATATTAGTATTAGTCAATGGTGCCAAGTTTAAGTTATTTACCGGTAACACCAATAATGCATACTGTGCTTTAGTCTGTATTCATGGTTTTTTGTACATAATAACATAATTATCGTTAACCTTTTATGCAAATGCAGTTTTTCTTAGTTCATAATCTTTAAATACTCAAGGCGAAAACCATATTTACAAAAAGCCATGAACCTAATCAATATTTACGAGAATGAAGTCAAATTTGGTGAGATGTTTGAATGATTGATTTTTTTTATTTTTATTTATCCAATGATTGAGTTTTATATAATTAAATACCAAACCATAATATTGTATTTGAAATTCGATTTAGTCAAGGTCGGTAAGATGCTGTTAAGTGCATTAAACAAATAAGGTCAATAATTTCAAGTTCAACATTTAACAAACATGAGGAAATGAACATTAATTGTCGTTTTTCTATTTCTAATTATTTCAATGTGAAATAATAGTAGTTCAGTTATTTTGTAGTTGAATAATTTAAACGTAACTGGCTTTAGTTGTTTTTATATAAATGGATTTATGGATACAAGAAAAGAAGCATATTATATTTTAAATGAGTTGCATGAGTTATACAGTAAAAAGTGCAAGTGAAAATAGATTGCTTTTCGCGAATCATTGAACTTCTTTTGATCAAGTTTTAATTTGTAAGACCTTATCTTGGACAATAAAATGTCACAGCTTGTTTGATGGTTGTTGGGTATTTTCTTTTACGACCGTTTTCGGATTTTTCATTTCTTTTTCCACGGCATATTTCTCTTTTTAATCAACAATATCGCCAAATTGACCGTTGCTCATTGGCCAAGAGCTGTTGAGATGATGTTCATGGGTTGATGTGAAGTTATGTGTTTTGTGTTTCTGTTATTGTGTCAATACGAGTTTAATGATTAAATTGAAATTACGGTCGTTGTCGCACAATTTATTTTGCATTTCAAATTTGATTTGATTTTTTATGTGCATCAAACTTGTAATGATTTGTAAACAATGAAATACATTTATGATATTCATTATTGAATTAAGTCTTTATTATATAGTACGAAATATATTAGAACAAGTTTAATAGAATAAGATTATTATATTATTATTATCATGTGACTTCAGTTTCTTTGTTTTGTGTTTTACTTGTATATTGTTGTTGGGGAGGTAAATAAAAATACAGTTGTGCGCCGATTACGATTTGGTTCCAGAAAACACGTACGAAAAGCCAATGTTATAGGCATTAATTCATTTCACATCAATGATGAAAAGTAACATTAAAAATATATTCCAATGAAATATTGCAACAAAGCTTTATTATTTATATTTATTTATTATATTACTAATATTTATTATTTATAAACGAAACAACGATATGAGGAGCGACAATTTATAACTATGTGTATGTGTTAAAGTTTGTACACATTTATTAATTTCAACTGCTCGGTTGTGACTTGCGTTATAACTTGATTGTTTATTTTTGAAACGAAACATTTAAAAACTGTTTGATAAGAATATTTATAAATGGTAGCATGGGAAACCACTCTTAATAAGTTTACTTCTTAAATTAAATTATTTGTTGTATAATAATTTTACAATAAAAAGTTTTAAGCAAATCATATTTTTCCAGAAATTATTAAAATGGATAATTGGAAATATTCTTCAGAAAAATTATTGTCATTTGTATTTATTGGTAGTCATGAAATTATTGACCTACAAAATATCACACATGATTTTTTTTACGAAGAATTAAAAGAAACGTTTGAAAATTGAAAATATCTTGCGTTTCATTGAAAAAAATTACAACAAACTTTTAAACATTATTTAAATTTGTCATATGTCATCCATCGATATTTGCTCAACAATTTTAATCATCCGCATTTAGATGCCGATATTAACCGAAGAAACCATGTCAACTGGATTTGAATTTTGAAAATATCAAGGGGGCTAAAATCTCAAGACTGTGAGATATCAAGACTTCGGTCTGGGTTAAGGATTTTTATATAGTTTTCGGCAAAATTCTTTTATGAGGACATTGTTTCTAGTTTTGAGCAGAGAGATCTATATTAAACATAAAATTCTTTGTTAAAGTGCAAGTATTTTATCTCTGTTTAAAAGTTTATTACAAAACTAACACGAAACATCAATATATTGCCGGAAAAATATAACAGATCACAAATTAACATAATTTAGTGAAAAGATGATACACCCAGCAAACTACTCAAAAACCTCCAAATTTAGCGTTCAGCAATTTCAGCTTTTCAAAAACAAACCCATTTCATGTTCAATTACATTTCATGTTATACAAATAATTTATTTTATTTTTTTCAAAAAAATGGGATCTGATTGAATTAATTTAAACAAATTATAGCAAAATCAAAAATTCAATTCAAATTCTTTTTCCATGATTCTAAAAGTTATAATAAAATCAAAAATGCCAAATTTCTTCAAAATTCCAAAAATATTTAAGAGAATATTACAAAATCAAAAATTCAATTTTTTTTTAAAATTCCAAAAATATTTTAAAAATTATAATAAAATCAAATTTTTTTTAAAAAATGCAAAAATTTTAACAAAGTCAAAAATTCAAAATTTTTCCAAAATTCCAAAAATATTGCAAAAATTACAACAAAATCAAAAATTTAAACTTTTTTCAAAATACTAAATATATTCCAAAAATTAATTCAAAAGCAAAGATTGAAATTTCAATATTTTAAAAATATTCCAAAACTTATAACATAATCAAAAATTCAAACTTATTTTCCAAATTTTCCTATTATTCAAAAGTTGTGGAATCACACGAAAAATTACTTAAGAAATATCTCTCCAATAAATAACTACAATTTTTGTTAAAAAACGGCATTTAATCTGCAACAACTTTATATTTTCCAAATGTTCCTATAAGCTGGAAGGAGTTGAAACTGTATATTCAATTACATTTCATGTCATACAAATAATTGTTTTTCATGTTTTTCAAAAAAAACTGGTCAAAAAAATAAATGAAAATCATTCTTTTGACACACTTTACGGTATTTTTGACACAGTTATAATAATACAATAATCAAGCTCCGGGTCTCACAAACCAATGTCGACCATCAACATTTCGCCGCATTTAATACTACTTCTTGTTATCACTTAATATCGGTTTTTAAACCAAAATATGCAAATTTTCTTATTTTGACACACTCGACGATTTCTTGACACACGTCGTGTCAAATTTAATGTTCAATTGCATTTCATATTATCCAAATAATTAATTTTATGTTTTATATATAGGGTCATTCCATTGTGACATACGTAACATTTTTACCCTTTTCAACTCATACTTTTGCCTATTATTCATAAAAAACATTGTTATTTTATGAAATTTATGTTATTTTATGCTATTATGCAGGTAGGAGAAATACACTATCAATGAAAAAAGCAGCAAATTAAATATATATTAAGTAATAATAACAAAATTCAGTGCTGTGACCAACGTAACAAAAAAACTACCACAGTAAAACTTACTCACACTTTCAAAGCAATTTCTCTGAAAGTATGCCTTCAATAAATTCAAATTTAGGTTTTTATAAAGCACAAGTTATCTGTTTTCAAATAAGCATATGTTTTTCACAAATGCTTCATACAGTAGAGGTTCCCTTTAAAAAAAATTGTGTAACCAACGTAACAGAAAAAAACACATAAGAAAATAATGCATTTCTAAAAACAATTTTATTACTTATTTATTTTTTTCCATCTTTTAAACAATTTATTTGTTTATTTCCTATCTTTGGTATCAATAATGACGGGCAAGTTTCCAATTAGATTAATTTTTCCACACAACATAAACTTCATTGCAACTATTGAGGTTTATGTTTCCATGGAATGACCCTATAATCAAAAATGTTTCCCATAATATGTTTCTCTACAAGATTGAACAATAGCTGTGTTTTTTTCATTTGGGTCAGGGTCAAGGTCTAGATCAAGTCTATTTTTTACATGTAAAAACAACAACAACATAACCCAGATATTTACCTGGGTCTAGATCAATGATCTAAAATATTTTGGTTACATAAAATTGCAAGAGATGGCGAAACAAAGGTTTTGATTTTATAAGGTTGGTATGGTCATTTTAAAATTTATAAATGTCAAAGAAAATTTATATTCAAAATAAAAAAACTGTCAAAGATGCTTTATTAAATTTGTTTAAAATCAATTTTAATATGATTTGTTTTCAACATGATTTCAATAAATTTGCTTAAAATTAATTTTAAAGCAATACATATGATATAAAATCCATAGTTTTTAAAGAATAGATGTTTACAATTTTTATTAATTATCAATTATTTTATTTCATTTTATTTCACGCCATTTGCAATAATCAATGAACATTGTCATATGTAAAAAAATGGATTAGTGTTTCTGATTAAATTTTTTTGAATTTTTTTATATTGTTACGAATACAGAAAAATCTAAACGATTACAGAAAGATCTAGACGGTTACGGTCACTTCCAGGAAAATAAAATCAACAAAACACAACAGAAAGTGAATGAAATGAATAGTGTTGTTGTTGTTGTACATATTCTTAGAATTAAGGTCTATTTGTTTTATGATTTTATGAATCAAATCAACGTAACGTAAAATAATCGAATATTCTAATATTTTCTCAAGGTTTCTAAAAAGTGACCTAGAAATTTCTAGAGATTATGCAGAATGTATATAAGGAAATTGTCTCTTGTAGTTTTGAATTAGCTTTATTTAAAACGTGTGACAGTGAAGTTAAAATTATAAAAGTGATATTTAAATTAGTTTTGTGTAAAGTTATAAGTGTAATAAAGTTATAAGTTTTATTGAGTAGAAATATTTTGTGTATTATTTTCAACGTGTGAACTGGAAATTTCTACAATAAACCGTTGGAGTTCTGAAGCTGTTGAAAGAATATTCTAGTCAGGAATATTGTTTGTTGTATTGTTTTCCTGTTGTTGTGGAACAATTAAGGTGTTGAATACTTAATAGAACCTGGTGTTTGTGCTAACTAATCAGTGATCGAACTCAAGAAGAGATTGGGAATTGCGTTTATCGGATTGAGAGTAAGGCCAATTCGAAGTAAGGTTGGAAAAACGTAACATTGGTGACATCGGCGGATTAGCTAGCTGTTAATAATGGTTTTAATAAGTGATTTGAAGGTTCTTGAGTTAAAGAAAGAACTAAAACAACGTGGATTGTCAACAAGTGGAAACAAAACTGAATTAATGCTACGGCTTCGACAAGGTATGGAAGCCAATGGAATGGACGTGGAAAGTTACCAGTTTGGAGTGATTAGTACAAATAATGATCTAGTGGCAGCTGATGAGGAGAAAAGTTTTGTTGCAGAGACAACAACAACATTACCATCTGGAAACTGCGATTTTACGCAGTTAATGGCTATGATGCAACAAATAAATTTGAACATGCATCAGATGAATGCTAATATGGTTGCCAATAAAGACGAGCTGAATCAAAACTTTGATCAACAAAGCTGCAACATCAATCAACAGCTCGAAACATTCAACAATAACATGGCTGTTAACAAAGAAGAAATTAGTGAAACAATCAGCCAACAATTAGCTTTAAATCGCGATGAAGTCAAGCAAATTATGGATGAGAAACTTCTCCAAATCTTGACGGCGTTTGATGGAAAAGTCGAGAAGATTCAAAACGATATCCAAGAATTAGAACAGAAAGTGCTTGACGAAAACAAAAAGGTACTTTCCAAAGTTGATGATTTCGAAAAACGGTTGCAGGATGTTGAGACGACTAAAGTTACCTCCCAGGTGGTACATCAGGTAGCAAATATCAAACTAAAACCACCATCATATGACGGTACCACATCCTTCGGTATTTTCAAGTTCCAGTTCGAGACTGCAGCAGATCAAAATGTTTGGAACGCCGAAAATCGTCTTGCTGCATTGATAGTTGCACTTAAAGGGGAAGCAGCTGAAGCATTACAGGCAGTACCAGAAAATGATCGGAAAAGTTATGCAGAGGTGATGAATGCATTGGAACGTAAATATGGCAGCGACCATAAAAAGGAGCTATACCGGATCGAGCTAAAGGTTCGCTTGCAACGGAATGGAGAAAGCCTTCAGGACTATTCTTCGGCAGTAGAACGGCTTGTACATTTGGCATACTCGAATACTCCACCGTATTTTATGGAGAAAATGAAGATCGAGGCTTTTACTGATGGTATCCGAAATCCAGAAACCAGGATCAAAGTAATAACTACACCTAAGGCGACTTTCCATGAAACAGTCGCATACGCAATGCAATATGAGATAGTACAGAGGATGTGTATGCCATCTGGTGGATGCAGAAAAAGTAATGTAAAGGGGAACATCAAACGAGAAGTATTGGCACACAGAAGTGGAAGCGACATCAGATGCTGGGTATGTGACGGAGAGGGTCACATGGCACGGGAGTGCAGGAAAACTAAAGAAGCAGATAAACCGTCGTTTTCTGCGAAGAATATGGGAGTCGAAGACAAGCAGCACGGAGGGTTCAGGAGCAGCAGTAGGAAAATCTTGTGTTGGTTATGTAGAAAATCGGGCCATATCTCACAGGACTGCTGGAACAGGAAGCGTGATAGATCTTCGTCTCCTATTCAACGAAAGTCTGTTGAAGGTGCAACTGCAAAGCCAAAAAGTGAGGAGAATGCAGCCTACATTCCAATTTCAAGAATTGCGGTAAATGCTGAAAGCTTGGGTATCAACGGACAACTTGAAGGCAAAGGTTGCTTCATGACACTGGATACAGGTTCAGCTCGAACATTCGTTCGCAAAGGTTTAATTGACGGTGTTTTGGAACCATCAGATGGATTGAAACTCCAAAAAGTAACTGGAGAATGCGCTGAAATAGAAGGTAAAAGAATCGCTGAAATAAAATTGGGAAATAACTGCTATCAACAAGAGATGCTAGTGGCAGACATTATGGATGAAGTCATTTTGGGGATGGACTTCATGAAGGCGAATGAATTAGTCTTCGATTTTGGATGTGGGATCCTAAAGGTTAATAATGTTCAGATGCCACTACTTGTGAATAAGGCAGAGTCAACAGATATTGGCAGCGATGAGAAACTATGCAGTGCAGATGAAAATCCAGAACCATCATCCAAACAGATGACGGAAAGAAACGTTAACCGACGCAGACGTTCGAACAAACGCCGAAAGTTAAAAACGAAACAGGTCCAAGTCCATAACGAGGTGAGCGATGTAAAAGAGGTGGTTCAAATAGCTGCAAACGGGGATGAATCGCAGCTTAAAATGAGAATGGTTCGGAGACATGGCATTGTGAAACTCCCAAAGGGAAGTGATAAGAAGCACTTTAGAAATAATGAGAATCCCTACTCATCACGGTGGGCTGACGTAAAACAAAGTAATGGTCCAGTACTTAGAAAGGAACCGGAAGTAGCCTGGGAAATAGGAAAAGAAAAAAAAATGTTTGGATTCAACAATTGGAGGAGAGATCTAGATCTTGTTCGGGACGAACAGGCTTAAGTGGAGGGTAATGTTACGAATACAGAAAAATCTAAACGATTACAGAAAGATCTAGACGATTACGGTCACTTCCAGGAAAATAAAATCAACAAAACACAACAGAAAGTGAATGAAATGAATAGTGTTGTTGTTGTTGTACATATTCTTAGAATTAAGGTCTATTTGTTTTATGATTTTATGAATCAAATCAACGTAACGTAAAATAATCGAATATTCTAATATTTTCTCAAGGTTTCTAAAAAGTGACCTAGAAATTTCTAGAGATTAAGCAGAATGTATATAAGGAAATTGTCTCTTGTAGTTTTGAATTAGCTTTATTTAAAACGTGTGACAGTGAAGTTAAAATTATAAAAGTGATATTTAAATTAGTTTTGTGTAAAGTTATAAGTGTAATAAAGTTATAAGTTTTATTGAGTAGAAATATTTTGTGTATTATTTTCAACGTGTGAACTGGAAATTTCTACAATAAACCGTTGGAGTTCTGAAGCTGTTGAAAGAATATTCTAGTCAGGAATATTGTTTGTTGTATTGTTTTCCTGTTGTTGTGGAACAATTAAGGTGTTGAATACTTAATAGAACCTGGTGTTTGTGCTAACTAATCAGTGATCGAACTCAAGAAGAGATTGGGAATTGCGTTTATCGGATTGAGAGTAAGGCCAATTCGAAGTAAGGTTGGAAAAACGTAACAATATGAAGTTTTATTTTTCAAGAGTCGTTAAATATTTTTTGAATTTTTTTATATTGAGTTTTATTTTCAAAATGGCGTTACAAGTTCACAATGTTTTTTCGTCTCAGCTCAGTGTTGCCAACAATTTAAAATATAATATTTTTTTCTTTGCGTGACCCACATCGTTTTTTTCAAACCTTGACCCTAACCCAAATGAAAAAAACGCAGCTAATATTTTAACTTTTTCGACAAAACAAATCATTTAAGAATGGCAAAAGCAAAATATTTACGATAGATATAAATTCAAAATTGAAAAACACTTGTGTTTATTAATTATTTCGCTTATTTTGAATAAGTGAAATTTTAACAAGTGTTTTTTAATTTTGAATTTTATTAAAATGTTTCGCTTAGTGCCGTCAGTACATACAACCAAAACATTAAAAGCAGGCGAACAAATTTTGATATTTTTTAGCGGACTTACATCTCTGCCCTCTGGACGATTATCCTCTCTTATTTTTTTAATAGAAGTATTTATTTTCGACCCTGAATTGAAAAGCTATAACAATTACTTATCGCATGCCAACTGTAATAATTCTTATAAATATGGCGCTGTGAATGTGTTTTCTCGTGCAGTTGTAAAATGTGGACAACTGCTATAGATACGATTGTTGATGCAAGAGTTTTGTTTTAGTTGTGTTAACCGTTTGCCTTGCTGCTCGATTTTCATTTTTAAAAGTAATATTTTTTAATATATTCAAATGGGGACTTGAACATTTGCGTGGGGTGGCTTGAGCAGTATTATTGCATGGGGTGGCTTGAGCAGTATCGGTCAGTTTCAGATGATGATGTTCTGTTAGCCGGTTATCACTAGCCATAGTAATACCTTATGGGTGTTGGTGGATGAACTCTATGCAGTCAAGGGTATCACTTTAAAGTTTAGTTATGTAATATTCCTTGATGATGGAACGCTATTACTGGTTTTAAAAAAGTGTGCTTCCATATAGCTCAATATGAAGACTTTAATACTCGATAAGGACGGTGTGTCACATGATGTACCACATGTTTGTCACATGTTTTGTACCTGTACAGTTGTTGAATCGGCAATTGAGACAATTTCTGTAACAGTGAACTTTTATTTAAATTATTTACTCCAGTAACTTTGTCGCCTAGAGTATGGGGTAGTATGCGTCAAATCCGGTAGTTCTGATTTTTGCAGACTTGTTTATGATGTTGGCCTAATGAATAATCCAAGTTTGTGACCTCGAGCGCCGAACGCAACTTCGTCAAAAATCGAAAAAATCGTAATTTTTACAAATTTTGGCGATTATAACCCTAAAGGACTAGTTTTTTCTATAACCTTTTTTAGAACGTTTTTAAAGTAGACTAAATTTGCTACAATATGATACTAGAAATGTCTCTGTAGACACAATAGTTTCCGAGATTAAGCCTTTTATCACTTTTTTCGAACTTCGCAATTTTTTGTAGAGTTTTCTACATCCCTGTCCTAATAATTGTACTAATAAATATATGTGTGTAGTGGCAGGTGAGAAAAGAAGATTATGTAACTGTACCTGATCATTTTTGTGGTTGCAGTAGCAGATATCCCAGAAGGTGACGATCTCTCCGATGTCGAAATGGAGGATGACTTGTGGGCACAAGACGTCGACGATTCATCACCATCGCCTGATGGGGATATGCCATCCCAATACGTCGATCTAGATACGGATGAACCTCAAGCGGGACCTTCCAAGAGGGCTAAATTAATTCAATTTTTTGATGTTGAATATTACTCAATTTCCTGACAAATAAACTTTCTAACTTTTGTTGTTATTATCTTTTTTACTTCATTATTCGTAGTTTAGCTTAAACATCATCGTTCACACTTCTCATTTTCTTTTTTAACATCCCATCATAAAAGTACAGGGCTTCGAAAGTATATTCAGGGTCAAAATTCATTTGGAACGAAAGAATTGCAAAAAGTTGCGACGTTCGAAAAAATGATAAACTTTGAAAGGCTTAATCTCGGAAACTATTAGGTCTACAGAGACAGTTCTTCTATCATATTGTAGCAAATTCAGTCTACTTTAACATCCTAAGAAAAGTTAAAGAAAAAACTAGTCCTTTAGGGTTATAATCGCCAAAATTTGAAGTAAAAAAACGTTATTTTCGCGGTTTCTCGATTTTTAACGAAGTTGCGTTCGGCAATCGAGGTCACCAACTTGGATTATTCATTAAGCCAACATCATAAACAAGTCTGCAGAAAATCAGAACTACCGGATTTGACGCATACTGTGATATATAAAGTTATTGGACTAAAACTTTGAAAGGCCTAATCTCGGAAAATATTGGGTCTACAGAGACAGTTCTTCTATCATATTGTAGCAAATTTAGACTACTTTAAAAACGTCCTAAGAAAGGTTAAAGAAAAAACTAGTCCTTTAGGGTTATAATCGCCAAAATTTGAAAAAATAACGATTTTTTCGCGGTTTTTTCGATTTTTGACGAAGTTGCGTTCGGCGCTCGAGGTCACAAACTTGGATTATTCATTAGGCCAACATCATAAACAAGTCTGCAAAAAATCAGAACTACCGGATTTAACGCATACTGCTATGTATAAAGTTACTGGACTAATTAATGAAATATGAATAAAAGCCGAATCTGTACCAGCAAATCCTGTTTTGGGATATCTTTTATAAATTCCAAATCAAACCTTTCATTAACAAAAACAAATAAATCAATCTTGAATATTAGAAAATAAAAATTTAAAAAAACACAAACGAGAATTATATTTTTTTTTAAATAAAAATATTTTAAAAAAATTAACCAAATTAAAAAGCCTACCTACATTAATGTGTTTCCAAATCAAATAAATTTTTTTTTTTCTTCATTGTACAAAAGCTCAATTGCATTTTATGTTTCGAAATGTGGTGTAACTGTATCTATTACCTTTACATATTTTCCAACCATAATACATTTACCAATTATTAACAAATTCTTTTGCGTATTATATCGATGAATTATCATCCTCATCAGTTCATATATGATTTTCATTTATTACATTACCGTATTAATTTAAATTTATTTATCTAATATATTTATTCTTTTGTGGCTGATATTTTTTGAACAATAATTTATAATTAATTAACTAAATCACATTAAAACACTTGTGGCACGATAACATTTCCGATCACTTTGATTCTATTTTGATCATGATCGATCGATTATCTATAGCTGGAATTTTCTATATTTTGTTTCTTTTTTATATACATTGGTCACTTTTACGTTCAGTAAAACAATTCCATCATATGATCTCAAAATTATCATACCACAAAAAAATCAATCCATAATACGAAAATCAAAAAATAAATATTGAACAACCGTAATTCAAAATGATGAAAGCTCATACATTCTTTCATAATACTTATCTAACCCAGTTTTTATTATATTAGAAGTACAACAAGTCAAAAGGAAATTTTTTATATGTATTCAGACTTAGAAATATGTATCAACAATTGTGCGACACAACGATTCAATCAACTTGCAATTGCATAAACGTACAACAATTTTTATATATAAAATGTATTAGCTCACACAAAAATGTTTAAGCTACTGTATTAGAAAATGTTTACAAATTTGTTGATTGACTTGTTTTTGTGATTGATTTTGATGTCCAATATAGAGTATGAGTTGAAATAAGGCAGGTCGTTACACTGCATTCCGACTGGACATAGAACATGTCTTTTTCAGTGTAGTTATTTTTTTTAAATAAAAAGTGTTGTGTTATAGAGTTTACAATGTGTCACAACACATAAATACCTTTTAAGATGTAGCTCCCACAACAACTTGCGCTTCAAGGTGTTGATGAACGCCTTTTTTCAGCCTCTGCGTATTAAATCACATTAGCAGTGATATATCGGATCATAACCCGATTTTCTGTGAATTTTCAAAACAAACAACAATAAAACGTAACGCACCTCGTAAATTAACAAAAATTCATACCGACCTAGAAAAACTTAAGCAGGATCTTTCGAAGAATCCCATAACCGTAGAAATAAATAAAACTTGTGATGAAATCCTAAACAATTTTGTTATTGATTTAACTCATAGGAACAATATGTTTACAAAATCTAAAGATGTTATCATAACACAAAAAATACCGCTCTAAAACATTGGATCGACAATGAATTGACACAAATTACAAATAATAAACAGTATTGGTACAACAAACATAAAAAATCTAAAAATGTTCCAGAATATGATCAAATGCTAATTTTAAATGAATACAAATACTGGCGTAATAAATTCAGTGCATTGAGACAAACTAAAAAAAAGGAGTATTTCAGTAAGAAGTTTAGCGGATCTCTTGATAACACCAAAACAATATGGGATGGAATTAAATGTGTTCTTAATGTGGTGTGAGAAAAAGTAATGCGGACATTGTTCGACTCAACTGCAACAATTAGAACAGTTAGTAATGAAAAGGATGTAGCAGATATTTTCAACAAGCATTTCATTAGTATTGGTGACAATCTCTCAAAGAAATTTTCTGGTGTATCTTATATCGACACAAATAAACGGCACATCTGTTTGATTTAGCACCTACAAATGAAGAAGAAGTTCGACAAACTATAAATAAATTAAAAAATACCACCTTCAAAGGTATAGATGGTCTCAATACAGAACTCATAAAATATTGTGCTGAATCTTTATCACCAGGGCTAACAATAATCATCAATAAATCGTTTGAGGAAGGTGTCTGCCCGCAGCAAATTAAACAAGCTAAAATTCTGCCAGTATATAAAGTTTCAGGAAGCAGTCAAGATCCAAACAATTATAAGACCAATATCTATTCTATCTATTTTATCAAAAATATTTGAAAAGATATTTAAGATAAGACTGATGAAATTTTTAGTAGCTGATAAAATTATATGTAAAGAGCAGTATGGCTTTCTACAAGATTCTAATACGAATATTGCCCTATACGATCTGTGCGCTGATATACAAAATTCTATATTCTGCAAACTTAAAGTAGGTGTCATTTTTATTGACTTACAAAAGAAGCTCCAAAATATTGGACTGAATGAGGAAGGTATCAGATGGCTTGGATCATATATGAGAGACCGCAAACAATTTTTAGCTGTTAGTGGTGTAAATTCGTCAATGGAAAATACTACTCATGGGGTGCCTCAAGGTAGTATACTGGGTCCCATATTATTTTTGCTGTTTATCAATGACATAACTCAACTAAAGCTGCATGGCAACTTAAAACTTCTTGCAATAGTATATGAGGAATACAATCCCATTGGCTTGCAGGGATCGATTAACCACGTAATGGAAATACTGGCAACTTGGTTCAAAAACAGTCAATTAACATTAAATACATCGAAAACAAAATACATGCTCATGTATAATAGCACTCCACTTCATATTTTCTACAATGGAAATGAAATAGAAGAAGTTAAGAAATTTAAGTACCGGTCACCTTAGACAAAAAATGTGTTTCCATGAACATGCTTATACACTTGTAAAGAAGCTCTCTAGTATTGCAGGATTATTTAGAAGAATCTCAAAATTTCTAAATGAGCACGCAAAACGTTTAGTTTATTTTGCCTTATTCAACAGCACACTAATGTATTGAATATCAATCTGCACGACTCACAGACATAGAAGAGTTCTTATAGTTAATTCAGTACCTTTTTTGTCTCCATATTTGCGACTGATCTAGTATCCATATCAGAGATATGTTCTGGAGTCAATGCATTCTTGCACTATCAACTTAAAAGTACAGGCCTAAGAGTTTTTTGGGCATCCTGACTTTTACTAAAAATATTAATAAACTTGCCAGATCACATTTTTTTGCACATTCAATTATACGAAACGAAGTAAATTTTACAATTTTTTTTTAAATATACAACTTTCAAAATTTTTTAAGTTCAATTGGAACATAGTCTTGGTAATATATTTTAATACAAATTTTACGATGAAGATGGCGTACTTTAGCTTAAATTTAATTTTTTTTAAATAATTTGATGTGTAACATTTAGTTTTTCGGCTGCAATAAGTATTCTCTCTGCTTAATCTGCTATTTGGAAGAATTAAAAATATTTTGAATGTGTATGTGTATCATATACATTTTCTGGTACTTTTATTTTAGAACAAAATTGAATATTATTTGTGCATGTGTTATGAAAATTCATTTTGAATTTGTGGGTATATTTAAATTTTTTTTGTAAAATTGTTCTTTATTTGTTTTTAGTATCTCCCATCAGTTCTGCTTTTATTACATCGTCTTGAGTCAAAAAATTCGTCAAGTGAAAACTGTAGCCCAAAATATTTATTTGTGAAGTCGACGTTGTACCTTTATCAGCAAGTGATTAATCTGTATAGATATCAAACGTATTGGTTTCGATTTTCCAATGGCCAACAAAAACATAAAAATTAATCCTTTTTGTTAGAACTTTTGTACTTTGGAATGTGGGAGTATAAAGAGAACGCAGGTGACGTCTACTCCAGTCCCTGGTAATTTAAAGGAATATGAGTCTTTGCACTTGAGTCTTTATTTTTACCAATTAATTCAAAATGAGTGAGGTGCAAATTCTGTATACCATTTGTCCGTCTCCTTAAAACCTTTCCAAATGTGCAACCGGCAAAGTAGTGTATGTATAACGAGTGCGAAATCAATTTCCAAAATACACATCGTATGGATTAATATATTATGTTCACTACTTGAGTTCTAAATTCGTATTTAATAGATAGTGGTAATTGTTACAAACTGCATTTGTTTAATCAATTTTTAAAGAAAATATTTCGTACTCCAACTCGCCCCATTTACTATTTAAGTATTTCAAATATTAACAATCTAATACAACTTAAAAAATATTAATTTTTTGTCTTTATCTAAATATTTATTATTTTTTAAATTCAAATAAAAATATAAAAGATTGTAAGCATTTTTAGCGATTCAGTGAAGTTCACAGAATCATATAGGAAACATTTAAAAAAAAATAATCACGTATTAACCGACTATTGGGAAATTAGTGCTTTGATTAAAGTGTAATTATCACAATACTGGTTTGATACTAAAACAGTAAAATCTAGTAAGTTTTTTTTATTAATTTAAATCAAGTTCAAGTTTGTGTAAGATTGAATAGTGGAACAAAAGAAAAACTCGTGATTTATGAACTTGAATAGTGAGTTATATAATTAGTATAATATTATTAGTTATAATGTTCGATGATTGAAGTGTAAATAAAATTGAAATGTCAATTTTTTGGACATTGATTGTTTTTTCGTGATGATTTGATTGGTTTGTTTGATATTACATTTTGAGTTGTTTGTTTTAAAGTATTGAAATACTTTATCTAACCTATTATTATATCATTACGGTTTAACTATAAATATATAACTACTTTATTATCATAAAAATGATAATGATGAAATTAATTGTTTAATTTATAAGATTTGGATAATTTTTTCTTTTATGTTCAATTGAGCTTGGTTTTTGCAAAAGTTGTAGATAGGATCCCAAAATTAATATATGACGTGATCTTCATATATGAATAGTTAATGATAATATTTTATTTGATAAACTTAGTGATATTTCAGGCATTACATAAAATTATTTTAAAACATGACAATGTTTTTGCCACTCCCTAAAGCAATTGTTAATTTACCGTTATTTAAATATTTGAAAATTTGGTTCACGAAAGCACACTTTTTGTGCGTTGCGCAATGCGCATACGCAATATTTTGAGTGAAAGTGTCAAATAACTTATTGGTTAATTTGTGTCCAAACGACTGAGTTTGAAACTAGAACGAAGTTTATTGACTATCGATACCTTACCGGTGACACTCAAAGATTTTTGCGTTTCCTTTTTAGAGCTTGATACTATAAAAAGGTAAAATGTGAAAAGTTGGAATCTTTTAAGGAAAAATTAAGGAAAGCTGAACACGTTTTATGAAATTCAATTGACTAACATTAGCTTATTTGAAAATTATTTGGAATAGGAAATGTGAACTAGTATATTGGCCTAACTTCTGATACAAATATTATTATTCTGTGCAAGGTATGTAATGTTCCTTTTTATGATTTAACTGCACCAAACCCCGACTAGTATTACGCTCATTAGCTCAGATCTAGGCCAGATACCGCTTTCCCTACCACTGATAGGGTCCGGATCAGGCACCCTGAACAGGTCCTGATCAGTAATGTAACGCCTCAAACTATCCAAACCGGATCAGGCAGCCCTACTAGAACCGGACCAGGACCTGATCAGTTTAAATAGGGCATTTATTAGTAAGTAAATGACAAAATGTACAATTTTTGTAAATACGTTTATTTAAAAATGTCCAACAAATTCGTTTATAAAATATTCTAACTTTATACTTATCTATATTTCATCAAAAAAGTGACTTTTTGTGTATCGTCTATAATTGTCAAACTCAACACAAAAAGTCACTTTTTTTGTTATGTTTTGTCGTCATAGTTATACAATAAGGGCGATGATACATGTAAAAGAAATATCTTTCACACATAAAAAATTTCGCATTTAATTGGTTGAGGGGCGGTAACATTTTTTAAATTTCAAAAAAATATTTTTGACTGAAAGACAGAAAAAATATCTGTAAGATATAAAAACATAACCTAAAAAGATATATTTTGCTTGACAGTTAAAACTGATTAACTGAAAAATTGATTTTAAAAGTAAGTTTTACCAATAATCAATTACAATTAACTTAATTTGATTATTTAATTACAATTAAAATAATTTGTTTACTTATTCATATAGATTTAGGCATTTTCACATTGGACCAAATTTTTATTTTTTTGTTGCGATTATCGCCTAATCTAAATCTACATAAATAAGTGAACAAATTATTTTAATTGTAGCTAAATCATCAAATTAAGTTAATTGTAATTGTTTATTGGTCAAACTTATTTTTAAAATCAATTTTTCAGTTAATCAGTTTTAACTATCAAGCAAAAAATATCTTTTTAGGTTATGTTTTTATATCTTACAGATATTTTTTCTGTCTTTCAGTCAAAAATATTTTTTTGAAATTTAAAAAATGTTACCACCCCTCAACCAATTAAATGCGAAATTTTTTATGTCTGAAAGATATTTCTTTTACATGTATCATCGCCCTAATTCAAAATTTCATAATCCAATCAGATTACTTGTTATCAGATTATTTCTTATTTTTGTTGTCATAGTTATGTTGTGGTTTGAAAACATAACAAAATAACAAATGTTACTTTACTACCGCCGTAAAAAAAATAAAAATGGCGTTACTTTACAGCCGCTTTGATTGTACGTCAAAAAAGTAAGACTAACCTTCTCCCTAGAGAATTTATTAATTATATATTGCTTCTGATTGTCATAATTTAGCACACCCAAAAATAGTTATTTGTTGTCCTCAAAAATTAAATTAATCTATATTTTCTATGCAAAACAAAAACTGAAGTTTTAATAAGAAATTGATTATTATTTGACCAAAAATTAAAATTTTTGTTTGAATTTAATTTGAGAAGTAAATTAAATATAATTAGTATTTTGAATATTTTAAAATTTCATTAAATAATATATTAAATAATGGTTGGAGAAAAAATGGTATGTTTTACTCGGACTAAAAATGGATTTTGGGACTCGTAAGATTACAGTGCAGTAGCGGATGCATAGCAAGATTCTTGCTCGTTCCAAAATCCATCTTTGTTTGTCCTAGTGAAACAAATAACTATTTTGACAAACTTTATGGTTTTTTTACACAGCTACAATTTAGGAATCGAGTCCAAAAACTTTTCAGATAAATGTATTCAACCAACAAATTTGAAATCGTTTCAGTATAGTTTTCTCATTTTGTTGCACGCCCGAACGAACGTCGATAATCTGACAGACCAGACCTTATTGTTTGTTTATTTAAACTCTGTTTGACCTAAAACAGCGAGAAATGCTAAAATAGTTAGGTCAATATTTTGAATTTTTTTTTAGAATTTATAATACTCTGATCTTGAAACATTGCAAAGAAGTCGTCTAATGAACGAAACCGCACTATTTTCTTATATTGACACACGCTGAAGCTTATCTTTGTTGAGATATTTATAAAAAAAGTTCACTTTCTTTTAATTTCTTTAACTTCTCTGTTTCCAATGAGCGTTTGCGTTGTGTGCATCTTATCATGTTCATATATTAAACAAAAAAACTTTATAAAATTCCTTTTTTTTTTTTTTTTTTTAATAAAATGTGTTGTGTAATAGGGTTTAGAATATGTGTCACAACAACACATAAATACCTTTTAAGACCTAGGTCTAGACTTGGGTCCCACAACAACTGGGTCCCACAATTCCCACAATTCCTTGACTAATTTTCTGTATTATTACATTTATTAAGGGGGTGGGAGTGAGCAGGGGTAAAAAACCATATAAACCCAAACTAAAGAGAACTTAATTTAAGTAACATTGGCATTTTCTTAATTTGCTGTGCAATGCAAGGTATTGAATTCAACATTCAACTTTTAGTTGCCTTCCCCTTGAGTTTCGAGCTTGGTTCCCCACAATATGGTAAATAGAATATGAGTAAATTTTAATAAAAGTAAAAGTTGAAATCTTTGCAGTTTTTGAAGCTATTGAAGGACTATTCTAGTTAAAGCAAAAAGAACAAACACCTGGACAGAGTACAAATCGGCTCTTACTAACTACAACCAAGCACTCAGACGATCAAAAAGGATAGTTGAAGAGAGCTCTGCGGAACGGTTGTCAGTCTACCAGCTGCTGCTCGACTTCAAAAATTGTTTGCGTCTGACCATACAACTCCTCTGGGTTCAAGCTGCAGGCTGGGCAGTATCTACACTACCAGCTGTAGTGAGACTCTAGAAACTCTATTACAAACTCACTTCCTGGGCTCTACATGCGTGAGCTCGGCAGAGGAAAATGTACCAAAATCTGGTCCGTTGGATCCTGAAATTAGAAAGGTTTCAGACGAACTAGTTAACAGAATATTCTCTCCCAACAGAACGATTTGAGCGATCAAGTCGTTCGGACCGTTCAAATCCCCAGGAGGCGACGGAATATGCCCGATCTTCCTGCAAAGAGGTTTAACTGCCATTCTCCCCTCGAGCGTCTGTTTATAGCAAGTTTTAGCCTTGCGTATATTCCTCAGATACCGAAAATCTATGGAAACGACATTGTATAAAGGCGTGAAAGAGATTGAGAGTACACTGAAAATTATGGACATACAAGGTGTCTTTAATAATGTGCATTTGCAAGCTATTGCTGAAATCATTAAGAAAAATCTGAACACGCACATTTTGGCGTGAATCTTCAACATGCTACGAATTCGGAAAATTACAGCTACACTAGGAAATATATCGGCAACTGTCAGGACTTTTAGAGGATGTCCCCAGAGAGGTGTACTCTCTCCGTTGCTATATGATTGATAGTCGCTGATAAACTTCTAAATATGCTGAAAAATTCTATACTACTGACAACAAGGCATTCATGGTGAAGGTCAACGGGACTCTACTGTCGGGAAACAAACCCTGAGTTTGAGCCTTGGATCTTATGATAAATTACAGAAACGAGATGGGGCGGTCTTTTAATACGAGAAAACACTATGTACCGTAGTCTTTACTAACACAAGGAGCTTTAATTTCAATCCTCCTGAGTTTAACTGCGAAAGGATACCGGTAGTTAAGTACTTGTGTATGCTCTTCGATAGCAATTTCACAAGGAACTCACACCTAAAATATATCCCGAACAAAGCAAATAAAGCTTTCTTCGCTTGTAGAAACTTGTTTGGAAAAACGTGGGGATTAAGCTCCAAAAAGATACAAAAGATACCAAATATGACTGATCTAGCTAAACGGTTTATCGTCAAAATTGGTGCCAAGGAAGGGATCGAGAGCTACTTACAAGCACTGTCATCCAGCATCTGATATATGGATGGATCCTGAACCGACAAAGGCACTGGTTTAGAGGTGTTTGGTCCTAGGGCTAAACGGACGTTAGCACTAGGTATCTCTGCAACAGTACTTCAAACTGAAACCTTTGCCATCAATTACTGTACAATGCTGTGTGCCACAGAGAATACAGCAACACAGATACATACATTATTTCTTTCTCGTTTGATACCAAAATCTACAAAAAATTACAGAAACCAGCATCGTAACACTTGTATGGGTATCTGGTCACACAGTAGTACACGGCAATGTGGTAGCAGACTTGTTAGCAAGGAAGGGCGCCTTTATATTCATTGGTCCATTGGTCCAGAATCGTACTTTGAACTGACCAATAGTTTCGCCCAAATACGTTACTAAGAGCTGGGAACAGGAACAAAATAAACAACTATGGAGTATGCGGGAAGGTCTTTATAAAACCTGGTGCCATTGCTTACTTTTCAGTTGTCCGGTTCTGATTGGAAATATTTCAAAGTACAAATTATTAACATCTTTCTTCAAAAGTATAGAGTTAAACCATATGTTGGACACTTTTGGTAGTAGTAAACAAATGAAACCATTTTTATTTATTTTGGACCTGGCCTTTTTTGTCATGGTAAATGAGTTTAATACTCAACTCAAACTCAGTTCGATAGAAGCTTGTTTTACAAAACAGAATTTCATGTTTTTTTATGACCTGTCCATATGCTACGTCCATTATGCCAAACTTTGGTGTCGTCCACATATATTCTTAACATTGTAAATTCATCTTGAGTTATAGTTTAACAGATGGCCAACGGTAAAAGATAGACAGATGAACTGTCATATCAGTCTCATCAGTAATGTCACATATATTTAAAGCTCCCCCGAAAAAATTAAGCGGAGAATACTCGTTCTCTAAAAATTTAATTTCAACATTCAAACAATTTCATTTGCTTGAACGTAACCGTTTTGCTTTTTCATAACAACATTGGATTATTTAGTTACGTACTAGGTCGTAATGAATGCATTACGTTATTGTAGCTTCATTGTAGTAAAATAACAACCCAACTTAAATTCAAGATTTTATTAAGACTCATCTTTACGATAACCATTATGAAGTTTAGAATTATAAGTTACTAGAACTGAATTGAATAAAAAATTGCTTTGAAAAGCAAAAGATCCGTAACAAACTCTTATCTCAATTCCAGCTCGAGAATCCGAACCAGCGTCCGGATCAGAAGATCAGAGTCTATGGTTAACCTTTAACACCCTCGTCCAGCGACAAGATACTAAAGATCACGATTTTTTTTGCTTCAATTTTTTGTCATATTTTTGTTACTCCTCGAACAGGTTTTACCGTTTTTCATACTTCATTTAAGTTGACATTGAATGAAGGATATTATAGATCTACGAATATAGGAGGCAAATCCCAACTAGTTTAGAATGGTCACTAGCCGATTTAAATTCAAGATTTATTAAGATTTAGATCCATAAAATTCGTAGATCCATAATAAATTTCACTGATAAATTGAAATAAAATCGCCAATTTCCATAGTGTTCTTCATTCAATGTCAACATAGTTGAAGTATAAAGAACGGTAATACGTGTCCGTAGAGTAAGAAAAAACAAAAAAAAAATAAAGGGAAAAAATTGAGATGTTAAGTCGATCGTTCGAAAACAAATAGTCCCTCTGCCCACGCCTATTTTATTTGATGATTGCCACATATTTTGGAATTTTGTTTACACGAGGGTAACCTTGTCCGAAAAAATGTGTCTGCTATTGTCGACTGACATTTTGTTATGTTTGGGTTGTCGGACTAATCAATAGCAGACAAATTTTTGTCGGACAAGGTTACTCTCGTGTTCTAAAACAAATGTCCAACCCCCCAGTTAAAAATAAATTTACAAGATCCAGGGTAATCGGCATTTTCGGAGCTTGCTGAACGAAAAAGCGGTCGAATCGAAGGAAATGACAGAACAAAAGATTTCGGGCTCTTCAAGGACAGGTGCTTCACGAGGTATAAAATATGTGGTAATCATCAAATGAAATCGGTGTGGGTGACGAGGGACGAAAGCGAGGGTGTTAAATACAGATACAACTTTGTTACGGATCTTTCGCTTTTCAAAGCAATTTTTCATTCATTTCAATTGAATACATTCAAGTTCTAGTGACTTTTAATTCTAAACCCAACTTAACTTACTCGTACTCTTACTCGATCCACTCAATCCATTTCAAACGATTAGATAAAATTCACTTAATTCATTTTTTTTCAATAACTGATTCATTTCCACTAGTCATCTACCCGAAGTCATAAAAAATAGTTGGGCAAAACTGAAAAAATTGTATCCTAAGAGCATACATTATTTACATACATGTGCAAATATTTTAATCGTTAATTGCGTTACATTGACAAATCTTTACCTCTAAACCTAATTTAAAATGCATGCCATTAAATCTGCATAAAATTTACAAAGTTAACAAAACAAACAAATATGTATCTAAACAAAATTTGTTTGTTTTGCAAATGTTAATTTAATTTTATTCAAATAGATAATAAATGGTAAATTTAAACTAATTCTCTGTAATAAAATTAGATTTAAAATTAACAAACTAATTAGATTAATCGTAAATATTGGTTGTTTTTTGTCGCATTTGTTTTCCCTGGTTTAATAATAAACTAAATTAAATATGTATAAGGTTTTCCAAATATTTTTTTTGGATTGCAAACTTATTTTTTTATCATAGTTGTTAAAATAAATCATGCTACTAAGTAGAAAAGAATAAACTAAATCGTAAATTTTATTTAACTACCGCAAACAATTTTGAATGCTGTGTTTGTCAACTGGAAATTTGACGTTTGTAAGTTTTTTTGCAAAAGGAGGCTGTTTTAATTATTGTAAACCGAAATCCTACGTCCCACACAGTGATGCCAGATTTTCAAAAACGAATTTCCCGTTGACGTATCGAAAATTCCCGATTTTTCCCGTTTTTTTAAGGAAAAAATCCCTCAGAAATTCCCGTCAAGTTTTCAATAAAAATATACATATAAATTCAATTATTTATTGAAAAAACTTCAAAAACCACCACAATTATTACAATATTTATCCCTCCGACAACTATAAATATATAAATATCTCTGTTTTTTACGACTATATTTGTGTACGTTATTAGTCTTAATATATAGAATGAAACAAACAGCTGTTAATTTTATTCTATACCGTGAATGTGGCGGAACACAATAAAACAATTTATTTGATTGTGTTGAATGCTGAAATAAATTTTATTTTATTTTATTTTATAAAAATTTGATTGCATGTTATAAAAAATCAAAAGCAAACATTTTCGACCTGTAGCCCTATTCCGGGACATCGTGAAAAAGGAATTGGGAAATAAATTGTAGCAATTTTTCATAACTAGTATTCCGTGCCGCGGGAAATAACAAATTCGTATTAGAAAATATTTCGTTATTTCATTTATTGCACTTTTTTGTCAATTCACAATTCCCAAAGAAATGCCGGAATAGACGTACTGATTATATAAAAAAACAGTCAATTCAAACTGAAGCGCATGTCCCTCTCTCGAATATTAAAAAAGACAAAGACTACTATGATTATGTTGAATAAAATTTCCAAAAGATTGTTTTTTTGAATTTGATGTCTTTCATCAGGTAGGGCTTTCATTAGGCTTTTTAGAGATTTTTCATTTTCAAAATACCAAATAATTAAAAAGGTATATCGAAATTGAATCAAATTTATTTAATTGTTTGGAATTAATTATTCAAAAAAATACAATAAAATTCATTTTTTTTCTTTATTCGTTTTACTTGTTTTATCAACAAATTTTAAAATCATTCAATTTAAATTAATAAATGTTACTCTATCGGAGGATAAAAGGTTGTATTGGGTTCGTTTTTAATGAATTTTATTCTCTTGAAAATTTGTAATGCTCGCTTGTGCCTCTCTCACATCGTAAACTTTTCCTTGAAAAATAAAATATTGCATTAAACACTTACACAATATATTACTATTGTTTCGATTCTCCATACAACTTGTGGAATAAGAAAGAACTGCTACAAAATGGAGCATTAAATCTATTAAAATTGAGAAGGACATTTTTTAAAAGAAGTATATATGTCTTGATTTCAAAAAATTTAAAAAATTTTAAAATTGTAATAGCTCTTTTTTGATACGTAAACAACTGCTCAGAAATAAAATAGTGTTGCCAAACATCCTAATTTTTTTAATATGTTTAAAAGGGATGGATGCATAGAGAGATGGATGCAACTTGTAGTTCCAGGCGATTCCATTTCTCGTTTAGCAGCATCAAAATATTTCTGAAATTCAGATAACATGGTGGTCCGTTGGGGTTTTCAAAACGTACCTATCTCCCTAAGAAATATTTAAACAGCAAAAGGCTTAAATTCCATCGCGGATTTGACAATACTAAAGCCGATAGATGGCATATGCTTTTAGGGCCTAAAGCCTGGTAAAAAACTGGTTGGTGCAACCATTTCAAGATAAGTTTTATTTTAAAACGATTCCTTTGAATTGAAAAAATTCCAATTACTTCATTACTTACTTGAGTTTAATTGATCTCAAAAATCCAAAATTAAAACGATTATATTATTAAATGTAAAAAATCCCGCACTTTCCAAGTTTTTTCCCGCTTTCCCGTTTTATATGAAATATCCCGCAAACGGGAAAAAATCCCGCGATCTGGCAACACTGGTCCCACATCGTAAGGGTAACAAAATTAAATATTGTGTGCAGAAATCTCGCATGGAGGGCTTATTAAAATATTTAGCAAGAAGTCCACCTGTGGTGCTTCTGCTGAATCTAAAGGAAATATAATGAAACTTTGTTGAATATAGGCCTTAGAATATATTCGGGTTTTACATTTCGGGACGCACTTTTACATTTAATAGTTGATAAAAGATGTAATTCCACATCAAATATTACAATAATCAAAACTAGCTATCGCATCGAGTGTTGAAAATTCATAAATTTAAACAAATTAAAATCAATTTATATTGCTTTGATTTTAATTAATTCATTGACATTTAGTAATCGGATTAAAACGTAACCGTTTTTTAATTATCAAATTTATTGATACGTAAATGATAAATAAATTTCTTTTAGATAAAAAATATGGAATTGAAACCTATGAATTGGTTATTATTTGACCTATGAAATATTTAATATTTTTAAAACAGTAAAGATGTAAGGGTTTTTTTTATTAAGTTTTGAGTAGTTCAGGTTAGATCGAAGTCTTGATCGCAGTGAAGTTCCAACAATTTTTTAAAATTCGTGCTAACTTAAGTAAACATATTCCGAATAGTTTGTTAATGATTTAAATAAATCTCTATTGATTCATTTTAGGAAACTTTTAATATATTATATTGTGTTAATGAAATTGTAAATAGTCATCAGTTATGGTTTTACGTCGATAACTTAAATTCTGTCTTTTTCAGACTTCATATTTCAACGAAATATAAAAGATAGGATATGAAACTCAACGTGATATCTATATGGTTTCTTATGTAAAATAGTTAAGTTAAAATAACAAAATATAGAAAATAAGTAAAAAAAGTAAATCGTCAACAAGAAGTTATTGCGGAAAAATCAACTAAAAAGATGACGGATGGAATAAAAAATCATATAAGGTAAATAGATTATATTATGCATAACTGAACATTTTTTGCCTTAGTTTTATTTTAATTTAAACCAATGAAGTGCTCTAAAATGTAATGACATCATTCAACAATTAATTCAGTAAATTATTTGTGATGTAACATCACCCCGATGGAAAATCTCCCATCAAGAATAATATAAGAACTGAATCTAAAAAATTATGGTGCAAATTATGAAACTTTTTGCAATCCATACAATTTTAGAGCGATCTAGTTTCGAACCAATGAGAAAATTTTTTAAACTTTAAAAAAGTTTATCATTCTCATCAGGGCTAGCCGACTAGATAAACTCTACCAAAAAATGTTAACGCTAATGATTATAAACCAAAAATTAGGTTACAACTCTAGCGAAGTGTAAAAACAAAAAATTTACATAAACGTACATTTAATAAATTCAGGTTTAGTCAATTAATTTCTCTGGTGATCACTGTTTTGTTATACTCTAGATTTTCTAGTATTGAATAACAAAATTGTATCTGTGAGAAGAAGATGACTAGTCTTCACTTGTGTCTATTGACACATGATCAACAATTAATTCAGTAAATTATTTGTGATGTAACATCACCCCGATGGAAAATCTCCCATCAAGAATAATATAAGAACTGAATCTAAAAAATTATGGTGCAAATTATGAAACTTTTTGCAATCCATACAATTTTAGAGCGATCTAGTTTCGAACCAATGAGAAAATTTTTTAAACTTTAAAAAAGTTTATCATTCTCATCAGGGCTAGCCGACTAGATAAACTCTACCAAAAAATGTTAACGCTAATGATTATAAACCAAAAATTAGGTTACAACTCTAGCGAAGTGTAAAAACAAAAAATTTACATAAACATACATTTAATAAATTCAGGTTTAGTCAATTAATTTCTCTGGTGATCACTGTTTTGTTATACTCTAGATTTTCTAGTATTGAATAACAAAATTGTATCTGTGAGAAGAAGATGACTAGTCTTCACTTGTGTCTATTGACACATGATCAACAATTAATTCAGTAAATTATTTGTGATGTAACATCACCCCGATGGAAAATCTCCCATCAAGAATAATATAAGAACTGAATCTAAAAAATTATGGTGCAAATTATGAAACTTTTTGCAATCCATACAATTTTAGAGCGATCTAGTTTCGAACCAATGAGAAAATTTTTTAAACTTTAAAAAAGTTTATCATTCTCATCAGGGCTAGCCGACTAGATAAACTCTACCAAAAAATGTTAACGCTAATGATTATAAACCAAAAATTAGGTTACAACTCTAGCGAAGTGTAAAAACAAAAAATTTACATAAACATACATTTAATAAATTCAGGTTTAGTCAATTAATTTCTCTGGTGATCACTGTTTTGTTATACTCTAGATTTTCTAGTATTGAATAACAAAATTGTATCTGTGAGAAGAAGATGACTAGTCTTCACTTGTGTCTATCACAGTGATCACCAGAGAAATTAATTGACTAAACCTGAATTTATTAAATGTATGTTTATGTAAATTTTTTGTTTTTACACTTCGCTAGAGTTGTAACCTAATTTTTGGTTTATAATCATTAGCGTTAACATTTTTTGGTAGAGTTTATCTAGTCGGCTAGCCCTGATGAGAATGATAAACTTTTTTAAAGTTTAAAAAATTTTCTCATTGGTTCGAAACTAGATCGCTCTAAAATTGTATGGATTGCAAAAAGTTTCATAATTTGCACCATAATTTTTTAGATTCAGTTCTTATATTATTCTTGATGGGAGATTTTCCATCGGGGTGATGTTACATCACAAATAATTTACTGAATTAATTGTTGATCATGTGTCAATAGACACAAGTGAAGACTAGTCATCTTCTTCTCACAGATACAATTTTGTTATTCAATACTAGAAAATCTAGAGTATAACAAAACAGTGATCACCAGAGAAATTTATTGACTAAACCTGAATTTATTAAATGTATGTTTATGTAAATTTTTTGTTTTTACACTTCGCTAGAGTTGTAACCTAATTTTTGGTTTATAATCATTAGCGTTAACATTTTTTGGTAGAGTTTATCTAGTCGGCTAGCCCTGATGAGAATGATAAACTTTTTTAAAGTTTAAAAAATTTTCTCATTGGTTCGAAACTAGATCGCTCTAAAATTGTATGGATTGCAAAAAGTTTCATAATTTGCACCATAATTTTTTAGATTCAGTTCTTATATTACATCATTCAATTTCACCAATAACATTTGAATTATACTAATATTAAATATTTATACGTCTGGCCTACTGGGATATTAAAAATTATCAGTCTAATTTTGAAATAATAAACTGATATCACAGTAAGCCAACGTATAATTCATAAAAAATATATAAAGAAATGAAAAATGGCAAAAAATTTTCTAAACGAATTCCACTCGTTCGTTGATAAATTCTCGTAATTTTTTAGAAAATTCCTCAAGCAAGTGGTATTGATAAAAGCACGAGGCCGTAGGCCGAGGGATGCTTGCTTTCGAATTTTTTAGCAAAAAATTATTTCGAATTATCACCGCCCTTGGGAAATTACAACTGAAAAGTTAGCGTTAGGTGTTGTGTTTGTAGTTAAGGTCAGATGTGACTTTTTTCTACCGGTGTGAACCCCGCATACACCATTCCCTGATATTTACATATGAGTTAACGTGAGATATCACATACCACTTGCAATAGTGGTGAGATATCATTCTTAAAGGTAATGACGACTGAACTCTATACAGCCAACGTACTTTCAATCTTAGTTATTGATGACACGCTTTTGCTTGCTTGAATAAACGAGCCTTCATATAACTTTTTGTGTGGGTTTGAATCAATGTTTGTGATTATTGGCGCAATAGTTTTGTTTCTGCATTTTTTTAAAAAATTTTGTTTTTGCCTATTATTTTATTTTTATTTTCTCTATTCTATCATGTAATATTAGCCTATGCAGTATTTTGATATGTGATAGGATACATTGTTTTATTCATTTAAAAAAAAATGAACAAAAATAAAAAAAATTCTTTGCACCTTAGAATGCATGTTGTTGTTGAACCTAGGGGTTAAATGTTTCTTATGTGTTGATGGAGACATATTGTAATTTCTACTACACAACACTTTTTATTGAAACGAATATTGTACATGGTTCATTCTTTTACAAACCGAACACCTTTCTGACCGACACATTTTTGATTGGGCTAAAATATTTTTTATTAAATCTTAAATCTTTTAAAAAAGGGTATGCGTGTTCGAGGATTTTTTTTTTTGGAAACTAGCGGTTCAAAATTTCGAGAATTTCGTGATTTTTGGCTTGACGAGTTTTTTTTTAAAAAAAATCATAACTTCGGTTCTATTAAAGATAGAAACTTCTGTTTTGTTTTATTTTAAAGTGAAAAGATGCAAGTTGAAAAAAAAAATAAAATCAATAAAAGTTATTAACAAATTCCTATTGTTATAAAGAAATAAAATGATCATATCGATCTTTATTCATTGCCCCTTCCACAAAATGAGTTTTTAGTATGACCATCATATTCTACGTTTCATTTTGTATAAAAAACGTATTTTTAATTAATGGAGAAATGATTTTTACTCTTAGAAATAAATTAATTTGTCGAGCGCGGGACGACAAAAAATTCCATAAATGGGTCATTCTTTTACATACCGAACAGATTAGGCCAAAATGTGACCAAGGCATTTTTGATTCAGCTGAAAATTACGGGTTGTACATAAACAAATTTTACGGGTTGTACTTAAACAAAAAGATTTACGTTTTCGAGGATTTTTTATGATTTTTTGTTTTTGGAGGGAAATAGAGCGGATCAAAATTTCGAAATTTTTGGCTTGCAGGCTAATTTTCAAAGATTCATAACTTCCGTTCTGGTAATGATAGACACTTTTTTTCTGTTTTATTTTGAAGTTAAAAGATAGACTCTTAAAAAAACTGTTATCTATAAAAATTATTAACAAATTTTAATTGTTATAAACAAATGAAATATTAAAATCTGTTTTTAGTCACTATCTAACAAAATTAAAGAGTGTTTAGTACGACCATCGTATTCTATATTCATTTTTCTATAAAAAACGTATATTTAATTAATAGAGAAATGCGTTTTACTGTTACAAATAAATTAATTTTTCCAGCGCGGAACGACAAAAATTTATGAAATTTTTTTTCACCCCGCGCTCGATAAATTAATTTATTTCTAACAGTAAAAATCGTTTCTTAATAAACAAAAAATACATTTTTTATAGAAAATTGAACGTAGAATACGATGGTCATACTAAACTCTTTTTATTTATGTTAGGAAGTTACTAAAAATCGATTTTAATATTTTATTTGATTATAATGAGCGATGCGAGCAATTTTTATATTTAATCCGGGTAAATAAAGTCAAAAATCTTTGTATAACAAAACAATATTTACTGCTGTTTATTTGATTCTGTACAGCATAATAACGCAAACTTTTATAGTTGTCATTCTTGTCGAAAGAAAAATATTATTATTATTTTGTAAAAACGACATTTCATTGCGTGTTCATCTACATTCGTCCTCGGGAGACTAATGTACATCATTATTAAACGACATTTAATGCTCTGATATAATCATGCATTTTAGCGCCAATTTTGAAGCAAATATAGTTGTTTTTTAAAAACAAAAGAGTAAAAAAAATTATTTACAATAGTATAGAAGAACAATTTGTTCTAGACCCAATTTGTGAAAACTTGACCATTTTTGATTTTCCTGAAACTTGGCATATAAGTATATGGACAAAATAAAAAATGCAACTTATTTTACAATTTTTTTAAAGTGCATAGTTTGAGCATAGGGGGCGGGGCACCCCAACTTGCATGAAAAATAAAAATTCTGCCAATTCGATGTAACTTTGAAATTAAATTGCTCAAGAACGGCTATACCGATTTCATCGCACTTTTTTGTTTGATAGGTGATTAGTCAATCGTTTGATAAAAAAATTAATTAATTAGTTTTGTAATTAATTTTAAAATGAAAATAATATTTTAAAAATAATGAATAAATGAAAATAATAAATAACTTTTTTACAGATGGCGCTAGGGTCGAAGATCAATTGGAATTCAATTCATTTTCTTTAAACATTTCTATCATTACTCTCAAATATTTCAAATTAACAAAAAGGTGTAATTTGTGTTCTTGAGATAAATTTTAAAGATTTTAGTCCGACTAAAAATTCTAATTTTTTCAAACAACTTCCATTAACAAAAAATAAAACTTCAATTAAATTTTAACTTTCTTTTTTTTCAAAAATAGTTCTATCCTTACTTTAAAATATATCAAATTTACAAGGAGGCGTTAATTCGTGTTCTTGAGATATTTAGTTTTAAAGATTTTTAGTCCGACTAAAATTCGAATTTTTCATCATTTTTACGAACTTCACTGGTTTAAATTTTTTATTGAAAACAATTGTTCGAAAAAATAATGTAAAATTAGAATTTTAGTCGGACTAAAAATCTTTAAAAGTTTCTTTTGAGATTTGATATATTTTCCATTTTCGATTTCCATTTTGTAAGTCGTATCCAGCTAAAAACAAGAAAAGTGGAAAACTGACCTGTCAATAGATATCGTTGACTTCCCGTGGAGGCTTATTTTAAAGTAACCAAACGAAATAAATGTGTTTCCATTCATTTCGTACGAAAACTGAAAATATATCGAATGTTTGACAATTTAAAATTGTTAGATTGGTTGATAGCGTTGTTTTTTAAGTGTGTATTACAAACATTCTGCATTTATGTAGAGTTTTTTTCATTTTATGTAGACTTTTTTCCATTTTGTAGATTTTAGAATTTGTTCCGAAATAAATACACATTATCGAACATAAAAATTTTCAGTTGCATACGCACCTTTAGGCCCGCTATACACTTGAGCTAAACTATGCGAACTATGTTTTTAAAAAAATAATGTTTTAACGCGAATAATATTTTTTAAACAAAATGTAATGAATGTAACGTAACGTTCTCTTTTTTATTTTATTTTTTTAAATTATTTGTTTCCGTAAAGTTTTTTTGTATACAAAATATACAATTACGTTGTATACAAAAAACATAGTTCGCATAGTTCACATAGTTTAGCTCAAGTGTATAGCGGGCCTTTGGCGTGCTATACACCTGAGCTAAACTATGCGAAATATGCGAACTATGTTTTAAAAAAGTAATGTTTTAATGCGAATAAAGCTTTGTCAGATTGTACAAAAACAAATTTTGCAAATTGAAAACTATAGAAAAATGTCGAAAAACTATGTATGCCCCATCTCTTGCAAATTTGGGTAACTAAAATTTATACAGATCACAAACCTTGAACTCGATAAATATATGGGTTATGTTGTTGTTGAATTTACGTGTTAAAAGTCAAACCTTGAACCTGATACAATGAATAAAACACAGCTATTGAAGAAGCTATTCAAATGCAAATTAACTTTGAAAATAAATTCTCATTTAGATACAGACAGTGGTTTTTGCAATGAAATAGAATGTTGCAAAAAAAAAGAAAAAACAAACAAATTAGCGTCCTTCAGCACCTTAGAACGCATGTTCTTGTTGTGACACATATTTTAATTTCTACTATACATACAACACATTTTGTTTAAAAAAAAAATTACGTTTATAAAAAACTAACAAAACACAAGCTAAGAGTTTCGTACAATATTTTTAAAGTTGTTAAATGATAATGAACGAAGTTACACGAACTATTCCGTACGAGTGTAGGACCACAAAACAACTTCATTTTGCAACCTACAAGTGAATATGTGACGTGTGAAAAACACAAATATTAACACAAACGGGTAATCAATATATGAGTCTTAACGACGTCGCGGAGAGATTTCTGATCACAAACCATACTTCTCAAATTTATTCCCATTTACAATTTGACGTTTTCTTTTTGAGAAAAAAAGTGATCTAAGAGCAAAAAATGTGTGATCCTCATCCACATAAGCTCACTTTTGAAATAAAAATTCTTTAGATGTAAATGTTGTTCAGATGTAGTTATAGTGTTAAATATATAAAACAATTGCACTGTTGAGCAATCCCACGTCACCGCAACAGCATTTGTTTTAGCATCCGGCCGGAGTAACCCCCTTTGATTTCGATAAAATTTCATCGCACAGATAGCCAAAGACAAAATAAAAATACCATTTCTTTCGAAAAATGAAATTTCGCTCTGGGGATGACACAGGGTGGCGGCAAAGTTTTACGGGTTGGCGAAACATTAGTATCTTTGGCTACCGATTGCTAACGATTGACTAAACCGATTTCAGTCATTTATAGCTCATTAGAAAGGTAATTAATAGCCTTATAAAAACAAGAACTCAGGCGTTTTTAGTTAAATAGGCTGCATGTTTAAAAAAAAATTGAAAAACTGAAATTAAAAATATGGAGGGGCTGAAATCTCACAGCTCTGAGATATCAAGACTTCGGTCTGGGTTAAGGATTTTGATATAGTTTTAGGCAAAAAACTTTTATGAGGACATGGTTTTTAGTTTTGGGCAGCGATGTACATCAAACATAACTCTTTGTTGAAGTACAAGTTTTTTATCTCTGTTTAAAAATTTATTACAAAACTAACACGAAACATCAATACGTTGCCGGAAAATTATAATCAAAATTCTAAAAATATTGTTAAACTAAATAAAATCAATTTTTTTCAAAATTCCAAAAATATTCCAAATATTAGAATAAAATCAAATATTTAAATATTTTCTATATTCCAATATTTCAAAAATTCTTAAAACTTCGAAACTTTTGCCAAAATTCTAAACATATTGCAAAAATTATTACAAAATCGAAAATTCAAACTTTTTTCAAAATTCCAAAAATTATAATAATATCAAAAATTAAAAATTTTTCAAAATTCTAAAAATATTTCAAAAATTCTTACAAAATCAAAAATTAAAACTTTTTCCGAAATTCTAAAAATATTGCAAAAATTATTACAAAATCAAAAATACAAACTTTTTCAAAATTCCAAAAAATATTTCAAAAACTACAACAAATTCAAAAATTTCCATGTCCAATTTCATTTTAAATTACATTTACGTCATAAAAACAGCTACATTTTTTTCCCAAAATATTGGCTGAAAAATTAAATGAAATCATTTTTTGACACACTTGACATTATTTTTTGACAAACTTATAATGCCATAATTCTCTATAATAATAATAAAATATCCTGTCATACGAACTATTAATTTTATTTTTTTCTAAAAAAATTGGGTAAAAAATAAATAAAAACCTTTCTTTTGACACACTTGACAACATTTTTTGACAAACTTATAATGCCATAATTCTCAATAATAATAATAAAATTTCATTTCAAACAAACAATTTATTTTTTTCCAAAAAATTGGGTAAAAAACTAAATAAAAATCTTTTGACACACTTGACAACATTTTGTTGACAAACTTATAATGCCATAATTCTCAATAATAATAATAAAATTTCATTTCAAACAAACAATTTTATTTCCAAAAAATGGGTAAAAAAAAAATAAAAATCTTTCTTTTGACACACTTGACAACACTTTTTTGACAAACTTATAATGCCATAATTCTCAATAATAATAATAAAACTTCATTTCAAACAAACAATGAATTTTATATTTTTTCCAAAAAATTAGGTAAAAAAATAAATAAAAATCTTTCTTTTGACACACTTGACAACTTTTTTTTGACAAACTTATAATGCAATAATCTAGTTTTTGATCTCACATACCAATCCCGATCATCAAGATTTCTCCAAATTCAATGTTCCTACTCGTAATCACTTAAAATGAACGTTTTTTAAGCCAAAAATATGCAAATTTCCTTGTTTTGACACACTTAAAGATTTTTTTGACACACTTCCGGTACAGTTATCGAACACAGCGTCCTTTCGGACCTGTCCCTTGAGTATACCTATTTTTAGAAAAAAAAATTTTTGAAATCCCTCCAGTAGTTTTCCCTGCAGCGTAGGTAATGACGGCCGGACGGCCGGCCGGCCGACAGACAGACATACATTTTTTTTTTTTTGCTTTTTTAGAATCAGGAGGTCCTAAAACGTCGAGAAATGTCAAAAAAAGTGGGGGTAAGAATTTCACTTTGAGCTCATGAATGTAATACTTAGGTCTTTCAGACCGAAGTAATTTTGTAAGAATTTTATTTTCAAAACGAGAAATTATGCCATTGGAAAACTTTCGATTTATATTAAGAATTTATTAAACATTTTTTTCTGAAAAATATGTGGTAAAAGTGAGGGTACCCTTAACAGCGCCATCTTGAAAATATGATTTAAGTTTAAGACAGTTTAAAAAAATTACTACAAAATTTTAAATAGTTTTTTATCAATCTATCAATTACCTTTCTAATGAGCTATAAATTACTTAAATCGGCTTAGTCAATCGTTAGCAATCGGTAGCCAAAGATACTAATGTTTCGCCAACCCGTAAAACTTTACCACCACCCTACCCTGTGTCATCCCCAAAGCGAAATTTCATTTTTGGAAAGAAATAGTATAATAGTACAGTAATAAAAATAGTTACTTTGGAAAGTAATAGTAAAGAAATAGTATAGCGATAAAATGATAGTAATAAACAAAAGAATAAAAGAGTATGTGTACATTTTATAGAATGGATGATTTTGTTGATATTAAAATTATGAATTTTAGATGATTTCTTTTCTAAAATTATGTTCGAAAGTAGTTTTTTAGTGAAAATCACGAAAACAGACACAAAAAACAAACGGTCATTTTAAATAGCTAATTTTAGTGAACCAAAAAAATTACATTATTTTAATATTTTTTGTTCGTCTTATTTAACGACGGTATACTGATATTTCAATTTATTTTTTATAATATTAAGAAATTGTGTAAAATTAATTTTATTAAATGAATATAAGTAAAATATTTATATTTTCGATTTCTTATTGTTTTTTATTGAAATTGTAACATAAAAAATGGACGGAACAATTACAATCGCAATCATACATACTTATATTTTCAATTTATAACTTAAATATACGACCACTATCGTATTTGACGTAATGAGGTAATTAAAAATATTAGTCTAGGCAAAATTCATATTGTTTCAGAAGATCCTAGTCATAAGAGTCATACAGCATAATATGATATTTGTCATTAAGTTATTTTAAGTCTTTCGATCCAAATAAATGACTTTGAGTCATAGAAGGTCTGGAACACTCACAATTCGGATTTTATTACCAATATTTTAAAACAAAGTTGGGGATAACTGGGGGGGGTCAAATACGAACAACCAAATCGGGCCGGATATATTCAAATAAGGTTAGCCCTAAAATGGTATTCTAATTTAGGCTCGGAGCAGGTCCACTTCAGATTGTATATGAATTACTTTGAAATTTCATCCTCTGATTTACATCAAGTTATTTGTTGGCAGCGACAACCGGGTTTATATTTTTAAGTTAATACTAATACATATTATAAATGATAAAATTACTTTTTGTACGAGTAAACCGTAAAATTCACATTTGCGATTCAACAACATTGTACATAAAGCATGCCTTTTTTCCTATTGAAATAACAATGCTAAAAGTGAAATAACAATGCCTAAAATTGAAATAACAATGATAAAGTTTTTATAGGCTGCGGCCCATTTCTCGATGAAATTGAAATTGAAATTGAATCTGCAAATCGACTAAAAAATTTCAATTTACTCTGCTATCCTACTAGAGTAAATTTGGACAGATTGTGTTGGAATTCAAATAAAATTTGTTTTTCAATAATTATTTTTTCGTAATTTAATTTTTGTGGAAGAAAATAAAGCAAAACAAAAACTAATATTTCAGCGAGAAACGTCAAAATTTCAATTTCATCGGCATTTTTGAGAAATGGGTCACGGCCTATATTACTATTTTTTCCAAAAACTACTTTGATAAAATGATTTTCGAAAAAATATTTTACTATTTTGTGTAAATATATGTATTTTTATTTATGCAAATAATACAGAATCTTACTCGTACAAAAAATCTTGTATGCAATTCAGGCATAAAGTATCTTTTTTGTTTTCGAGTGATTGTTTCTCTCGGCTAACGCCTCGAGCAACAATTTCACTCTCAAGCGGAAAAGACATACTTTATGCCGTTAATACATAAATAGCTTTTATTGACTTGTAAAAAATATTAAGTCATAAAATAAACTTGAAATTAAAAATTTCAAAATCATTTAAAAATTTGTCACAAAACTACTCATGTTATGCTGGAACAGGATTATCCATTATCTATTATATCATTTATAGTTTTTAAATAGTGATAAGCTTCAAGTCAAACGGTTGGTATTTTTTATTTTACTATGAAATTTTTTTGCCTTAGTTTTATTTTAATTTAAACCAATGAAATTCTCTGAAATGTAATCACATCATTCAATTTCACCAATAAAATTTTAATTATACTAATAAAAATATTTATACGTCTGGCCTATTGGGATATTAAAAATTATCAGTCTAATGTTGAAATAATTCACTGTTATCAAAGTAGGCCAACGTATAATTCATAAAAAATGTATAAATAAATGAAAATGGCAAAAAATTTTCTAAACGAATTCCCCTCGTTCGTTGATAAATTCTCATAATTTTTTGAAAAATTCCTCAAGCAAGTGGTATTGATAAAAGCCCTCAGCCTACGGCCTCGTGCTTTTATCAATATACTTGCTTTCGAAATTTTTGGCAAAAAATTATTTCGAATTATCACCGCCCTTGGGAAATTACAACTGAAAATCTCCTGCTGTTGGAGAATAATTTCGTGTTTGTAGGTTATTAGAAAAAAAGGGTTGCATCACTTAGACTATTTATTTACGAACAAACCGCTCCCGGGACAATACATGGAAGCTTTAGTATTCTCAAAATTACTTCATGCAACAAGGGTATAATGTAGAAACAGACAGAAAAGCCCAAGTGTAAAAAATAATAGTGTGGGAGATCCCGCCACTTTGTTCAATTTTTTTAACGTGTTGTATAATAGGAGTTACAATATGTTTCAAAAAATCCCATATAGATAACTTTTAAGACACAGGTCCTCACACAACACGCCTTCTGAAATGTTGATCGAAACAACATTTTAGTTTTTTTAAAGCAATTAAAATAAAATAATAGGTGAAAACCATTTTTGTTTAAAAAATTGTAAAACCAAAAATCCAAACCAAAAATCTCACATACTTTATATGGAAAGTTATTTCTTCGAGCACCCAAAAGCCTGACATTACCAAGTAGCAATCCATAACTAAGATTAAGAGTGCTACCGTTGACCGAAGAGTTTATTCACCAGTACCACCAAGATATTATTACCTTTGCTTTTGCATTTCACTACTATTGCCAGTGGTGCTACTTTGTCAATAGTAAAAACTAAAGAATGCGGTTGGCATCCTAGTAAATCAAAAATTAACAAAAAATTTACATATCCACAAAATTGGTATTGCCATGCCCCAAAAGCAAATTAGTTTCTTCTAAAACTTTTGACTGAAACTATTTAACAAAGGCTCATCAAAATCTTTTTATAACTATATGGTACAGTACTTCCAATTGTTGTAGTTACATTCTAGGTAAATACTTTGTTTTGCAAAAAAATATTATATTAACAATAGCACACGATACCCATGTAAAATTTGACGTATCAGAAAATAATTCTTACACTAATTACAGACAAACCGAGACTCCCGATTTAAATCCCTACCTAGTCAGAACAAAAAGCAATTTTCAAAATCGTAAATAATCAATACAAAAGTGGTGAGAAACGTGTGGAGGATACAAAATAGAAGTTTGCCATAATAGACTTAACAGTCTACGTGACATATCAAGGAAAATAAAATATGACCTTCTGTTAAAAGAAAATTCGAGAATGATCTCAAACAAATGTTCTTACCATTCCAAAAATATAGACATTGTTTTGTTGGCCTACTGCTCCAATCTAATTCAATGCTGTTTTGAAATAAAATAATCCATTTTTATTCCATGGGTTAGAAAAATGATGTACAATAGAATTTTAATTTCCTATAAAAAATCACGTTCTTACTCATCATAACCTTGTTTAAAAATCATAGTTTCATTCAAACTTTTATTTCGTTTTAGTTCGAACGGTAAGGGAGCTGCCCACCATGAATTACCTGAGTTTGAAGTTCAGCGTCAAGTATTATTACAGGATCATGTTAATCAACTATCGGGCTATCAAGAAAACACAAACTCGAAGTTTACTGAAAAGGTATCGTCAGCATGTTCAAATTTCGATTTAAAAAGATGTTTGAAACAAACCATTCCAATTTTGGAGTGGCTTCCTAATTATTCTGTAAAAAATAATTTAATCGGTGACATAACATCTGGAATAACAGTAGCCGTTATGCACATACCTCAAGGTATGGCATATGGTCTATTGGCTGGTGTATCACCAAGTGTAGGATTATACATGGCATTTTTTCCAACTTTAGTATATTTTGTTTTTGGTACATCAAGGCACGTATCGATGGGCACATTTGCTGTTATTTCATTGATGACATCAAAAATAGTAGGACTTCACGCAAATCCCATTTTAAAAATTAGTGAAAATAGTACAATTATTGATTCAGCAGGAGACTTTATGACTACGACTTATACTCCAATACAAGTAGTAACAGCTACATCATTCATTGTTGGGATTTTTCATTTGGTAATGTTTGTGCTACGATTGGGAACGACGGCCTCATTATTGAGTGAACCACTGACCAATGGATTTACAACAGCAGCCGCTGTGCATGTTCTTGTTAGTCAACTCAAAGATATTCTGGGTGTGAATATAGGGAGGCATAAGGGTGTTTTTAAAGTTGTTTATGTAAGTAAAACTGTTGTATGTTATTTTTATTTTTGTTATCTAGCAGTTGAGTTATCATTAAGAGGTTCATTGAATTTGGAAAAACTTTTTCATTAACTCAGTGTAAGGGCTTCGGTTTCAATTCTCAGTAAGTTAAACATTGATTGCTCTTTAGTTATTTAAATTAGTTTTGAAGAGCACAAAAAAAATTCACTGTGAACACTATCGTTTGATTATACGCGTGCAGTTTTCTAGCTATCAACTATTTCAGCACCGCTTTGCGTATACAGCACCACTCACAATTTCCACTCGAAGCCTAAGAAATTTACAATGTGGGTTGGTTATTAGTGGGTGGGTGGTTAAAAAACGTGTGGAATTTTGATGAAATGTTTGTATATGATCCAGCTTAACTTGAAAATGTAAGATCTAGGTTCATTTAAAAATCGGACAAAATGGCGGAGGGTGTCCCGAACACCTGTAAGTTTGAATCTTCAATACCTTCTTATCTTGGCTTTTAATCTTATTGAAACTTGGTATATAAAGTTTTAATACTGTTTCCATACTTTCTACATTCCTGCATTTCCGCATTCAAAAAGTTTTTTTTGAATTTTTTTCAGGTGTGTTGTCCTACTGTAGCCTACAGTTACAAATCAATTTTCATGACAAGTTAGTAACAAGAATCAAGATTCAATCAATGTGAGAAAGATTTAATTAGCTTTTGAGGTACATTGGACAAAGGGTTGGGAGGTCCACCACACAACAGGTGATTTTTTTCACTATGTTTTTTATGTTCGTTGGGAGCATACAACATTCGTTCGTGAATGAATTTTGATGACACTTTAAAAAAGGATAAATATGCATGGCAAGAAGCTGATCAGTTTTTGCCCTGTTTGTTGATAGCTCAATAACATCTGTACCTGATTATCGAATTGGATGATATTTGGTACATAAACATTTAGTACAGTTCACAACAGCTCTTCATTCCAACTTCCGGTAATTTTTTTTTGCAATTTTTGCATTTTTCTCAGTGTCTCTATTTCAGCTTCGAATATTCACCACGGTCACTCGCAACAGCGGCATAATTACCATGGCTACCGATTTTTTTAAGGTCGTTCATTACGTCAGTCTCCCATTGTAGTCGTGGTCTACCTCGCGGTCGTTCACTCCCTGGAGCATTAACGTACATTTTTTTAAAATCCTGTTTCCGATCCTGTTGAAACGAATACAACCTATTATATCAGGACCCTCAAAAAGGTCTCTGATCTCAAAATTATATCGGGTTCTGTACTCTCCATCGTCTGTCTTAAGTGGACCAAAAATGTAGCGTAGGATCTTATGCTCAAGTACAGACAAATGCGATTCGACATTTTGTGTAAGGTTCCACGTTTGTGACCCATACATCACAACAGGTCTAATCAACGTTTTGCATATCTTGAGTTTGGTGTTAGTGGATACAAACGGTGATCCAAGGAGAGGTTTAATTGAGTAGAAAGTTCGATTACCTGCAGCGATTCGAGCTTTTATATGCTGTTGTTTGAGTCAAGCATTGATCCCAAATATTTAATAGATTCAACTCCCTCAATTCGTTTATCGCCGCACATCAAATCTTTCTTCTCAGCCTCTTTTGAAACGTTCATATGTTTGGTTTTATGATAGTTAATTTGAAGACCAATTTTTCTAGCACCACTCTCAACCGACTGAAAGTCTCACTCATAACAGCTTCACTTCGGCCGAGGATGACAACATCATCAGCGTAAGCAATCATCTGTACTGAGTTTATTGACAAGATATTGTTGTTAGTCGGTAGTTTTTTTTGACATCACACATATTCCAATGCTAGATTAGAGTATAGGAGAGATAGCGTCACCATGTCATAACCCGGAGTCGACTTTAAAGAATTTCGCTATTTCATTCTCTACTCGTACACAGCATTGAGAATGTCATTTTGAAGAGTTGGCACACAGGTATGTTGAACTCTCGATACTTTTCCAAAATCATCCTTATCGAGAAAAGTGCATCAGTGGTACCTCAGCCTTTCCAGAAACCACACTAGTATTCTCCAAACAGTTGTTCAGCAAAAGGACTGATTTTGGCTAGCAAAAAGTATGAAAAGATATATTGTGCTGTGCAGAGTAGAGCGATTTCCCTATAGTTCGCACATTGTAAGCGAGTACCTTTTTTATGGATTGGTATCAGCATAACTGAGTTCCAGTCCTGTGCATGGTTTCAGTCCTACAGATCATTTGAACAAGTTCAAACAATCTTAAAGATAGAGTTTCATCACCATTTGCAATCATTTCGGTTGTTATATCGTCGATACATTTGCATTTTTTTGATTTTTTAGAAGCAGTAGGTCTAAAACATCAAGATATGCCAAAAAAAGTGGGGGTAAGAATTTCACTATTAAATCATGAATGTAATGTAATTAAAGTAATTAAAATTTATTAACCCGTTCGAGTATAATTTAACTTTAAAAATATGGAGGGGCTGAAATCTCACAACTCTGAGATATCAAGACGTCTGGGTTAAGGATTTTGATATAGTTTTCGTCCAAAAACTTTTATGAGGACATGCTTTTTAGTTTTGGGCAGCGATGTATATCAAGCATAACTTTTTGTTAAAGTACAAGTATTTTTTTATTTCTCTTTAGAAATTTATTACAGTTAGTTTTGTACGAAACATCAATACATTGCCGGAAAATTATAACAGATCATAAATTAACATAATTTAGTGAAAAGATGATACACTCAGCCAAACTACTCAAAAACCTCTCCATTTAGCGTTTCGAGAAAATATTACAAAATCACAAATTCATATTTCTTTCAAAATTCCAAAAATATTGTAAAAATTAAATAAAATCAAACTTTTTTCAAGATTCTAAAAATATTCCAAAAATTATTACAAAATCAAAGATTAAAATTTTTTCAAAAATTCTAAAAATATTGCAAAAATAATAACAAAATCGTAAATGGAAATTTTTTCAAAATTCCAAAAATATTCCAAAAATTCGAATAAAATCAAATATTTAAACTTTTTCTATATTCCAATAATATTCCAAAAATTCTTAAAAATTCAAACTTTTTCCAAAATTATAACTAAATCAAAAATTGAAACTTTTTTCACAATTCCAAAAATTATAATGAAATTTAAAATTTTTAAAAATTCTAATAATATTCCAAATATTCTTACAAAATCAAAAATTCAAACTTTTTCAAAATTCTAAAAATATATATAAAACTCACAGATTCTATTTTTTTTTTAAATTCTAAAAATATTGCAAAAATTATAACAAAATCAAAAATTGAAACTTTTTCAAAATTCCAAAAATATTTCAAAAATTAGAATAAAATCAAATATTTAAACTCTTTCTAAATTCCAATAATATTCCAAAAATTCTTAAAAATTCAAACTTTTTCCAAAATTCTAAAAATATTGCAAAACTTATTACAAAATCAAAAATTGAAACTTTTTTCAAAATTCCAAAAATTATAATAAAATCAAAAATTAAAAATTTTTAAAAATTCTAAAAATATTCCAAAAATTCTTTCAAAATCAAAAATTGAAACTTTTTTCAAAATTCTAAAAATATATATAAAATTCAAAAATTCTATTTTTTATTCAAAATTCTAAAAATATTGCAAAAATTATAACAAAATCAAAAATTGAAACTTTATTCAAAATTCCAAAAATATTTAACAAATCAAAATAAAATCAAATATTTAAACTTTTTCTAAATTCCAATAATATTCCAAGAATTCTTAAAAATTCAAACTTCTTCCGAAATTCTAAAAATATTGCAAAAGTAATTACAAAATCAAAAATTCAAACTTTTTTCAAAATTCCAAAAATTATAATAAAACCAAAAATTAAAATTTTTAAAAATTCTAAAAGTATTCCTAAAATTCTTACAAAATCAAAACTTTAAACGTTTTTCAAAATTCTAAAAATATTTCAAAAATTAGAATAAAATCAAATATTTAAACTTTTTCTAGATTCCAATAATATTCCAAAAATTCGTAAAAATTCAAACTTTTTCCAAAATTCTAAAAATATTGCAAAAATTATAACAAAATCAAAAATTGAAACTCTTCAAAATTCCAAAAATATTCCAAAAATTAGAATAAAATCAAATATTTAAACTTTTTCTAAATTCCAATAATGTTCCAAAAATTCGTAAAAATTCAAACTTTTTCCAAAATTCTAAAAATATTGTAAAAATTATTACAAAATCAAAAATACAAACTTTTTTCAAAATTCCAAAAATACATATTTCAAAAACTATAACAAATTCAAAAATTTCCATTCCATTTACGTCATAAAACCAACTAAATTTTTTTTTCCAAAAAATTGGTTTTTTAGCCATGAAACTACGTTTTAGGACCTACTGATTCTAAAAAAGCAAAAAAAATGTATGTCTGTCTGCCGGCCGTCCCGCCGTCTCAACCGACGAAATCTAGAAAACCGCTGGAGGGGTTTCAAAAATGTTTGTTTTTAAAAATAGGTATACTCAATGGTAAGAGCCGAAAGGACGATGTGTTCAATAGCTGTCCCGAAAGTCCCGTGTCCAATTTGCATATTTTTGGCTTAAAAAAACGTTCATTTTAAGTGATTACGAGTAGGAACATTGAATTTGGAGAAATCTTGATGGTCGTGATTGGTATGTGAGACCAAAATCTAGATTATTGCATTATAAGTTTGTCAAAAAATTGTTGTCAAGTGTGTCAAAAGAATGATTTTCTTTTTTTTACTCAATTTTTTGGAAACAAATGAAATTAATTATTTATTTGACTTGAAATGTTATCGCACATGAAATTGAACATGGAAATTTTTGATTTTGATTAATTTTTGATTAATTTTTGAAATATTTTTGGAATTTTGAAAAAGTTTGTATTGTTGATTTTGTTATAATATATGCGATATTTTTAGAATTTTTGAAAAAGTTTTTTGAATTTTTAATTTGGAAAAAGTTTCAATTTTTGATTTTGTAATATTTTTTGAGTTTTGAAAAAATTCGTATTTTTGATTTTGTTAAAATTTTTGAAATGTTTTTGGAATTTTTAAAAAAGCTTGTGTTTTTGATTTTATTATAATTTTTGCAATATTTTTAGAATTTTGGAAAAAGTTTAACAATAACTTTAGCAATAACTTTAGAATTTTGAAAAAAGTTTCAATTTTTGATTTTGCAAGAATTTTCTGAATATTTTTAGAATTTTGAAAAGGTACAAATGTTTGATTTTATTATAATTTTTGGAATTTTGAGAAAAGTTTGTAGTTTTGATTTTGTAATAATTTTTGGAATATTTTAAGAATTTTGAAAAAAGTTGGAATTTTTGAATTATGAAATTTTGCAATATTTTTAAAATTTTGAAAAAATTTAAATTTTTGATTTTATTATAATTTTTGGAATTTTGAATAAAAATTGAATTTTTGATTTTGTTATAATTTTTGGAATATTTTAATAATTTTGAAAAAAGTTTGAATTTTTGATTTTGTTATAATTTTTGCAATATTTTTAGAATTTTGAAAAAAGTTTAATCTTTGATTTTGTAATAATTTTATTTTAATTTTTAGAATATTTTTGAAATTTTGGAAGAAGTATGAATTTTTGATTTTTTAATATTTTTTTGAAACACTAAATGGAGAGGTTTTTGAGTAGTTTGCTGGGTGTATCATCTTTTCACTAAGTTATATTAATTTATGATCTGTTATAATTTTCCAACGTATTAATATTTCGAGTTTGTTTTGTAATAAATTTCTAAACAGAAATAAAAAATATTTGTATTTTAACAAAAAATTTTATGTTTGATATACATCACTTGCCAAAACTAAAAACAATGTCCTCATAAAAGTTTTTTGGTGAAAACTATATCAATATCCTTAACCCAGACCGAAGTCTTGATATCTCAGAGCTGTGAGATTTCAGCCCCTTCATATTTTCTTATTAAATTTCGAGCCACCCTGTGTCAAAACTAATGAAAAATCAAAAAACCACGTATCAATTTTTTTACTGAGAGGATCTGCTACCTACGTGTACGTGGTACATATAACAATATTTCTCTTATTGCCGTGCATGCACCTACTGAAGCTAAGACCGTCGACGAGAAGGATAATTTCTACATAGCCCTGGAAGAGGTTATGAAACAAACACCCACACGCGACTTCATTATGGTTCTTGGTGACTTTAATGGACAGGTTGGAAGAGATATCTCTTATGGAAATGTGGTGGGTCCCAACAGCCTGCATTTGAATTCGAATGATAATGGTGAGAATGATAATGGTGACTGAGTTTGCATTATCAAATAATTTGAGAATTGCCAGTACGTTCTTTCCGCATCGATCGATTCATAAACAGACTTGGGTCTCACCGAATAGAAACACTCGAAATCAAATTGATCACGTTCTAGTAACAGCAGGTTTCTTTTCGAGCGTTCGGAATGTGCGATCCTTTAGAGGTGCATACATTGGAAGTGATCACTTCCTTGTATGTGCAACGATAAGGTTCCACTTCCCAAATCCAGGCATTCCAAAATTCAATCAACGGAAACGTTTTAACATCTCATCATTAAAGAATGCTGAAACAGAAGAGAGATATAAAATCCATATTGCCGAAACATTGGAGAAATCAGAAACCATTAATGGAGACGTCGATAAGTCATGGTATTTGCTCAGAGATGCTGTTTTAAGCACTGCTGAGGGAGTACTTGGACGACCACAGAACCACTCCCACAAGCCATGATGGATCAAGCATGCCTTGACGCTATTCAATACAAAAGAGATTGCTATCTGAAGTGTCAACAAGGACGCAACACCAGGTCCACGAAGAAGAACTATAAACTGGCAAGACAGGCCGTTACAAAGCTATGTAGACGAACGAAGAGAGAATGGTGGAAGAGACAGTGTGAGGAGATCGAAAGCTTCAATAAGGAACATCAATCGCGTAACTTCTTTCAACAGGTTAAAACCTTAAATAAGGGCCCTCAAACTAGATCGACTGCTATTCAAAATGAAGATGGGAAGCTACAAGTAGACCTTAAAAATATTTTAGATACTTGGGCCGCTTATTTTGAGAATCTTCTCAACTTAAGTGACCAGCAACAAGTCGAGCGACGAGCAAAGCTTATTCGTGCGTCAAAGGTACATGTAGACGAACCCACCAAAGAGGAATTCGATGCGGCGCTGTCAAAATTAAAATGCAATAAAGCACCTGGTATCGACGATATAACATCCGAAATTACTGTACATGGTGGCGAAACTCTATCCTTAAGATTGTTTGAACTTGTTCAAATGATCTGGAGGACTGAAACCATGCCAAAGGACTGGAACACAGCTACGCTGATACCAATCCATAAAAAAGGTATCCGCCTACCATGTGCAAACTACAGAGGAATCGCTCTCCTATGCACAGCATATAAGATCTTTTCCTACGTTTTGCTATCCAAAGTCAATCCTTTTGCTGAACAACTGTTTGGAGAATATCAGTAGGGCTTCCGGCGGGGCCGAGGTACCACCGATGCACTTTTCTCGATAAGGATGATTTTGGAAAAGTGTCGAGAGTTCAACATACCTGTGCACCAACTTTTCATTGATTTCAGGCAGGCCTACGACTCTCTCGACGAAAGACTCTATGGTCTGCTCTGGTGTCAATGGGAATTCCTGGTTAACTGGTATCACTATGCAAAATGACAGTACAGAACTCTCAATGCTGTGTACGAGTAGAGAACGAAATATCAAAGTTTTTTAAAGTCGACTCCGGATTAAGACAAGGTGATGCTATCGCTCCTATACTTTTTAATCTAGCCTTGGAATATGTGTGCCGTCAAAAGAAACTGCCGACTAATAACAATATCTTGTCAATAAACTCAGTACAGATGATTGCTTACGCTGATGATGTTGTCATCCTCGGCCGAAGTGAAGCTGTTATGAGTGAGACTTTCAAGTCGCTTGAGAGTGGTGCTAGGAAATTTGGTCTGCAAATTAACTACGATAAAACCAAACATATGAATGTTTCAAGAGAGGCTGAGAAGAAAGATTTGATGTGCGGCGATGAACGAATTGAGGGAGTTGAATCTATTAAATATTTGGGATCAATGCTTGACTCAAACAACAGCATACTTACAGATATTAAAGCTCGAATCGCTGCAGGTAATCGAACTTTCTACTCAATTAAACCTCTCCTTGGATCACCGTATGTATCAACTAACACCAAGCTCAAGTTATGCAAGACTTTGATTAGACCGGTTGTGATGTATGGGTCACAAACGTGGACCCTTACACAAAATGATGAATCGCATTTATCTGTATTTGAGCGTAAGATCCTACGCTACATTTTTGGTCCACTTAAGACAGACGATGGAGAGTATAGAACCCGATATAACTTTGAGATCAGAGACCTTCTTGAGGGTCCTGATATAATAGGTTGTATCCGTTCTAATAGGATTGCTTGGTTTGGGCATGTTCTACGAGCCGATTCACAGTCTGGAATGATTAGAAAAATGTACGTTAGTACCCCAGGGAGTGGTAGACCGCGAGGTAGACCACGACTACAATGGGAGACTGACGTAATAAACAACCTTAAAAAAATCGGGTGCCATGGTAATTATGTCGCTGTTGCGAATGACTGTGGTGAATATTCAAAGCTGATTAACCTGGCAACGCTCCTACATGGAGCAGGAACGCCTTAAAAAAAAAAAAAAAAAAAAAAAAAAAAAAAAAAAATTCACTATACTAACGAAAACGACAACCGAAGTTTCAAGAAAATTGGAAATCTAATTTTTAATTTTATCGGTCTTGATTCGATTTTCTATCAACGATTTCCTGAATGTAAAAACATTAATTATTTGTCGGAATATTTTGTTTAATTATGGAAATATTGTTAGTAAAAATAAATAAACAGGATGACGAAAAAGTACAATTGTAATTTTTTCAATCTGTATATGGAATGAAAAAAGAATATAACCTTCTCCACAGGAATATAATTACCAATTGCAATTTGAAGGAGTGCAAAGTGTGCTCAAATAAAATGAAGTTGTAAACTCTGGTATTATGAAATAAAAATCCGAGGTCCTTGCCAAGTGGAAGCTTACTATCATAAACTACTTCACTACAATCGCCTTAAGGTAAATGGGACTTACTTACGTCTTGGTTACTGCAGACCCAATTATTTTCTTGAAATGGAACTTGAAATAAAAAAATGAGAATCCGAATCACCGAAACTTGACAAACTAAATAAAATGAGAATTTCTAGTTTTCTAATATTAGTGGAAGACTAAATCAACTGTGTTTCAATTTGTTCTTTGAAATCATTTGCAATATGTGTTGATTTAAAAAGTTTTGTTTAATTCTTTTCTAATTTCTTTGCAGACCATCCAAGACATATTTCTATCACTTAACAATGCAAATAAAGCAGCAATTCTAACATCAACGGTTGTCATTTTATTTATGGTAACAATGAATGAGTTTGTTAAGCCTTGGGCGGCTAAAAAATGTCGCTTTCCAATACCAGCAGAATTATTAGCTGTTGTTGGTGGTACTGTATTATCTTACGTTATGCAGTTAGGAACAATTCACAATGTTCATTTAGTAGGTGAAATACCAGTTGGGTAAGTTAAATGAAGCTTATACTGGTGTGAATCCTTTTTTGGTTTATATTAATTATTTAAATTTTATTTCAGTATTCCAACACCAGAATTACCATCAATGAAATTAGTTGGAGCTGTTGCTATTGATTCAATAGGAATTGCTGTCGTTAGTTATTCAATCGTTATGTCTATGGGATTATTATTTGCGAAAAAACAGAAATATGAAATTCGTGCTAATCAAGAATTATTAGCGTTAGGATTTTCAAACATGGTTGGTTCAATGTTTTCGTGCGTTCCAATATCATGTTCACTAGCACGTTCAGTTATTCAAGAACAAACTGGTGGTAAAACACAAGTTGCTTCTGTGATATCAGCTGGATTAATATTAGTTGTGTTATTATGGATAGGTCCATATTTTGAATCTTTACCACGTTGTGTATTGGGTGGAGTTATCATAGTTGCGTTGAAAGGAATGTTTGTACAAGCAGGACAATTGCGAAAATTTTTTAAGGAAGGCAAAGTTGAAGGAATAGTGTGGCTTGTTACATTTGTAAGTGTTGTTATTATTGATATTGATGTTGGTTTGTTATTAGGAATACTACTCTCAATAGCTGCGTTATACTTAAAAGGATGGAAATCATATAGTTGTTTATTAGGTTTGATTGAAAATACTGGCGTATACGTTGATCTAGAACATCATAAAAATGCTGTAGAAATTTTAAAAACCAAAATCTTTCGTTATTCCGGCTCGATAAATTTCGCATCACGCGCTGATTTTAAAAAATCATTGTACAAAAAAATCAATGTAACACTACAGGCAATACGCGCAGCAGCTTTGAATACACCAAATGATGAAAACGGATTTGATGGAATTCGTACAGTTATTATTGATATTTCGTGTATAGCGCATATAGATGCGGCAGGTTGTAAAACTATGTCAGAAATGCAACGTGATATGAAAACCCTTGGAGTTACATTCTTATTAGCTTGCCCTTCGGATAGAGCATATAAAGCTTTAGCACATGGTGTGGCCTTAGGTGAAGGACCGTTTGCAATATTTCCAACAATACATGATGCTGTTTTGTTTTGTCAAGGAAAAGAAAAAGAAACTGTTTGATTGAAAAAATAAGACAAACAATTGTTTTATTTTGTTAAATGTTTTTTATTAATTAAAAATCAATCTGTATGTACAAAAGTTTTGTATATAAGTTACCCAATTCATTTGATTTAAGTTAAAATGCTATATTCCAACGAATGAACTTATTTTTGAACAAAATATGTAAACACAAATTAGAAACCTGATAAAACTCTTTTTATTCTTATATATTTATTTAATAATTTATTTATTTACTTAAATATACATACCTAAAGCAAAGCTATAGTTTATATTTGTTAAGACTTAAAATCAAATTATAGATTTTTATTATTGTTGGCTTAATTTCTGTTTGTAAAATCGATTTAATTAGAATTAAGCAACCGTTGCTATGCCTTAGCTACAAGTGTTCCTTCAAAATGTGTTCCTTAAAAAGAAATTGATTAAAATTTGATGATTTTTAAACTATTTTCAAACGGTTCAAATATCAAATTAAAATGTCTGGAACAGTGATAATTGGATTAAATCCTAACTTAATTTTAGTGAATTTTCTAGTCAAACAATGTTTCTAGATATTTATAATGAAATCGTTCACTAAAAAAATCAAAGATTATTTTAATACACATAAACATATATTAATATATATTATCACATTACATGCAATAATTACTATAAATTATAGAATATTATATTTCTTGATAAAAATCAACAAACTTACTATATAAAATCTCCAAAAAGAACAAAAATTGATAAAAATATACAAATTTTTGATTAATTTATATTTTTATACTACTAAATAACAAAGGTCTTAATTTTTTACTTAAAATTTAAATTAAAATTGTATTATTTGTACTTACTAAAGTTTAGGTAAAACAAACGATAGTTTTTAAAATGATTGTGATTTTTATTTAAAAAATATATTACAAGTAAAAATTAAAAATTGTTTTTAATTTTATTTATTACAGACAAAATATGTTGGTTTTCTTATATAGTGATTAAATATTCATATATAATATCACGAGTCGTCAAATAATAGTCGATTATTTTTCATAATCATTATTACGAATGTCATTTGAGGTCCCGAGTGCGCGTAGCGCACGAGGGAAATTTTTAACCTCAAATGGCATGAGTGGTAATGTTGAAAAATAATCGACTAATAATTTTATGACGAGTTGTATTTAGCAGACAATGTAACGAACAGAAATAGTAATATTATTTCATACAACATAATCATACATAATAAAATACTATTTCGTCTTAGTAGGTGCATAAATGTTTTAAATTTGTAATTTATTTTTGACAAACATAAACATGCAATCATTTATGAATGAAAACGGACATCTTTACTATTTGCAAATTGCATTTTCACATAATTCTGTATGTGAATTTTTGTTTTAAATTAATATATTAAGTAGGCAGAAAATATTCACTACAATTCGCTGTTCCGTCCCACCAGAGAAAAATAATCGATATTATTCATTTTGATTTGTTAAAAAATAGTAAATGAAGCGTTTTTATAGGACCTTATCGAAACTTTATTTAGTGAGTTGAATTGTCTATTCAATTATATATTGTACACTCCTGGCCCAATACGTTTTGCCATGTTTCTAGTAGGGTTATGATTCCACGCTAAAAAACTTCTGATCTTTACTATCAAAAAACTGATTCTGGTGATTTTTGACCTCCTCGGTTGAAGTTGTTTCATTTCTGCTTTGCACAATCACTTTAACTATTATTGTGTTGATATAAAATAATTAAATTAACTCCAAAAATTATATTTCATATATTAATTTATAATTCATATATGGGTAGTTCTACAAACATGGGAATTTTGGACGGCATGGCTTATTTCGTATATTAATATAAAAAAAAAATTTTTCATATGAAATTTGTAAACCTTAACTATGTCTAGCAGGACCCTCAAAATAAACCCGTTTCGAAATATATTTTTTAAACAAAATATGATTCAAAATGTAAAATTATCAGTCCCCTGGCGTGTCCCTTCTTGAAAGTCAAAGCTGGTAAACTCAATAATCAATGATTCTAAGTGTGTAGAATAGTAGATTCTTGTATAAGCTTAGAATGAAGGCAATTCTTCACAAGGATGAAGTTTCCCGAAACGAGCGTAGCGAGTGGAGGGAATCATCCGAGTGAAGAATTGCCATCATTCTAAGCGAATACAAGATGCTATTTTATCCACGACTGTAAAATATTTCGTTTAATTTCCAGTTTTTATCCAAAAAATTGTATCGCCATATTGAAATAAATACATTATAATTTATAGCGAAAAACAAAACAAGTTTGTTGTTTAATTTGTTAGGGGAATATTTAATAAACTATAGAGCTGTTAAAGAATTTTAATCAAATTCACTAGTTGTGGAATGAATACAATTACAATGAAAGACATACGCACGGAAATCATATATTCCTTAGTAGTCGTGGATAAACAAATTTACACTTCAGTAATAAATTTTAATAATAATGTGTTAGCAATGTGTAAACAATTATAAAATTACTCTATATTTCATTAAAGATATATCCTATTAAATTTTGTCCCTCGAATTTTTTATCATTCTCCTGCCAAATCAAAACACATTGAAAATATTGGGAATTCTTATTTCAATCAAGTTATCGCTCGTCACAGGAATTAATTAAAGTACAATAAATATAATATTGCAAGGGTTTTACTTAGTCCGAGGTTTTATCAATCAAAACAGTCATCATTGCTAGCAAGATCGTGTTTTGTCCAGTCACATTATCAGTACCCTGGTAAGTATTTTCGTAAAACGTATTTTAATTACAGGTAATTTTATATGTCGTGAATATGTAGCCCCTTGGTTTAGAAGTTGTTTATTTTTTTCATTAAACGTAATTTTGTCATTTTTAAGAGAAATACTAAAAAATTATCAGTCCCCTGGAAGTTTTAAAAGCGGGATTTGACTTAGATAAATGTTTATATATTTCGTGTTTTGAGGTAATATTTAGACAATTTTGAGTTAAATTAGGAGTAAGAAGAATATTTTTTAATTTTGACTAATGCATTTTTTTTTTACTGATCACCATTCAGAAAGTTGAAAGAACGTCATCAACGTTAACTAAAACGACTTGCTAGAACTTATACGCAAAAAACATGTCGTGCCGTAATTAGCTAATTTTCTTCCTTCGTGTGTAGTAAACCCATATAAGTTTATTTTATTGTAATTATTTAAAGAAGTTAATATTCTAAAAGCTATAATTATTACCTGACTTCTGCATCGTATGTGTGCAATTATTTTTATAATTATTTTGTTATACAAACTTGTTTGGTTTCATAATCCTAAGTCAATAGAATATGCAACATCTTCCCCTTCACGAAGCGTCGAAACGTATTTTTTTCTTAATTTTAGGATTTGTAGAAGTCTGGTTGTTTAGATTCGCGTCAGTATCTCGTGGTGTAATGTTTTGGGGCAATTGAGCATGTTTCAGGAGGAACAAAATTTAAATTAGATTCTGGCTCAACTACAGTATTATTTATTAATGAGGCATCATCATCGATTGCGCTTCTGAAATGTGGAGCATTAGCTGACTTTCGCAAATGTATTGTGTTACGTCGCAATTGTTTATTTTGTTCATTCTGTATTATGTATGATCACCAGGATTGTAGGAGTTTACTTTGCTGTGTTAGGATCGATTGTAAAAACACTTTTATTTTTCTTGGTTCAGAGTCTGTCTATCAGTGATATCAACGATTTTAAGCACAAATCGTTCACATCGAACAGGCAATTTAGATCGAAGATTCCTGCTCATTTGGGATGGCGTAAATTGTAAATTGGATACAGGACTATTTCGGTACTCTAATAGCGCATAATGCAAATCTCTATTATATTCGTTCATTTTTCTTAACATCGATTTTGATATTTGAACAGCTTTCTCTGCAAGACCATTAGAACGAGGGTATCGTGGACTGGAAAAAATAAAAACAAAGTTCCACTCGCCTGAAAAAGCTTTCATTTCAAATGAATTAAATGGTTGGTTGTCTGAGACCACAAAGCTGGGAATTCCATGAACTGAAAATATACCTTTCTTTTATGACACTGAATGCTGTTTTATTAGGAATAACTTTTTATTCCAACCACTTGGAAAAGTAATCCATTAACACTAAATAATATTCTAATAAATCGCAACCAACCTTCTCAAAAGGCAATGTTGGTGATTGATGTAATAATAAATCATTTTTAATATTTTAATCCTGCACTCAAAAAACGATATGTTTGCCTCAAACACTTTTTGCAGGAAACGAGAAAAGTGTTTGGAAGTATTATCTGTTCCAAATAATATTGTTGTTCAAGGAAAATATTATTTCTATTTGGTACAAATGTTCTTATATATTGGAGGAAACAAGAAGTGTTTAGAACAAACAAAATTGTTGTTTTCTATACACTAGAAATGTTTGTTATCAACGATAGAAAGCTTTTGTGGCAAACAATTATAACATAAAAAGTGTTTGCGAAAAATACTTTAATATTTATTCCAAACAATAATTTGTGTTTACTAGAAACATGTAGTGTTTCTCATGAATGATAAGAATAGTTTATTACAAACGATAACATATGACAAGTGTTTGTTTCAACTATCTTTTATAGTATAATATAGCGTGTAAAAAAACAACAACTCCAATTTTAATTTTTTAGAACATTTTTTTGTATTTTTATTGTAATGTGTTACGGTTTATTATTTCTTTTATATTATGAAATTAAAATTATTTACGAAAAATTCTTTTATTAAAATTATTTTAGTATTTTATTATTTATTAAATTATTATTTAAATTAAATTAATTAGCTTAGTTTACTAGCAAAATTATTTTATTTTCGTATATAATAAACTATTAGTGTTTTTATTTTCTAATTTTGCAAATGAAATAGATATAAAATTACGAATTTACGAATATTTTTAAATACTTGCAAGTATATGGATCAAATGTGATCGGCTCTAAAACTTGACAGCATAAACATTTTCAATTTTTTTCATCTTCATAATACCAATAATGAGTTACAAGCACTCCAGATTTTTATTTACTTTTGTGTAACTTAATTCATTTAAATTACTAGGATTACTTCAAATAACTAGCAATTCTTTAAAAGGTTCTTCCATCTTACGTTTATAGTATCACGTTATAGATTATATATAAATTACTGCATCAATATTTTTTCCTTTTGATGTACCATATGAAGTTGTTTATCCTACATTTAATTAATAAAGTATATTGATAATAAAATCACACGATAAAAACTTTTAGAAATACACTAACCTATTTTTACACACTTTTATTTTAATATCCACAGCTTTTTGAAGTTTTAGAAAAATAATTAATTTAATAAATATTATTAAATGGTTTTCCAAAAAAATTTTATCTCACAATCTTTTCTATTTTCATTAAATCGTTAAATTTACAGTATTTAAAATTTTATTAAACTATATTAAATTTTAATAACAAACTACTATTCTTAATCAATACCAATGATGAAATGACCAAAGAAACAAATGTCAAAAACTAAAAAGTTTACCCATAACAACGATTTTTTCCTACCAAAATTTGCTGTTTGCGATAAACACTTCTTTACCATATAATTTAACCCAAACAATCGAAGTGTTTGAAGCGAATGATTTCAATGTTTAGTAGAAATGATTTGTTTTAATTTTTGAGTTTAGTAGAGACAAACACCTGAAATGTTTGGGATGAACAGTAAACTGTTTGTATCAAATAATTCAAAAATATAATTTTTTCGGTCAAACAGTATTTTCAATGTACTATTTGTAGCAAAACATTTTGGTTTGTGATCACAAATAATTGTTTACCACAAACAATTTTCTTTTCTACCAAACATGAGACAGTTTGCCGCAAATATTTGTTAAACATTCTTTTTTTTCAGTGTGATATTTCTCACGTACGTGGCATCGAAAGATCATATTTTCAATATCGGCGTTGATATTAGGCCAATATAACAAATTTTTTGCATGTGCTTTTGGTTTGCTTATTCCTTCATGCGGTTCATGAAGCTTTTTCAACATTTCTTCACGAAGAGATTTGGGCACAAATATTCGTTCTTCATAAAATATCAAATCTTTTTCACCATAAAGCTTATTGGTGAAAAACAAGTGAAATCAGCAAAAACATGCAATTTTGGAAATGAGGTTTTAATTTTGTATATTTAGGTATTGGAATTCATTGACATCAATAAAAAAAATTTTCTGCGTTTTAGTTTTTTTTTTTTACCCTGTCTTAAGATACAGGGTGATGAAAAATCAAAAAATTGCTCAACTCTAGTGTATTGAAATGGCTCTACAGTCAAAAGTACTGAACTGATTTTAATGTTATAGAGCTCAATGTAGGTATTGAACAGATCTAATCAAAATAATAATTCACATTATATGACCTTGAACACTTTCTTTTAGAAAAATAACGGTAAAAAATTTAAATTTTTGATTTTAATATGTGAAAGGTAAATATGTTACTAACATTTTATAAAAAATTCAGAAGGGAAAATTTTTTGTTTAAATTTTAAATTAATATTCTTTTAATGTGCTTCAAAATTTAAAAACGGTTAAAGGACGACTTGCGCCTTGGAAACTGACCATCCTACCTTTTTATTTGACTTTGTTGTCAAAGTAAGTATTGGTTTTGTTCTTTTAATTATTTTACTGTTTATGTTCATTACAGGCGATTAATGGTTAAGTATTTTATTTTAGGTTTTTTTCAGTAATTTAATAAAATGGTTTTTTTTTTCAAATGGGCGGTCAATGTACGTCCTATAAATTGAACAAGAATCTTATTTTTCTTAGCTATATCAGAACACCCTTAACTTAGATTTTATTGAAACAAATCATTTAAAAATTATAAAAAGAAGTATTTTAGAGATTCTAATTTAGTTAAAATTCAATCTTAACAAAAATATTATTTTAATAATTCAAAGTTTTCACAGTTTTTTAATAATTCAAAGCAATACCAAGTTATCTTTTACAAGCAAATTTAAAAATGGAAAATCGATTTAAAACCATACACTGTGTTAAACCATTTCCAAACGTAAAATGTTCAAAAGAATTCCCAGGCAAGAAACTGTAATCGAAATCGTTTTGTAATCGATAGTTTCGAATTGGAGAAAAGTAGATACCTAATGTACATTGTCATCTCACTCCAATTAAAAAATATGGCGTTTTGACATTTAAAATTGCACATATATATCTTTCATAGACATCTAGTCGCGCGTAACATGTATTTGTTGATAAATTAAACAAATATAAAGTTAAAATATTGTGAATATAATATAATATATTTCAACAGTAAGTACATTTTTAATGTTATGTATATATAAGGAAATATGCATTCTGTCTATAATTATTTTAATTTTATTTTCATCATATAACATAACCTATAATTTGAAGTTGCAGCATATTTATTGATTTGATAAATACATCTATATTTCTATAAAATATTTCTTTTAATGATATTTTTTCTCATTTCAGGTTCACATTTTGATATACATACATAATTATAATTCTAAATACTATTTCTCTTAATAGCATTTTTTCTCATTTCAGGTTCGCATTCACATTTATATTTTTTTTTTTAAGTTTTGTAATTAGATTTATCAAAAATATGTAAAATGTTTATATTATAATAAATAAATTTATTAATAAAATTATTACAAATTTTAAAATATTTGTAATAATTTTATTAATAAATTTATTTATTATAATATAAACATTAAAACAAACGAAAATAACTCTAAACTTTCGATAACATTGCCATTAGAGGTTTCGATTTTGTATCGAAACCGGTTTTGATTAAGTTTCGTTAACATGTTTCGATTTGGTATCGATTACAGTTTCGACTTGGTATCGATCACATATTTGCTTACTAGGGCGAACACGTTGTTCTAAATGTAATCGATACAGTATCAAAACTAAATCGAAACATGTTTCGACTACATGATTACATGTAATCGATACCGTATTTATTAGAAATCGATTACGTACTACCTGGGTTACTAAAGGTGTTGTGAATGCTACAATGTGAAACGACTTCAGCTCAGTAAATTTTAAAACCATTAATCAATAAAAGTGAGAATAAGTTAGCAAATATTAAAATATTATGTACCTCCTGCTCTATCAAAGTGAATAGAAATATGAATTTCAAAAGTAGTAAATAATATGTTGCGAAAAAGGTGTACCATCAAATTTATTGTCACCACCAAAGCCATCAACATCAGATCCAAGTATCATATCACCTAATCTCCAGATGACAGAATCGTCACAATCAAGCGAATCATCTTCACCTCCAAGTAGCGGAGAGACAGTAGGATGGTTGAAGGATGGTTGGTTGAAGTGATCAGCAGAAAGGATGGTTGAAGTGATCAACACAATATCTAATAACCCAGTTTATTTAAGTCGTTTAGATCGAAAATCAGAACAAACAAAAATTGATTTGGCAGTGCAATTAGCAAAACGCTTACACAACATGATATCGTACCGTTACCTCCATCATGTAATCAAGAAAGTAAAAATATTACAATGAAATCATGAAACAACTCAAGTCCAACTTAGAGAACTTGAAAACTGAGACAAAAAAATAGAAGTGTTAACAACTTTACCGTTTTCTATACCACCACGTCAAATGATCCAAGAATTCGATTGTTACAGATATATGGTTGACCAATCAAAACTTCTACTATCAAAAAAAGGTGCCATTTCATTATCGGATAAAAAAAGAGGTCGTTCCTTAAATCCAGATATTGTAAAGTTAGTGAAAGATTTTTACGATGACCCAGAAATCTTCAGACCTATGCCCGGTAAAAATGATGTTAAATTTCGAGTTGATGGAGAGAAAAAAGAACATCAAAAGCATCTTCTTCTTTCCACAGTTAAAGAGACTTACGTAGAATTTAAGCAGAAGCTACAAAATGAAAATTTAAATAGTAATGAAATCGGGCTTACTAAATTTGCATTGTTTAAGGCCTAAATATTGTATACAACTTGGTGGCAACGAAACACATTCTGTGTGTGTATGCACTATTCATCAAAATATAAAATTAATGATCAACAACGTAAACTTTACGGAGATTACGAAAGGAAAGATTAAAACATATCAAGACTGCATCACCTTTGTTTTATGTGAAACACCAACATCCGATTGCCAATTATTGAATTGTAGAAAATGTTCCGGAATCGATAAGCTAATCGATGAATTGGAAGAATGTTTTAAAGCAGAAGAATTTGATAATGATGAAATCGAATTCAATCAATGGGTTTCAACCGACCGATGTGATTTGGTCACATATAAAAAATCAGTTGAAGAATTTTTACAATTCCTCAAGAAGAACCTTACCCTGCTGATTACATATGATTTTATTGCAAAACAACAACATATTTTTGTAAAGGAACAAAAAGAAAAATTACGTTTGTTTATTTATTCAATATTTAATTTCCAAATTATTCACTTATTTATTTTTTTAATTTTCAAAATTTAGGTCGTGGCGAATTTTTTGTGAGTTGCGATTTTGCTGAAAATTACTCGTTCGTAATACAAAACGAAGTGCAAGGTTACCATTGGAACAATAAACAAGCAACCCAAGCAACAAATCAAAGTTATATTACCGTCATTTTATAGTAATATAACTGAAGTTGTAAAACCTGTTTAAGTTATAAATTGGTTATATTTACGATGATAAAACTCAGTATAAACATTATAGCAACTGTAAATGCCCAGTTATTAAATAACTTACGTCATAAAATAACACAGCTTTAACCAAAATGTAATCGTTGAGAAAACAAATATTTAACATTGTGAATGTGTTATACTTACGTTGAAAAAGGGTAGTCTAAACACTAAAGGACATGTTAATAGCCTGTTATTAAATAACATACGTTACAAGATAACGTAGTTTCAACCTAAATGTGCTATTAGAAGAAAAAGCAATATTTTATTTCTTTTATTTATTTATTGGTAGATTTAATTAATTTATAAATTAATTAGCTTTGTTTTATTGATTTATATTTGTTTTTAATTTAAATTGTTTCATTTTAGAGAAAAGCACCTTCGTTCTTTTATGATGCTTTTTGTAGATTTTTCATCCACAAATAAAATATAATATTTTAATTCTAATAAATCCATTTGAGATTTTTTAATTAATTTGGAGTTATTTTATAAAATGTTAGTTATATTATTGCATATATATTATATAAAACACAAAAATTAGTTCCTTAAAATTAAATGATTCATAGACAAAACTTTTCTTTTTCAAATTTTCTTTGAAAAATTCTTCAATTATTATATAGTAAAGTAATGTAAAAAAAATTACGAAAGAATGCACAGTTTTTGTTATTGATGTAAATCGAAAAAAAATTGATTTATACATACATAGACGTACATATGCTCATCATGATCAGCAATTCGATGGTCAAATATTTTTGTAATTAAGTTTTGTTGTTATTGTGTTTGATTTATATCAATTTTTTTATGGTTTTGGGTGTAGGAAATGTGAAGGAAGACCTATTCATTCAAAAGTCAAAACCATAAACAATTGATGTAAATCAAATGTTCTATTAATACTGCCAATTTTATTCGATATACATATAATAATGTCGATATATGTGAATTATATATATAAATATGAATTATATATATAAATAAAATTATATAAATATATATTACTAATTATATATACATAAATTGTTTAGGACTATGTTTTAACAAATACATAAGGCATTTTGGTAGGCATTTTATTTTTGCACAACTGTTTGTTTAAACTGAACATTTCTGCTGAACTGTTGGAATTTCTGCCTTCTGAACTTTTTTAATTTTTTATGTTATGGATAGCGTTTGCGTTGGGGTTCCATTCTTAGAACGTCGACGTTTCTGAGAATTAGCGATGCTGTAAAAGTTTAAAGAATTATTAGAATATTTTTAAATGAAATGCGAGCTTTATATAAACCTACTTATTAGCCAGACCCATGCGAGATTTCGCAAATTTCAAGTGGTCCGATATGAATTTTATAAAATCATGTTGGGTAAATTTGTCAAAATTTACTCTAACGGCAGCAATAATGATGCTCACTATTCCCTTACACTTCTCAAAGGCTTTTTTGTCCTTTGTACCCTTCCAAGAGTATAGAATTGATACTTCATCGGAAAATAGGTACTTTGTGACTGATCTGGCATTTTTTGTCCCGTCAGCGCCACCTTGTCTAGATAAGACATTTAACTAAAAATAAATTTTATTATATTTAAATTTAAAAAAAAATTTTAATTAAATTTACCAATTCGTTTTTATAAGCTTGGTCAGATGGATTAGAAAGCTTTTGTTCCAAGATTAAGAAGTCGTTTAGATTATTTATAGGGAATCCTTCTAAATCAACTAGAGTTGAAGAAAGACCTTCCGACTTGTTTTTTGTTAAAATATTTTGCATTTTTTCAAGCAGCACTTCTAGGGTCACTTGAAGTTCAGACCGCAATTGAGCACTCTTGTCCATCTCTTCTACAATTCGAGCCTCCAGTTTGTCTATTTTTTTGTCCATAGCTATATTTACTAGAAAAAATTATTTTCAATTAGATTTACTTATTTAATTTCTGACCTTCTGATGTGTTAGTTCGTAGGATGGTGAATAGCTTATTCCGATCCTAAGACACTTGTGTAGTCATTATTGATTGACATATAGTTAATATGGGAATTTTGATTTTCGTTTTGGAGCAAATAAACTCATGTAACTTTGTAAATCATTTGAAATTGTTCACAAAGTTACTAGAGTTTAATTGCTTACAAACTCCCAAACAAATATTTTAATTAATGAGATTAACTAGGGAAATTCAATCAGTTAATTTTAATGTAAAGAAATAAAGAATAGCTCAACATTTTATCGTCCCTGATTCTATTGGTAGTAATTTTTACTACAAATAAAACACCAAGCTTCAGATCATAAATTACGTTCTTTATTATAAATATTTCTGTCCTTTTTGGAACTTACCTCAGTATATTTATCTTATTGTGTTATCCCGAACACTATTTTGATCTTAATGCTCAGAATTAAGTGTTAAGTTCAAAATAGTGTTCGGGATAACACATTAGGAGAAATATACTGAGGAAGGTCTCAAAAAGGACGGAAATATTTATAGTAAAGAAAGTAATTTATGATCTGAAGCTTGGTGTTTTATTTGTAGTAAAAATTACTACCAATAGAAACAGGGACGATAAGATAACTTTACTATCAGCTTCTATAAGATTCTTTGTATATAAGAAAAGGTGTATACTTTGAACATCAACATTTATATAGTAGTTCAACATTTTCTATTGACTATACGTGAATACATTTAATGATCTACAAAAAGAGTTCGTAATGTAGTTAAAGTATATAAATTTAAGAAATCAAGGCAGTTTTAAGAAGAATCTGTTTGAGTTTCATTACAGAAGTCAATTTTTTTTTCTAGAAATCAAGTCTTTTATTATATATTACGCCATATTATACGTCTTCAGTAACATAAAAAGTATGAAATTATATTTGATGTATCTGCTACCTAGTTATGTGTTTAGTAAACGCTAAATACTTACATGATCTTATAGCATCTAATATATCTGTTGGATCCAATAAAACTAATGTTTCTGGAACAGGTTTTTCATCTTCTACGGGTAGGCTTTCAACAGATGATGTTTCGGCGTGTTGTTGAATAAGAGTTGGTAACTCGTTTGTAGATAATAAGTGATTGACATCAATATGCTGCAAGCTTGCGTATTCTGATGCGGTTACTGGATGCTTTTTTTTAATTTGCTGCGCTATTTGGAACTGTTCTCTTGAGTCGGAGTCAGTATAATCTGCTCTTATTTGGTCCTGCTTACGAGCTTCATCAAGAGTTGCTGTAAGAAAGGCATAAAAATATTTTTTAGTATAAATTATTAAAATTGATTATGACGGTTCTAATGGTGTGTTGTATTGCACTCAACCAGTGGTATTTTTTATCCAAAAACAGCACACCAAATTTTAACATGAAATTTTTCATAATGTGTTAGTTATTTTGTATAAATAAATCATAAAAACGCTAATAGGGACAAATAATATATTCTTATAAGAGAAAATAAAAGTATGTATATCAAATAAAAAATATTTTCGATTAAAAAATTATATTATGCATTCATTAAATTTATATAAAATTCTAAATAGTATTAATAAAAAAATCTACCTATTGAATGTACCAGGACTCTACAAGGAAAACTTAACCAATCATCCTTGGGCTCTATACAATTTTTGACAGCTTTGGTGAACATAGACCGTTTTTTCGGCCATGCTAAAACGTTATTTTGCACCCAGATTTCCGAAACAGCAACGCAGCATAATTCTTCGTCCTCAACGGTTTCAACTATGCAATACATTTGTAGGTTTTGCTGAAAGCTATGTGAAAATAATGTTTATAATTTATTAATATGATTTACTTTAATTAAATTGGGTATATAGCCTATTTAAATATGACAATTACATTAATTAATTTATTGAATGACGTTTCAGCAAAATTCCTTGACCATTTTCAAAAATCTTATTTAATGATACTCTTTGTCATCGTACCTTTTATGAATAAAGGTAAATAATTTTGTTGGCCAATGGCGATACAATGTTAGAAAATACCTTATGAGTTTCCATCTAATGTGTGAAGTAATGGAAAAAAAGCATATTCCTCACTATTAATTTTAACTGCATATAGTTTACACAAAATATCAGAGGCATTGATTAGTTGCGCAGGATCTTGATCCATATTAGATTTATAAATATATAAAACCGACGATAGCAATGGTTGCTCATACAAATCAGTTTGGTTTCGTAATACATTAGAAAACAGAAACGGTTTTTTTTCAAAAAATGTAGCATTTTGCATTGAACAAATTTGTTTACTTTTCGTTAAAAACCATTTGTTTTTTATTGATGAATTCAATACAAATTCTTGAAATTGTATTTCACTGTAGCTTCCACTGCACGTGTTTAACTCATGGTTCTCGGACAATTTTTTTTTTACTATTGGATATTTTTGGATTATTTTGGGCTCATTGTTGTTAATAGCCATAGATTCCATTATACGTTTAGCGACTTGTTGTAACGGTTTAAAACCAGTACGAATTTTAGATTTAATCTGACATAGCTTGCTCTCGTACGGAAAAGCACTAAAACTATCAAGGGTACCTAGCCGTTTTACGTCATCAATTAGGTGGCCAAGACTATGGACATTATATGTGACATTTTCAGGCCCATAAATATCCACAAACCTTTCCAAAAATTTTTCTATTAATTTCTCGGCGATGTTTATATGTAATTCAATGAAATGATTGTTTGTACAAATAGTAATTGCACAATGTAATGCTAAGAAATGGTTATATACATCTTAAAGCAAAACCTGTTTTAAAACAACAGGTCCTGTTTTTAACAAAAAAGTTCTATACTCCGTTCCTTTCCAAAAATGGATAACATCCAATGTCCGAATGGCCCGATTTATTTCAAATGGAATAGTTTCACCTGCTAATAATAAATTTTTTGATATGTAATGAATATCTCGAGCTGAAAGTTTGGTTCTATAATTAGTTTTACTACCATTAATCCAAAACAATAACAGTTTTTTCACTATGCCTAATAAAACTAAATGCAGATAATCTAATGGAAATATTTGTATCATATCTACTGGTAGATCTTCTAGAGATGATGTTGAAGTGTGATGCTCATTATGACTTTTATGGCGAAAACTAGCATCTGTTCTTAATTCAGATTTGAATTGATTATAACTGACATGATGAACAGAATAAAAGTATTCTCCTTCTACATTACATCTTTCGCATCCAAAATAAGAGTTATGACCTTTTATACATTTCAAAAAGGCTCTAGCAGGAGCATCACATATGATAGCACGGATCTTTAAAAAAACAGTTTTTTCGTTTTTACCAATAACTATGCCATCGCTTATTAAAATTTGTATTTCATTAATGAATGGCTTAAGAAACTCACATGCCGAAGATGGTTTTGAATGTCCATAATATACACCTATAACCAAGGGTGCAACTTTAATATTTACAATGCTGCCTAAAATAGGCCAAAACTGACCCTTTGAGCTTTTGCTAATAGGGAGGCCGTCAATACTGAAATTCATTTCTATGACATCGTTTAATACAATTGAATTTTTATAAAACATTATCAAATTGTGACTAATGCCTAAATGCCAGTATTCACCGGGCGACATAGTTACTGTCTGAACAACACTTGCAGTTTTTAACAAAGACCGTGCATCTTTTGGTAGATTGAATGGAGATTTATGTACTTTGTGAAGTTTTAGAAGATCATTAATAAATTGTTGCGTTACATTATGTTTAATACAACAATCTCGGAGGTCATCTTGAAAAGATCTACTGTTTTCACTATCGTCTGAACTATCATTTTCTGATCCAAGTAAAAAAAAATCATTTTCATAAAAAATATTATTAATTGCGTTCACTTCTAAAGGTGATTGTAACTGCGATGGCACAGAACATAAACTGACATTAGTTTCATTTAAACTGGAAACGCAATGATCTAAACCATCTCTATTAGAAAAAGAGTGACTTGTTTGGGAAGCAACGCTATCAACTAAGTTTATTTTAGGTTTTTCAATATTTTTTTTCACTCTTCTTTTAAAACTTCTTCTGCTAATACAGTTTATTCTCTTCATTTTATTTTAAATTACGGTTTTGCAATAGATTCCAAAATAACTTGCACCACCTCTTAAATTTTCATTAACTTTAAATCGTCTCAGCAGCGTCACCTATTGGGGATAAAACAAATATTTTGAACATAGGCATGATACATAGGGACATACATAAATACATAAGCAAAAAACGAAGGCATAATGCAAAGGCATTCTTATATAATATTTCAGTTTAGTTTAGTTAGTTTAAGAATTCTTAAACTCATCAATGAAAGAAATTCTCATGCGAAACAGCTATAAACATGGACAGTAACAGAATGGAAAATTAAGCTACAAAACAGTGAAACAATATAATAGCAGTGTTTCTGGACCTCAAACATCCTTTTGAGACTATTGATAGAGACCCACTATTGATGAAGCTAGATAATTATGGGATACAAAACAAAGAACTGAAGTGGTTTGAAACAAATTTGAAAAGTAGAACACAAAGAACAAAAATTAATTCTGTTTACTCCAACTCATGCAATACAAATATTGGTTTGCCTCAAGAACCGATACTGGCTGCAATGTTGTTTACTATATATAAATGAATAGTTAAATGTTCTCGACATACATCTATATCGTTATTTGCTGATGATACAATTATTTATGTGGTAGCAGACTCAGTTGAAGAGGCGGTAAGCAAACTACAAAATGATCTTGATGATTTAATAAAATGGTTAATAATGAACCAACTAAGTTTGAATACAAGCCAATAAAAATACATGGTTTCTAAAAAAGATAATAATATAATTTTTAGGCTATTAATATTAATGGAGAGGTGCTAGAGAGAGTGAATTCAACCAAGTACCTTGGTGTTATTATAGACCATGAACAAAAGTTTAATGAAAATCTAGACTATATCTGCAAACAAATTTCTAAAAAAATTGAATTATTACGAAGATTGAAGAAGATTGATTGATTGAAGATTGAAGAAAACTGACATTAAACAGCGCTATAATGATCTATAATTCAACTATTCTTTCACATTTCGACTACTATTAAATATTTTTTCATACGATTTCTGCGTAGTCAGCAGGCTCTCACCCGTTTTATTTGATGATCACTACATATTTTATATTGCGTGGGGCGCCTGCCCTTGACGAGTCCGACTATTTTTGTATCTGCTATTTTTACATTACGAATTCCCGAAGATCTTGTAAATTTACTGCCACAATTTTGTTTTATTAATGGAAATTGTGGAAATTGGTTTTAGAAAACGAGGTTAACCTTGTCCGACAAAAATTTGTCTGCTATTGTCGATTTCGATAGTTGACACTTTGGCATGTTTGGGTTGTCGGACTTAGAGTTTCTGCTCGAGAAATCCGGTCTCGAGATTCTCGAGAAAGATTTGTAATTTTGAGCTATCGAAATCTCGAGCAAATATATTTCCACATTTTCGAGATTCTCATTTCTCGAGAAATATTATTGATAATCACGAGATTTAACAAACCACCATAAATCATTCAATATTATTGTTTTGAGTATTTTTTTCAAGTTTTTATTTGAAATACAATCTAAAAATTCTTAAAAGAAAATTCAGCTCAATAATTTCAATATCGTAATTTCTCCACAATCCAAAGTCACTTAGCCAACCCGAGGAAGACGATTTTCTTTCTATTTGCTCAAAAAGCGAAAATATAAAAACAAAACAACAAAAAAATTTCTCGAATATTATTCAAAAGTTAAGAAATTGATTCTTACAATTACAATCAGCATTATATCGACAAATGATTCAACGAATGTAAAAACTTGAACAGCCATTGGACTCGGAGGAATTGGAGGAAGGACGTTGCGTTGAATTAGGTTTATAGAAAAGTATTCATGACAGTTGGAAAATGGAGTCAACAATAAATGACGATAACCGCTTACTATCCAAAAAATGAATATATTTGAATCTTCTGGTAAGATCACTTTTATTTTGAAACTTCTAAGAACGCTTTAATTTTGATAAAACCTACATCCACCATCCAAACGAGAGAAACTTTTCTGTATCTAGAAATGTTTGCAGTAAACAGAATACGATATTGAATGGCAAATCACTAGACTGTCTTTGTGTTTTAAACGTTATTTTTAAATTGCAAAAATTAAATTTAAATAATTTTCTTATACTAGATAATGTGATATGTATATTTTTTAAAAACAATTGAAGCAATTAAATTAAATAATTTTTAAATCATATATTATTTAATACACAACATATTGAATAATTAAAATGAATAAATATATATTATAATAAATATATGTTTTTAATGAATTTATTATTATGTTATTAATATTGAATTGGTGTAGTGCATCTTTTATTTATTGAATAAACAAATTGATATGTATTTAATTTATTTATTATTTTATATAAGCATTAATTTTTTGTTAAAATTAATTTTTAATAATTCTCGAAAATCTCGGTCATCTCGAGAAATTCAAATAATTATTCGCGATTTCTCGAGAAACAAAATTGTCGATAAAATCGAGATTCTCGAATCTCGAGATTTCTAAAAGATCGAGAAATCAGAAACTCTAGTCGGACTCGACCATAGTAGAGAATTTACCTTTACAAAAAAAAGAAGTGCGTTCGAATAAAGAACTTCTAATGAAATCCATATTTGAGACAGCAAACCATCCACTTTATAGAATTTAATTTTTTAAAGAGATTCACATTGTGGACTTTGTATGTAATTAAATGTTTGGCCTAATTCTGAATATTTCGCACATAAGTTACAAGTTTTTATTAACTAAATAACGAAAAAATTGCAAAAACTTAGTAAAGGAATGAAGATTTGTCTTTTTATATATACACCATTAACTGTAGGAACTAGAAAAACCCTAAGACAAAACATTTCAACATTTATAGTGAATTCTTTTCGACTGTACCGAACAAGTTCCAACACTGAATTATCGAGTTTTGTATTTTTTGGAATGAATTACAACACAAAAAAAAAATAATTCGGTGTTGGAACTGCGATGAAATTTGTTCGGTACAGTTGAAAAAAATTCACTATTAGACTATAATAATAAAAAAATAAACGCCTTATTCTTGTTAAATTGAGTTTTATTTCACTAAATACGTATTTCGAAAGGTATGCTTTCATCGACAGTAGTATCTAAAAAGTTTTTAGATACTACTGTCGATGAAAGCATAGCTTTCGAAATACGTATTTAGTGAAATAAAACTCAACTTAACAAGAATAAGGCGTTTATTTTTTTATTATTATTTGAATATCTTGTTACAGTTTAGAACTTTTAAAATAAAAATGTAATAGACTATAATCAAAATTCAAAAGCAATTCATAATTATTTATAACTTATTCAGAATTGCCATTTTAAGCCTGGAAAATACATCTTGAGCAAATTATATAATAAATTATTAGTTATTTTCAAAAAGTTTGGGCAAGTGAAATGTTTTAGAATTAGCAAGAAAAACCGTAAACTGATCATTGGAGAACAGCAATCAGAAGTGTAGTCTAGAGATATTCAATAAACTATTGATTCACATATTACATAGTTATTTTTGGGATTTGTTTATCTATTTATGTATTAGAAAAATAGGAAATTTACTTTACCAATATAAACATTGGCCAAAAAGCATAATAATCTGTGAAAAGTACGAAGCAGGAGTAATATTATTCGTATACATAACATAGATATATGAAAAGTTAAAACTTGCTTTCTACAAAAACAACCACCTTTTGAAAATAATAATGGTCTAAACCTGATATAATTTAGTATGATATACAATTTTTCAACAATCAATTTTTCTACTTTTCTATTATGCTTTGTTTTAATATTTTTTGCTTTAGATTGAAATAGATTTGCTTATAAAATATTGATAACTGATAAGCTTTCAAGCCGTAGTAAAATAAGCCAAATGTGTATTTACCAAAAATGCATAGACTTAGCTGCTACAAATGCGTTTAAAGCAGGCTACAGACCTTCAATCAATTTGGCAATCAATTCGAAAACGAAAATAAACGAAATAAAATTTAGTGTAAAAATCCCCTAAATTTTATTTATTTATTTTTGTTTTCAATTGATTGACAAATTGATTGAATGTTTGTAGCCTGCTTAAGATTTTTGTTTAAAATTATATTTTTCTAAAAAGACAAACATGATATAAAACTAACCTGAACTTCAAAAATTTTCGTTTATTCTCTTCCATTTAATTATATCAGCTTTATTTGTATGTTTTTTCGATAATAATAGTATGTATTATTGTATTGTTTTTTAACCTATAGCCTAATGAACTTAACCTATTGCCTAATGAAACTTTTATTCAACTGGTATGATTCCAATTGGTCAAATTATTTTGATTTCATTGAAATTATTTTCAAATTATAATCACATTTGCTTTGATAAGTTTTGTTCAAAAATCAAATTTTGAGTAATTCTCTTATTTCGTTTAGTTGAACTTGGTTGATTGTATGAGAAGGTCGCTTTTTATCATCAGGGTTTTTTTATTAAGAAATTTGATTTATCAATTAAAACAATAAAGATTTATTGTTTTAATTGAAGAAAATGTTTTTATTTTTTATAATACACAATTCTTTTTTATAATAAAATCTTTGTCAGAGAATAAAGTATTGTAATCGATTCGTGAATAATGAATTTTATTCTCTCGCAAATTAAAATTCTCGCTCGTGCCTCGCTCGAATTTTAAACTTTTGCTTGAGAATAAACTACTTCATTATTCACTCATTGATTAAACTACTATTTAATCCTTATTCCTTAATTCAGCCTTTAATTTAACACAGTTCACAGTTTATAAATCACAAATATATTGTTAGATTTGAATAATTGTTAGATTTAACTAATTTTTTTTAACCACTTAATTAATTTTTATAATAATTTTCACTAAAAACACATTTATTATAATTTTCACAATAAAAAAATTTTTTTCTCTAATAAAATTTCAACTAATTTTATTTAAAACCTTAATACCGGAGAACATCGTCGTACTAAATTTTCAAAGTAAAAACCCTTAATGCCTTCATTTCAAAACTTATAAAGTAAAAAAATTATTAACTATAGGATGTAAATATTATAATATAAACGGAAAGACCTTCCAACACAATTACTTATTTTTATTGCTTTATTGCAATTGAATTTTTGAAAAATATTATTTAATTAGGAAAATACAGATATTAAATGCACATAAAAATTTTACTATACAAAGGACACAAAGGATACAAAGGACACCACAATTATTTATTTATTAGGCTCAAATTTTTATAAATCATTTTCGAAAAAAATTTTGAGGGTTGATCGAGTAAAAATATGAATGTTATATTGTCACCACAACAGGTAGATCACCACCATTTCAAAACTTATATAGTAAAAATATTAACTAGGGTGTAAATATTATAACATAAACGGAAAAACCATCCAACACAATTACTTATTATATTTTATTGCTTTAGTGCACTTGAATTTTTGAAAAATATTATTTAATTAAGAAAATAAATGCACATAAAAATTTTGCTATACAAAAAGGACACCCACCACAATTATTTATTTATTAGGCTTGAATTTTTTAAAATTATTTTAGAAAATAATTTTGAGGGATGGTCGAGTAACAACTTATAAAAAATATGAATGATATATGTCACCACAACAGGTAGATCACGTATTTTTTTAGATTTTAGATGTATTGAAACTAATAATAAAAATTTATGGCACCAGCTTAATAAAAAGTGCAGAACAACAATGACGACTTACTTGTTTTTGCTTCGTTTTTACATTTTAACCCTGTGGAATAAACTTTGGTTATAATATCGTTCTATTACTGTTTCAAAAGCGTTAGTAGATATTTTGTTATAATGTTACTTTACGAAAACCTTAAATTATAACTATAATGATGTAGATAAATATGATAGTATAAATAGGTTTTATTCAAATGTTATGCTAACTGGATTTTGCAACAAAAATTCAATGTTATTTTGAAATTTAGGAATCACATAGTATCATCGTTTTAAAGTAACACATAATATTTTTGTTGTTAGCCTTTGGTTTACATGTTACCTTATTATAACATGTTTTAAAATAACTTATTCTGAACCGATTTATAATAAAAAACAGAAGTTATTTTATAACCTCGGTTATTTTTTGTTGCTTGGGAACAATTCATCCTTTCGTAATATATTACACGGATGCATATGAAAAAATACAACATACCAGAAATGAATGTATTCAATTGAATAGAATGAAAAATTGCTTTGAAAAGTGAAAGATCCGTAACAAAAGTTTTATCTCAATTCCGGTCGGTTCGGGGAATCGAACCGGCGTCCCTCTGATCAAAGTTTATATGGTTAACCATTTAACCAACTCGACCAGCGACGAGATAAAATTTTGTTTTTGGACGATCGACTTAACATCACAATTATTTAATTCATTTTTAATGTCAATTTTTTTTTTTTTTGTCTTATTTATTTATTCTACGAACACGTTTTACCGTTCTTCATACCTCAACTAAGTTGACATTGAATGAAGAACATTATGGATCTACGAATATGGGAGACAAATCCCAACTAGTGGAGAATGGCCACTAACCAATTTAAATTCAAGATTTTATTAAGAGTTTAGCAATGGATCTAACCATTATGTAGTTTAGAATTCTAAGACACTAGAAATGAATGTATTCAGTTGAATAGAATGAAAAATTGCTTTGAAAAGTGAAAGATCCGTAACAAAAGTTTTATCTCAATTCCGGTCGGTTCGGGGAATCGAACCGGCGTCCCTCTGAATTGTAATTGTGATGTTAAGTCGATCGTCCAAAAACAAAATTTTATCTCGTCGCTGGTCGAGTTGGTTAAATGGTTAACCATATAAACTTTGATCAGAGGGACGCCGGTTCGATTCCCCGAACCGACCGGAATTGAGATAAAACTTTTGTTACGGATCTTTCACTTTTCAAAGCAATTTTTCATTCTATTCAATTGAATACATTCATTTCTAGTGTCTTAGAATTCTAAACTACATAATGGTTAGATCCATCGCTAAACTCTTAATAAAATCTTGAACAACATACCAATTTCATTATAATATCGGATTGCCTTACTCATGACAGCGTTGCTGTGAATCTCTTCATATATAACTTAATTGATTTTTTAAAAACAAAATTTCAAAAAGTTTCAAAAATTATTTATATTTCTGATGGCGCTGCTTCACAATATAAAAATAAAAAGAATTTTTCTACGATCCTGCATCATTTGAATGACTACAAAATAGCATGTGAGTGGCATTTTCATGCAACATCGCACGGTAAAAGACCTTGTAATGGAATTGGAGGAACAGTAAAAAGAAAAGCAGCTAGAGAGAGTTTTAAGAAAGAATACGACAAAGTTATATCAACACCTATATAACTGGGCGGCAGCTCCAGGCAATTTTCAAGACAATATGCATTTTTCCTATGTAACGGAGGCAAGTAACATTACAAAACAAAATCAACTAGCTGATAGATACGCCAATTTAAAATAATTCCTAGAACACGAGGATATCACTCATACATTCCTACAAATGATGGATCAATCTTAGCTAGACGTTATTCTAATTCTACGAAATTTAGTAATGTAAAATTAAATAAATGATAAAAAATGTGTAAATATTTATTTTGAGTTAAAATTAAAAATTTATTATAAAAACATATATGTAAATCCAAAAAAACTGTTCATTTTTTAACTCCACTTTTTTTATGATGAAAAATTTTAAGGCGTGTTGCAATAAAATTAATAAAAAAAACGAAAAATTTTCCCTTCCTGAATTTTTTATAAAATATTAGTAACATATGTACCTTTGACATATTAAAAAATCAAAAATTTGAAAAATACGCATTTCTAGAAAATCGAATTTGAATTTTTTACCGTTATTTTTCTAAAAGAAAATGTTCAAGGTCATATAATGTGAATTATTATTTTGATTAGCTGTGTTCAATACCTACATTTTGAGCTCTATAACATTAAAATCAGTTCAGTAGTTTTGACTGTAGAGCCATTTCAATACACCAGGGTCGAACAATTTCTTGATTTTTCCACACCCTGTATCTTAAGACAGGGTTACAAATTCCTAAACCTAAATATACAAAACTAAAACCTCATTTCGAGACCTAGCTGATTTCACGTGTTTTTCACCTTATTGGGAAATGTTGTCGTAAGAAAACAATTTTCTAAGTATTATTTTCCTTTACAAATTATCTATTTGCCGTTGCAACTGTTTCATTGTTTTCCTTTAAAACTATAAAGAATCCTATTAAGAAATCTTGTCGTCAGAAAAAAATTGTCTAAGTTTTATTATCATTTTCAATTACGTTCATTCCTATTAATAAAAATATTTCAATAGGAAAAATCTAATATTTAAAGAATTATGAGCTTAATTCCATTTTCCCATTGAAAATAAGTCTTTCCTACCCAACATTTTTATGAAATAAAGAATTTCACGGTTGATCCCATTAAAATCATCCTTTTCCTATCCAGTTTTCATCAATATTCTATAGGATTGTACCTTTCGTTATAGGACAGTTTAAGCAGGGAGTCTTTTTATATTATTAATTTGTTTTTTCTTTTTAATTAATAGCACTTTGGTTAAATTAATGATAGGATAGCAACTAGTACAGGTTTTGTTGTCCAAAATTTTTTGTAGAGATCGGAACTAATAATAATCAGAAGGCGCCAGATCTTTTGAGTATGGTGGGTATAGCAGTAGATTCCAAAATGTTGTCATAACACATAACGCCCCGGTTTTTATAGACGAGTTTACATATCGCGTATCCAAGACTTTATAGTAACTTTACATCAAAGTGAAGCATAAAGTTAATTTCAGCCCTATCGAGTTGTTGCCGTCGTCTTACGTCTCAGGTAACAAATTCTTACTCAGGCTAAAATTTATAATTTTACACCCTTGGTACATAAATAACTATTATGCATATAGTTATCATTATATTTTGCCATTTTTTTAAATTTTGTTTATTCAAAAAATGGCGACCGATTGAAAATATTTTCATTATTCGACCTTTGTTTTAGGTAGATTTCATATAAAAATCTACCTATTGCAATGGGCTTCATCTCGGAATTTCGGAAAAATTTTTGTGCCAAACGACTATATATGATAAGCGGAGACAAAAAAACAAAAAAAAAAAAAAATTTATATATATATATATATATATATATATATATGTATATAAACGATATGAGATATAACGAAAACGACCGGCACTCTCACGGTCGCATTTGTTGAGCTAGATCAAAAAAATTTTCTGTACTTGTGTGTTCTAATAATATCTTGGACAAGTTCGTGAATCAGCAAAATCCGACACGTGGTTAAGAAACTAGAGGCTTTTTTCTGAAAAAAATTGATTTTTTAAAACCGTTATAACGGCCGTTTGGATACTAATATTTCAAAAAATTTAACAAATTTAGAATCTTTGGAATCTTTTTTATCAATTTGTTTTAAAAATAGACCTCTGCAGTTAGAGGTTCCTGAGTGAGCGGCTCCAACAAAAAAGTTTGCAAAAAAAATTTTTTTTTTAAAACAACCGGCACTCTCACGGTCGCATTTATAAGGCCAGATCAAAAAACCTTTTCTAAAAATGTGCATTTTATTAATATCTTGGACAGGTTCGTAAATCAGCCCAATCCAACACATGGTTAAGAAACTAGAAGCTTTATACTAGAAAAAAATTCTGTTTTTTAGATCCGTTATAACGACCGTTTGGATTCTAATATTTATAAAAACTTCATAAATTTAGAATTTTTGAAACCTTTTTAATCAGTTTATTCCAAAAAAAGACCTCTACAGTTGGAGGTTTCCGAGTGAGCGGCTCCAACAACAAAGCTTGTAAATCACAAAATGCGTTTGAATCAACCGGCGCTCTCACGGTTGCATTTGTGGAGCCAGATCAAAAGACCTTTCTTAAAAATGTGTGTTTTATTAATATCTTGGACGAGTTCGTAAATCAGAAAAATCTGACACATGGTTAAGGAACTATAGGCTTTATACTAGAAAAAAAGTAGTTTTTTTAATCCGTTATAACGGCCGTTTGGATACTAATATTTTTAAAATCTTCATAAATTTAGAATCTGTGGAAACATTTTAATCCGTTTCTTATAAATATAAACCTCTGCAGTTAGAGGTTTTTGACTTGTTGGCTTCAACAAAAAAGTTTGCAACAATCCCCAACTACAATTTCCAAAAACCTTATAACAGTCAATGTCAACCTTATAACAGTCAAAAAAATAAAAGATTTGAATAGAAGAAATTAATTTTTTTTTCTCAGAAATAAACTATTTTGATATTTTGCAGTAATTGCACGACATATGATATAGAGTAGGTTTGTGTCATAAATTGTTACACACATGTTCTGTGGTAGATTTGATATTTGTTTGTTGCAAAATTGGATAGATATAATTTTGCTTGTAGGTAGCTAATTATCTTTTTAAAATTTGCTCGATATCTGTTTGAAATTAGTTTGTTTTGTTTAAACTAATCTGATACATCAGATTCTACTGGCACACAAAACTGTCTGATCTCGAAATCTACCTATTTCTAGCGGATATACGTGCCGCTTGGACTTTTTGTATTTCAGCAGTCTTAAACAAAAGTAAAAATTAAAATCTAGCTATTTCAAAGACGAATAAAATAAAATTTATTCGACACGTTTGAAAAAAGTCGTTTGGAAGGCGTCGTATCCACAGTTTCATTACAAATTCTCGCGGTAGTTCACTTGATAGACCGGCAACATTTTGAGTTATCGATAAAAGTCGGATGGTTTGCGATTTCCCATCTCGGTATTCGATAAAAGTTTCTCCATACGCTTTCTTCACCCAGAGAATGCCTCTCGGTTAAGGTGTGCTTAAGAGTCTCATACATGTCCGCACGGAGGACGTTGAGTAACGTCGAAAACAGAAATTATAACGTCTTAGAGTAAAGAAGCTCGGGAAAGAATCACGTTGGGGTCACCACTATAGTTATCTGGTGCAACTCCGGTTGCTTTTCAATGGTTAATATACCAACGAACTGATCTTTTCTTTAATAATAATTATTGATCCACAAATCATTTTGTGGAGAGTTGTTGCCTCGGCAATTTGCCACTTGTATACAGGTTTTACAGTCCAAATTCAACATTTTGCAAATCAAATTCAACTTTTGCAAATCAAATTCAACTTTTTTCAAATCAAATTCAACTTTTTGCAAATTAAATTTAATATTTTGCAAATCAAATTCAACTATTTCCAAATCTAATTCAATTTTTTGCTCTTCAATTTGATTTACAAAAAATTGAAATTGATTAGCAAAATAGTGAATTTGATTTGCAAAATGTTGAATTTGGACTGCAAAACCTGTAGTTCGGAGGGTTGAATGGCGTCTTTGGACCATTGAATGGCTCGCTTGCCATTCTTCTTAGAACATTTAAGACATTAAGGATGGCTTGAATGCCACTAGTGTGAGCTATCAATCGACGGTAGAAATTAATCATACCTAGAAAACGACGTAGTGGCTTAATGGTTTCTGGGCGATAGAAATTTTTGATCGAATCGAAACGTTTTAAGGTTAGACTAATTCGAGTCGAGTCGAGTCAATTTGATATCTTAAATAGTCAACGTTAGTAAGACGCTCAAGTACAGTTCGAAGGTGAGTTAGGTGTTCCTCATAAGTTATAAACCTTAAAAGCAAAAAGAAGGTCATCTATGTAGATGAAATAGAAGTCGAGGTCTCGAACTAATGAATACATGAACCGTTTGGAATGGTTGTGCAGCGTTTTGAATTCCGCATGTCATTCGAACGAATTCGAAGAATCCAAAATGTGTGGATATTCCTGTTTTGGTAACGTCGTGCTCATCAATAGGTATTTGATAAAAGGCACGAACGAGATCAATAGTTCTGCAAGTAAGGAATATGGTATTTATCAGGAGTAGTGACATTATTAAGTGCACTATAGTCACGGTACGGTCTCCACTCACCGTTCTTCTTTTTAACGAGATTTAGAGGAGATGACCATGGGCTTTTGGAAGGTCTACAAATACCATGAGCCAGAATGGTGTCGAATTTTGTCTTGCCTATTGCTAGTTTGTACGGTACTTGCAAAAAATTGGAGGACCACGCGTTTCGATAACGTGTGTGACGTTATATTTGACCGGTAAAGAAAGATCGTTTGCAGAAGTTAAATTTATGAAATTCTTTAGAATATGGATGACAGCAGGGTCAAAAGAATTATTTCGATTGTAGTTAAAGTAGAGACCGGAGAAGTGAATATTCGACAGTGAACAGTGAACAAGTTGGTCAGTGGTATCCACTAAGAGACCATATGCTTATTTAAAAGTCAGAACCAAGTAACATCCACGTTACCGCGTCCATGGTAACGTCCGCGATAATAAAGGTATGACAGAAGAATTTTCTGAATCGATTAAAAAAAAATTTCACGATATTCGCTCAAAAACGAGAAGTTGGTGTTGAGATTGGCTGTTGTCAGATGCTGTCACTTGTGAGGAGTCATGAAATTGTTTGAAGACTGTGAAGGAGAAGAAGAATTTTGGTTTGAAGTACTTGCATTGAACTTAGCAGTCAAAGAAACTATTTCATTAGAGTAATTATTTGCATTAGAGATTACTGCCATGCTAGAAAATCCTACATGGGCATCGTAAACGCGATCAGCCAGTTTGGTTGTTGTAGTTAGGTCAAAATCAGTTACAGCTAATGCTGTGCGTACGGACTTAGGAAGTTTTTCTTACCAGAGCAGCTTGAGTATATCCTCCACTTATAATTTATTAAATAAAACATTATCCGCATTATTTTAAATCTTACTAATATAAAGCCTAATTAAATTAACAATTAGTTTTTATAAGCTATGATCAACATATTTTATCACTCACATTTCTTGAAGCTATCTGAATAAACTGTATTTCAATTAAATATATAATGCATACAATATTTCCATTAGAACTAATTAGACAAATATTTCATTTGAAAAATATTATAGGAACTTCTTGTGTACTATTTTGTAATAATTAAAAATGTTTTTTTAATTAAAAAAAGATATGATTACCAACAAAAAACTTGTTGAAATGATATTACTAGTATTCGCCACAATGCCCTCCCCCTAGTGGTGTCGCAGATGGGACGATATGAAAAAGAGAAGAAGTAATATTTAGAATATTTATATAGCTTCTGTAGAAAGTGTGAAAGTGGAAGGCAAAAACTTAAAGGTGTCGGAAGAAGTATATTGGACGTTGTCTGTTGGAGACAGTGCTTCGTCTGCGCGACTTAAAGTTGTACTGGAAGACGAATAGGACCTAAAACAAGGTTTTAACCTGTCGATGGAGACTCAAATATGTTGACCTTTGCGATCAATGACTAAATTCTATTCATCGCGACGAACGACTGGGTAAAAAACTTCGTATGGAGACTGAAGCGACTTACGAACTAAGTCAGTGCGTAAAAAGACTTGAGAGCATGATTCAAGGGCTTTAGAAAAGAAAACTTTTTATGTAGAGTGCTTTAATGGAACGAACATGATCGAAATGATGTTTCAGCTATAGGAAACAAGATCAGATTATGGAATGAAGATGGTATTTTTGTTGAAAAATTCTCCACGAAGACGGCTTTGCGTAACATAAACTATAGTTCTGCAGATGAAGATTGGAAATCTGCACGAAAAGTAGTTTGTATACCCCGTAGGATTGAAGGTAATATCCGTGTAAAAAATTAAATATATTGTTTGCAATCAATAGTGCTCTTTATTCTTGCTCCCAATCATGTGCATGTTTCTAAAACGAGACAAACATTGATCTTACAAATCCATAGAATAAATTACAAACAAAAATAAAACATTTGTTTAAAATTTTGATATAAATATTACGAACATTTAGTGTAGTGCAGTATTGAATTGGAACACAGTCTTAATAAAAAAAATACCAAAAAAAAATAACATCAATCATTGGCGACAGAGCTAATTACAATAAGGACTTTATAAAAAATTGCTTACATTTGTGTTCGGTATCTTTTGTTTTCTAACGTTTGAGTTATTTTTTATTATTTATTTATTATGGTTGACTGAATATTTTTATGATTAGGTTTAGCAATTTAAATAGTAAATACTAAATACGTTATTTGAGTTGAAATCATTTATTTGAAATAGAAGTTTTTAAACAGTCAGCAAATGACTGTTTTTATAGTTAGTTATGAGTTGAATGCATTGTAATAAAGTTAAACAATTTGGTTTATGTGTGAAATTAATAATTTGTGTAAGAAATTGTTCGTTGTTTGTTTAAAAAAGTTTTGTGTCCCAAAGTGTTTGGTCTACTTGGTTTCTAAATAAGTAAAAAAGGTAAGGTAAAGTGTTATTTCTGTAAAATCGTTGTAGTATATTAAATGTCCCCCTAAGTCTTCAATGTACAACATCTCTATTTATGAACATTTCAAGTCATGAATATTACTTCGGTCTGAAAGTCCTAACTATTACATTCGCGAGCCAAAAGTGAAATTCTTACCTCCAATTTTTTGGCATTTCTCGACGGTCGATTCTAAAAAAGAAAAAAAATTTGCATGCTTAAAAAACGTTCATTTTAAGTGAAAATATAAGTAGTAACATTGAATGTGGAGAAATCTTGGTCGGCATCGAGGTATGTGAGCCCAAAAACTTGATTATTGCATTATAAGTTTGTCAAAAAAATATTGTCAAGTGTGTCAAAAGAAGGATTTTCATTTATTTTCCACCCATTTTTTTTGAAAAAAAAAATGAAATTAGTTATTTGTATGACATGAAATGTAATTGAATATGAAATTGGACTTGGAATATGGTTCTATCCAACTCCAGCTACTAGAATGGCTAACTGATAGGAACAGTTGGATATCTAGGTAGTTGTTCAAAATATCAAGTTGTTCCATATTAAATGTCGTGTTGTTAAAAATTGTAATTACTTGTGTGAAACGTCTTGGAAAAAGTTTGTATTTTGATTTTGTTATAATTTTTGCAATATTTTTAGAATTTTGAAAAAAAGTATAAATTTTGATTTTAATATAATTTTTAGAATATTTTTGGAATTTTGAAAGAAATTTGAATTTTTGTTTTTGTAATATTTTCTCGAAACGATAAATGCAGAGATTTTTGAGTATGTAGTTGGCTTAGTGTATAATCATTTCACTAAATTATGTTAATTTATGATCTGTTATAATTTTTTTCAGGCAACGTTTTGATGTTTCGTGTTAGTTTTGTAATAAATAGATAGATATCAGTAGATAAAATACTGATACTTTTACAATAGTACATTATATACCGAGGTGATAAAGTAAATTTTCTACATTGAGGTGGATATTAATTCGCGAGAAACGAAGTTTCGAGCGAATTAAGCACCGAAATGGAGAAAATTTTCTTCACCGAGGTTTATATACTATTTTTTTTACTACTTGATATAAAAAATGCACTAAAACTCTTTAATTATTCACAAAATAAAATGTCAATTAATAAGCAAATGGTGAATAAATAAAATTTTTGATTTGGTGAAACATTGTGTATCATATCATTGGATTGCGTATTGGATATCTATTATTCAGGACTGCTTAGTTAGAAATTTATTTTCAATGAATTTTCTTAAAACTATATAAAAATCACATATGCTTTGCATTAAAATATATAGCTTTTATTTATTTTTGACATGAATTGAATTGAATGAAAATCTGTTCAATATTGTTGAGTCAAATTTAGAATGTTTTTAGTCTACAACTCACAACTAAACTAAATTTCTACAGAATTCTGTTTAACACGAATTAAAATTTCAAATAAACTAAACTATAGTTGCAAAGAAATTTTTGCATTCATTCATTATTTATTATTATTAAAATAAAATCAAAACGCTTATTATTTTTTAATATATTATTATTATTTTAAGAAGAAACTAAAAAAATTCAAAGATGAAGTCAGTTAACAAACGAACAAAAATTATATTTCCATTATTTACTAAGGTGCTAAAATACTTATTATTAGGTGTGGGGAATAATTATTAGTAACCTTAGCTGAGAAAAATACCTTTTGTCTTGGGTTTTTGAGTAAATAATTGAAATTTCTCATGCAAGTAGTAAAAAAAGAATTTTATTTTTAATATACATCGCTGCCCAAACTTGAAAACAATGTCCTTATAAATGTTTTTTGACGAAAACTATATCAAAATCCTTAACCCAGACCGAAAGTCTTGATATCTCAGAGTCTTGAAATTTCAGCCACTTCATATTTTCAATAGCTTTTAAAGAGCTGTGTAAAGCTGAAACTATATGCATTATCCTTTTTAATGAGAAATATAAACGAGAAACTGAAATGGTTAGACATTACGTTTATCGTTTGTCATGGTGTTAACAGATTAACAGCATCTAACTCGACTAACGTATATTGGCTATATGGAGCTAACAAATGATTAATAATTGCTAAAAATTAAAAAAAGTTTAGATCCCATATAAATTAACGTTTAAAGGCTTTAAAATATCCGTACTAAGTACTTTCAAATTGTTACAACGGCTTACTCAGGAAGAGTAGTACGCATGCATCACAGCCGATATTGAAGTGTTTGGTTTTTAATTCGAATTATTGAATCAGTTGGATAACACCATGAGGAAGAGTTTCGTCTGAAAAGCTCCAATAATAAAGCTTCAATAAATTTACTAATAAAAAACACTTATTGTAAAGACTTTCCTGATTTACTTGATTTTGTTTGAATTCAATTCAACCTAGATCAGGGAATTAAAATAATGGTTTTATTTTATGGTTCAATTCAATATTGGCTTTTACTACAGTAAACAGTAAAAAGTAAAACAACTTTGACTTTACAAGCACCTAACGTTCAGTTTCTCTCACAATTCTGCTAGTCTCTCTTGAACGAGTTTAATGTACCTGCTGCGCCATGCAATTTCATAGCATTTGCAGATAATGTGTTCCATGGTTTCTGCCTCCGAGTTGCAGAATCTGTATCTGTCGGAGGCAACAAGGCCTTATTTGTTAAGGTGGTGATTTGTCGGACCGTGTCCTGTCACGCACCATGTTAATGTCTTCAGAGACTCTCTAAAGATCGATTGTTTTGAGGGGGAGACGAGTAAGTTGCCTAGATACTTTTTTAATGCAGTAGATCTGCCCGCATAGTTGTTTATTTTGTTCCTGTTCCCAGCTTTGGATACCACATTTGAGCGAACTCTTGGTTAATCCAAAGCACGGTTCTGTACCAATGAACTTTGTAATGGCGCCCTTCATGGCTAGCAAGTCTGCTCCTACATTGCCTTGTACTCCTGTGTGAATTTTTTGTAGATTTTGGTAGCATTCCCATACTAGTTTTGAATTGAAACGTGTCGACTTCAGAACCAATAGCGTCGCCTGACTATCAGAAATGATGTATATATCAGTATATTCTCTTTCGGCACACAGCATTGCACAGTAATTGATGGGAAAGGTTTCAGCTTGAAGTACTGTTGCAGAGATAACCAGTGCTAACACCTGATTTACCCTGGGTCCAAACAACCATGCACCAGTGCCTTCATTAGTTCAGGATCAATCCGTATACGGTATACCAGATGCTGTTAGTAGATCGTAGTGTTGGTAAGTAGCTCCCGATCCCTTCCCTGGCCCCTATTTTGACAATAAACCATCTATCTACACGGTTAAAAATTTGGGTATTATTTTTAATAACTTGATTCCTATAAAAGCTATTAATATGAATTTTCTTATTAATTTAATATTTTATGAAATTATTAATGATCTTTTTATCAGTTTTATTATAAAATTAATACAAAATTTATATTAAAGACAGTTTTATATTTTTTTGGAAAAAATAAATACATTTCTCGTATTAATTTAAAACGATTTCTGATTAGTTTTATAATACTGCAAAATATTAACAAAGTTTATACACAAGTAATATTAATTTAATACAAAATATTTATTTAAACTAAATACTATGGGTATGCTGATAATTTAAAATTATTTATTCAATAATGTCAACTTATAAATTATTTTTGTTTCAACCGTTATTAATAAAAGCAGGTATAAAATAAATATATTAACTTATTATTTTAATATGGTACTAAGTATAAATTTTATATTTTTAAGATATAAGCTATTTTAACTTCTAACGACCACAGAGATTTATTTTGTTTGCATTATAAATTCAAACACGTGTAGAAAGTGAAGGTGAAAAATTAATTATTTGTTTAGTTACCCAAACCGAACAATTTACAGAACAATAAGTGTTTTTTTTTGTAACAGTGCAAATTGAAAATTTTTAAAAACTAAAAGTTATTGTGAATATACGGAATTTTGCATATACGGATTGTGGTAAGTTAATTATTCTGGTAAGTTAAAAATTTTATATTATGTGTTACCTTTATATATATATATAGAATAGCATATAGAAATTGGTAACCTAATTATGTTGCACAATATAATTTCTATTTGTTTATGATTTATTGTGGATCAATAATGTTGTTTATTGATTTCACAATAATTTTAATGGATATATCGCGATTTTTAAATCTGCAACACACAAACTTATGTGGATCGAGATTTTTTATTGTATTATAATTAAAATTACTTTATTCCTTAATAATATAAAAAATCCAATGTCCAAAGTGTCCTAATTTATTATTTATGCATTCTATTAAATTTTCAAAGTCAGAATCTGAACGAACAATTTTTTAGATTTCGGGTTCTAAGCAATGCAGCATGTTTATTTAAATCATATATTTATTTGTTTTTATAATTCAATTTAATTTTCAGGATTTATTGTTTAATACAACAAAAAGCGGTTTTCTGGATATTAAATTAAAAAACGAAAGATTATTTTTGACTCTGAGTTTAGATTTGGATCAACACAAAAATTAAGTAAACATTGTCAAAAGCTCCGGGAAAAAACTGTTATAAATGGCAGCCGACAGAAATAAAGGTAATTCGCCAATTAGCTTGTAAATTGAAATATCATACTAAATGTTCTTGTTTTAAAAATATAGATTGGGACACCCACCCACCCTCTCACTGAATAACTTATTGCGTCTGTTGCCACCATCTCCAGCTGAACGTGTAAAATTTTATCGGATGACGGACGAGCAAGCCGCTACTAATTTACTAGTTCATAAACAGGCAAGGAATTTTTATTTATTTTTAATCAGGTATCCGTTCAAGTTTTATTTAATAGGTTACCTTCGATGGCTAGCATACAACTATTGATTTTTAGTTTTAGTATTAATTTCTATCACTAAAAAGCTTTAGTGATATAACTTAATAGTTTTACACTACAACTAAAAATAATATTTTTAATTGTTTTTAAAGTTTAATATACATTTTCATTTTTTTTTCATTATTCAATTTCTTTAGGCTGACTTACGCAACGAAAATTATTTTGGGGATTCAAGTATAAAAGCACCTTACCAGCTATAGGAAAAACAAAAGATGAAATACAACAATGCCTAATAGTTATCAACAATAAAAATTTAAATATAAATACATACATTTATAAAATATATAAATATATAAATACATATATATATATATATATATATATATATATATATATATATATATATATATATATATATATATATATATATATATATATATATATATATATATATATATAAATATATAAATAAATAAATATTTAAATATATAAATATATATAAATAAAGCAATATAAATATAAAATAATAGCAATTATAATAAGAATAATATCCATATGTTAATACAAAATAATATAATAAATGTAAAAATTATTATAAGGAAGTTGATGAAAAAAATGTGACAATAATAATTATGTGATATCAATAAACGAAAAAAATGCAACCTTAATCTTTCATTGTTTTAAACCAATATTGTATTTTGAATAGATATTAATGTTAAGTAGATATCTTCTCTATTAAATCAATCGCTTTTATTTATCGAGCTAATACATTTTAAATATGAATTATTGATAAATATTTAGTATCAAATTGATTATAAATAAATATTAAAAATTTAATAGAAAAACGTAGTTAATTCAATACACAAAACTTATAAATTCGTTTAATAAGTTTATTGTATTAAATTTATAACTCATTATTATGAAAAAATTCTATATCATTTGATATTAGTTTAATACTTAGCTTTATCAAAGTTTTAATACGATGTAATATATACACTCAATAAACTTTGGTATGAAATTTTATAAATAGTGGATATATTAACTTTATAACATTTTGGGTGTGGACTTATATGAATATCTAAAATTGATCAATTTTATACCTTTTTTTTTAACCGTGTAGATCAGTGATATTACAGTCGGAAATGTGGTAGGTCTCCACTTTCTTCGTTCTGCAGTTGCAAGATGATCATTAAATGACCGGTTAGGTTACCAGGTTTGAGTGTTTCGACTATCTGCAGTGTGTGAGCACTATAGTTGCTGCTGCAAATTTCATGTATAGGTGCAATGGAGGAAGAAGGAGAAGTATCTTCATTGCAGATGTTGCTGTGGTGCTAAAAGCGCCTATATTTTTGTGAGCACTGTCTGAGTAGATATTTGGCTTGTTTTTGTCCACCAGACCAAAGCTGCGTATGAGCGCATGGGTTTTATTATACTTTGATGTAACAAAACTATCATTTTGGGGTCTAATCCCCAGGTTTTTTCAATCAGGTTTCTACACGCGAAGAATGCTTTGTTTGCTTTGTGCGACATATGTTTTAGGTGTGAGTGAGCTTGCTATCGAGGATCACACCCAAATACTTAATCTCTTTAACTACTTGTTTCCGTTTGCCGTTACACTCAGTAGGATTTAAATTAAAACTCTTTCTGTTTGTAAATACTACAGTACTAGTTTTTAGTGTATTAACAGACAGCCGCACTGCGTTGCACCAATTCATCACGAAATCCAGGGCTGCCTGATTTCGTTCATAGATGATAGAGTCAGGTTTACCTCCCACCATGACTGCTATATCGTCGGCGTAGCCTACAGTGGTGAAGCCAGAATTTTTCAGCCTATTTAGAAGTTCATCAACGACTATCAGCTAGAGCAATGGAAAGATACGATACCCTACCTGGGTACATCCTCTAGAAGCTCTGACAGTATCTGATGTATTTTCTAGTGTAGCTGTAATTTTCCGACTCTGCAGCATGTTGATGATCCACGCCAAAATATGGATAGGTATGCATGTTGGTATGAGTTGAGAGGGTTTTGCTTTTGCCTCCTGGGGATTTGAACGGTCCCAACGGTTTGATTGTCCACATCGTCCTGTTGAGGGAGAATATTCTGTTGGCTAGTTAATCTGAAACCTTCCTAGCTTCAGGGTCTAACGGACCAGAGTTTGGTGTATTTTCTTCTTCTGAGCTCAGGCATTTAGAGCCTGGAAGTAGGCCTGTAATAGTGTTCCTAGAGTCTCACTGCAGCTGGTAGTGTAAGTTACCGTCCAGCCTGCAGATTGAACCCATAGGGTTTGTGTGATCAGACGCAAGCAATTTTTTGAGTCGAGCTGCAGTCGGTAGACTGTCCATCGTTCCGCAGAGCTCTCTCCAACTATCCTTTTTTGATCGTCTGAGTTCTTTGTTGTAGTTAGTAAGAGCCGATTGGTACTCCATCCAGGTGTTTGTTCCTTTTGCTTTGTTAAAGAGCTTGCGAACTTTATTCCTCATCCTCTCCAAATTGCCAGTCCATCAAGGCTCATCTCAGGGCCTTTTAGACTTGGAAATTGGAGAACTGCGGTGACATGCTTCAGCGATAACATCTTGTAGGTGGTTTGCTGCATAGTCGAGCTCCATTGCAGTGTTGATCCTCCCACAGTCACCTAAATTATCCCGAAGATGTACTTTAAAGAGATCCCACTCGGTCTTCTTAGGGTTTCTAAAATGGAGAGGCGTTTTATGGTGTTTTAGTTGGTGTTTTATGTTGAAGCATACACTGTTGAAAATTTTAGTCTAAAATTGATACTTGTTTAATAACGTTCTCTTTACAAAGTTTATGTATGCGAAAAATGGTATTGAATTTTATAAAGTGCAAAGTATTCAGATAATTTGTAAGTCGAACTTCCCAATTTTATACCAAATAATATAAACCCAGGTAAAAGCAAAATGTGCCGCGCCGCGTTTATCAATGTTTGGTATACAATTTATTTTCAAATATTATAAAATATGGAGATTTATAAATTAAAAATATATGTACCATTTCTATATATCCAACTAGTGTAATATGTTCAAGTTCCCAATTAATATAAAATACCAAATAATATAAACGGGGATAAAAATACAGTTAGTTACAATGTGCCGCGTAGCGTTTATAAATATTTGGTGTTGAATTTAGTTTCTAATCTTATAAAGTATGAAGATTTATAAATTGAAAATAACCATTTCTATACCAAATTAGTATAAGATGGCAAAAAGCACCGCTATTTTTATTGCGTTATACGTGTTTGGTACAGAAATTGAATAAAATTTCATTTGTGAACAGAGTTTTGTGCAGTCATGTTGAAAAGAAAAACCGGAATTTTCATTAAATTTTTGCAAGGCATAAATGTACGCGTAGTGCAAGTAAACAAATTCGGGGATTCAACCAGCACTGCGGATTTGGATTACTTCGATTTTCTATATGCAGGTAAGAGTTTTTAATATAAGTTGAATAAAATAGTCCATAATATCGTAATAAACAATATGTGATTCGGTTTAATTTTAAAGTAAATAAGTACTTGATCCATGCTTGGACGGGTTGTTTTTTCTTAAAAGTTTCAGGTTACGTGACTGTAATAATCGCCGAAGAGTATGGCGGGAATGTTAAGGAGAAAACAAATATGAAGATTTTTTTCGTGAGTGATCAATGAATGAAACTACTTGCGATTAGCTAAAAGTTGGTTTCTCAAGAATTTTATTTTCATCTGGAACAAAAAGTCTATTCGCATGTTTGTTTTTCTACGTCCCTCATCACGCCCTGACTGCATTCAGGTTTTCCCTAACTAATTTCTGCTCGGAATATTGTAAAGCGACATCGCGAAAAACCAAAAAAACATACATTTTAACAAAAAGAATGTAAAGTAGGATATAAGGAAAAACGCATTGTTATATAATGACTTTTTTAAATAATATGTAAAACAAAAAAATGTATTTTAATTAACATAAAAAAATTGGTATATATTTTATACCATTTGGTTTAAAACTTTCATAATGGTAGGTATAAAATTTATAGATTAAATTTGTTAAAAGAGTTTATACGTGTAGGTATAAATTTAATATATAGAGATTAACTAATAAACTAATAAACTGATGATATGTAATTTATACCAATTTTTATTATACCAAACCAATAAACTCATGGTATATAATTTATATCAATTTTTATCATACGAAACTCATAAACTTATGATATATAATTAATACCAATGCTTATAAATTATCTTTATACATAAATATATGCAATTTATAAGGAGCTATTTATGAACTTTTATACCATCGAACTTTATTTAACTAATACCATTTCTTTATGGATTTATATAAATACCATTTTTTACCAATTTCATGCCAATGTTTTCAACCGTGTATGTATGCGTGATCCGACATAGAAGCTAGATCCGAGACATGCCAGTTACTGTTGAAGTTCTCGGTAATGTTGTTGCTCAGAGTTAGGTCCAGAACCTCGCTTCAGATTGCGTTTCTAAAGATGGGTTTGCTGCCTTTGTTAGCTATAAACGTGTTATTTGTATATAGGTATTGGAGCAAAGACTTTTTTATTGATGTTACTACTACCCCACACGGTGTGATGAGCATAGGCATCGCCTGCAATTATTAGATTGTAGTGTTTCTCGTTGCAATGCTGAACTAGCTTGGTTACCTTATCAGGTGGTATTTCCTCCTCATCTCCTGGAAAGTACACAGATGCTAAAATGAACTTGCGAACTCCAAAAAAAACTACCTCAAACTCCAAACCCCGCTATGGGGAGAGGGGATTTCAATCTGCGCAGCTGTTAGATCTCTGTAAATAAATTCTATTAAGGGACATACATACTTTAAAACGTTTGTTGAAGAGTACGGCAGTTTTGGGTCTTTCCTGGACTGAGAAGTATATCAGTTGTATGTTTTTATTGGTCGATAGACCTTTTCTATTTTTTTTGCAAGCAAACCATATATACTAGTGTTAACTACGTCTTTCTCTCGCTCGCGATGATAGGTCTTGAAATCCCCAAGAATGTTTTTTTTGTAAATTTACCAAATCAAAATATAGA
>OY856187.1:161540336-161663600 GCA_963693315.1 Diogma glabrata
TTCAGTACGCATGCTTTTTTCGCGAGAATAACAGAAATTCTCACAAAACATTTTTTATTCTCAACTTATTGTGCTCGTGTTATTTTGTAATGTGATGATATTCATTTTTATATAGCTGTGTTGTTTTGTTTATTTTTGATTAAGACTCAATCGGTGTATTTTCTTAAAAAATAAATATAAATGATGATTTAAAGACACTGTTGAGTTGAGTGTCAGCACTAGACTCAATGAAGTAGGTACGAGGTTCATCTCTCTGTTAATTCAAATATTCCTTTAAAATAAAGAACCAAATTTTATAATTGTTCTATCCGAAACTAATTTAATACACACAACTTGTTTTTTATCCTTTTTACTCTTTAAGTCCCCGCTGATAATACTTTCACTATTAAAAGTTTTTCGATAATAGTTTGAATAAGTTTGAAACAAATATACATTTTTCATTCGTATGTTTAGTGTATTGAGTAACTTTAATCTTATTGTAGTTTTTATTGGCTTTTAATTAATTCATTCATTTATATATAAAAAATAATAAGATTAAGACAAAACTGATTGTAAGCTAAATTTATATATGTTTTTAAAATCAATAAAGTAAGATATCGTTTGTAAGCTGAACGGAAAACAAAAATTGTTATCGTGAGTGTTCAAGATCGTTACAGTGATTCAAGTGCAAATATTTTTGAAATTAAAAAAAAATCTTATCTTTTTTTTTTAAAGTGACAGTTTTATAAGCAAATAATTTTTTTGAAGATAGTAGTAGTTTTGTAATTTTTATAAAAATTAAATAGTAGTCGATTGATAAACGTAAATAATAGAAGTCGTGCCTTTGTTACACAACATGTACTTATTGTGCTATAGTAAAATTGTATGTGATTTACAGTTTTATATTAATATTTATTGAATAATATTTGTTTTTACAGACTTCATGAAACGAACTATAGTGTACTAGACATGAAACCAAGTTTTGGAAGCTTATGATTTTAATAGTAATTTTTTTATGTCAAAATATCAGAAGTTAATTTAGTTAAGAATTAATCCAGGACAAAAGTAAACTAATTATGAATGAAATAAGCAATAATAATACAAGGTAAATAATTTTATTTAAGTTATATATTAAATTATAAGAAAGTTAATATATTTTTTGATACTAAAAAATAAGTGACGAATGTTTAGCGTTATATTAATAGAATTGTAAAAGAAATCGTTTTTTACCACACACTCGTATTTTTTTTTACAATTAACAATGCGGAACAATTTGAAATTATTAAGTTTGTATAAGCACAGTCATTAATCATAATCCACGTTAACATTTTGCTTGTTTCTAGGAAAAGGGTAAAATACCACAATTCAAATCTTGATTGATATACCGGATAATTTATTTAAAACCTAACCTTCAGAGACCAGACTTACTGTCTAAACAGAGAAACATAAAAAACATTTGTATTAACAACAAACCCAAAAATATTTGTGTTTATTTGAAGTTATGCAATTGTTTACTCATTCTTTTGTTATAGTGTGTTGACTTTAGTTGTGAAATAAGCTAGAAAATAATTTAGTTAGCACTAAGCACTTGGTCAAGACCACACCCGTGGTAATTTCTATGAGACATTTTCTAGCCTCTAACAGTTATTCAAAGTTGTAATAATAATATCCGAAAATGAAAATTGAAACATTTTAAAATAGTGAGAAAAAGCTGATAGAGTTTCTAGAACCCTTTGCTTATGTCCAGATTTCACAACCTTTCCCTCTTTGTTTAAAACGTTGATAACGATGTTTTTGAGAGCTAACCCATTCGTGCGAAGTGGTGTGAATTCTTCCCATTTTTCAAATGTTTAATGCGAATCAATATGTTCAAAACTTGAATATATCCAGGAGAAGTGAATATCTGAACATGCTAGCACAACGTGTCGTTATATATGATTCGCATTATAGGCCCTAATTAAATTTATTAAGTCTATCTAGCCATTATATTGCTCAAATTTATGTTCATAATAGTATATTACATACCTATAGCGCTGTAAATAGCATTTTACATGCGAGTGAAAATATTGCGCACGAGACGCGTAGCGGCGAGTGCAGTACTTTCACGAGCATGGAAAATGGTTTGCAGCTTGAGGTTTGTTATATACTTTTTCTACGACTTTGTTTTAATGCCCAAACGCACATAATTACTTGAAAAAATGAACTACTAATTATAAATTAAAAGCAAATAGTTTACAAATTGTGGTAGGCTTTGCATTATTCTGTGTCAAAATGAATTGAAATATTTAATTTTTAAAAATCAAATTTTTCTTTAAATAAAAATTTTTCTTTTTATTAAAAGTGTTTCGTAATATATATATGAAAATCCATTACCGCACACTTTTTTTTACTTACCGCACACTTTTTGAAATAATCAATTTACATGTCATGGATAGTGTGATGTAATTTATAATTTACTGTGATAGGAGTATAAAAATATCAACATAGTCAAAATTAAGCCTACTTTAAAAATTTTCAAAACAAATTTAATTTAATGGTTAGGATTACGATAGTTTGAGGGTTAGTAATTGAATAGGGTGCAAAAAATAATTATTTATTATGTACTAAAGCTTAATTGCTCACAAAAAACCTCCAAATTAAAATTCCCCTAATGTTGTCTATATTTCTTAACCAAAATATTACAATAAATTGACCTTGACAACTATCAACTTAGTGACTAAGGATGTTAATAAGAATGTTGACTCTTAAGTCATTGTTGACGAAATATGCTCTCATCATATATGAATTCATACATAGTAATGTCTAGAAACTTAATGCAAAAAATATGGAGAGGCTGAAATCTCACAGCTCTGAGATATCAAGACTTCGGTCTGGGTTAAGGATTTTGATATAGTTTTCGGCAAAAAACTTTTATGAGGACATGGTTTTTAGTTTTGGGCAGCGATGTATATCAAACATAACCCTTTGTTAAAGTACAAGTATTTTTTATCTCTGTTTAAAAATTTATTACAAAACTAACACGAAACATTAATACGTTGTGGGAAAATTATAATTCCAAACATATTGTTAAATTAAATAAAATCAAACTTTTTTATAATTCCAAAAATATTCAAAAATTAGAATAAAATCAAATATTTAAACTTTTTCCAAATTCCGATAATATTCCAAAAATTCTTAAAAATTTAAACTTTTCCAAAATTCTAAAATTTTGCAAAAATTATTACAAAATCAAAAATTAAAACTTTTTTCAAAATTCCAAAAATTATAATAAAATCAAAAATATAAAATTTTTTAAAATTCAAAAAATATTCCAAAAATTCTTAAAAATCAAAAAATGAAACTTTTTTCAAAATTCTAAAAATATTTCAAAAATTAGAATGAAATCAAATATTTAAACTTTTTCTAAATTCCAATAATAATCCAAAAATTCTTAAAAATTCAAATTTTTCCAAAATTCTAAAAATATTGCAAAAATTATTACAAAATCAAAAATTGAAACTTTTTTCAAAATTCAAAAAATATTTCAAAAATTAGAATGAAATCAAATATTTAAACTTTTTCTAAATTCCAATAATAATCCAAAAACTCTTAAAAATTCAAATTTTTCCAAAATTCTAAAAATATTGCAAAAATTATTACAAAATCAATAATAGAAAATTTTTTCAAAATTCCAAAAATCATAATAAAATCAAAAATTAAGAATTTTTCAAAATTCTAAAAATATTTCAAAAATTCTTACAAAATCAAAAATTAAAACTTTTTCCGAAATTCTAAAAATATTGTAAAAATGATTACGAAATCAAAATTTTTCAAAATTCCAAAAATATTTCAAAAACTATAACAAATTCTAAAATTTCCATGTCCAATATCATTTTCAATTACATTTACGTCATAAAAACAGTTACATTTTTTTTCCAAAAAATAGGCTAGAAAAATAAATGAAATCATTTTTTGACACACTTGACATTATTTAATTGACAAACTCATGTCATAATTCTCTATAATACTAATATTTCAAACAAACAATTTTATTTTTTTCCAAAAAATTTGGTGAAAAAATAAATAAAAATCTTTCTTTTGACACACTTGACAACATTTTTTTGACAAACTTATAACGCCATAATTCTCAATAATAATAATAAAATTTTATTTCAAACAAACAATTAATTTTAATTTTTTTCCAAAAAAATGGGTAAAAAAATAAATAAAAATCTTTCTTTTGACACACTTGACAACATTTTTTTGACAAACTTATAATGCAATAATCTAGATTTTGGTCTCACATACCAATCCCGACCATCAAAATTCTCCAAATTTAATGTTCCTACTCGTAATCACTTAAAATGAACGTTTTTTAAGCACAAAATAGCAAATTTCCTTGTTTTGACACACTTGACGATTTTTTTGACACACTTCCGGTACAGTTATCGAACACATCATCCTTTCGGCTCTTCCCATTGAGTATACCAATTTTTAGAAAAAAAAATTTTTCAAATCCGTCCAGCGGTTTTCTAGATTTCGTAGGTTGTGACGGCCGGACGACCTACAGACAGACATACATTTTTTTTTTTGCTTTTTTAGAATCAGTAGGTCCTAAAACGTCGAGACATGCAAAAAAAAAGTGGGGGTAAGAATTTCACTTTGAGCTCATGAATATAATACTTAGGTCTTTCAGACCGAAGTAAAATCCCAAATTAATGTGTAAATTTTGTTTATATTTTTCAACTAACAATTAATTATTATACGGGAGAGTAGGTCACTTTCTGGGTTATTTTTCTTTCATCATAAGCTTCCAAGTAACATAAAAAAGATTTCATTATCTTTTAGGATACATTGGATAAAGGGCTGGAGGGTCCACCATACAACAGGTGAGCATGCAACATTCGTTCATAAATAAATTTTGAGGACACGCTGGAAAAATATGAAAATATGTATGGCAAGGAACTGATTAGTTTTTGAGGGATATTAAATAAAGTGGGGGAGAGGTCCCACGAGCACCTGTGTTTTTGAAAACTACATAATATTTGTACCTGATAATTGAATTGGATGAAACTTGGTACATAAGCATTTAGTATGATTCACAACTTACAGTTTTGCATCCCAACTTCCAGTTTTTCACTTCCGATAAAATTTTTTTTTTTTGCAATTTTCTAAATTTTTTTCATTGTAATAATAATGAAGTGATTATGATGAAACTTATGAAAAAGGTTTCAATTAGTGTGAGAACATAATTAACATCTTTTGGGACACACTCAAAGTGGCGGAGGGTCCAACATACAACTACTGACTTTTCACACTTTGTTTTTAAGGTTTGTTGGGAGCATACAACATTCGTTCACTAAAAAAAAAAACCAAATTAATTTTACAAATTTTTATATATATACAACTCACAAATTTTTTTGTAAATTTACCAAAAATATTGTAGAATACATAAAAAATTATTTGAAAAAAGCAAAAATTTATTTGATCTACAAATTATTTTTGGATTTGAAGGAAAAAAATTGTAGTTTTTTCATATTCAATTTAGATGCTAAGTGGGGTAATGGATAGTCAAAAAGCTGAATAATAAGTTAGGTTACGTCAGCTTACCAAAACAGCCCCTATAGTCTTAAAGCTAACCAACTAATTGTTGAAGTAAAACTTCTTTGGCCACTGCAGCAGGTATTACTAAAAATATTAAATATAAAATAAAATAGATATGTCATATTGAAATTTAGAGTTTCTTTCTAATATTCTTGATAATATAATTTACAACAATGTGTAACAAAAAGCCATATTTACATGTTTTACAAAGTCTTACAACGTATTACAAATTAAATGTCACGATGAATACATGTCCACTTAATTTAACAATTGGTACAACAATTGATGCATTTTTCAATAAATTTAGCAAATTTGTCATAAACCTATAATTTCATATTTCAATTATGCTAATAATTGAATTGACTTTGTAATACATTATGTAAATATTGCTTTTTATTACACACGCTATAAATTATATTATCAAGAAATGCAACTCTAAATTGCAATATGACATATTTATTTTATATTTCATCTTTTTATTAATACCTGCCACAGTAGCCAAAGAAATTTATTTCAACCGCGTGCAAAGATTACACGCACTAATTTTTTCTATTTAACAAAACAAATTTAATCAACACAAATATTTTTTCCCGCCCGGGAAAGGCCGGGATGCAAACTTTAAACACCATGACCACCGTGACACCACTATGACCATCATGACTACCGTGAACACCATGATCACCATGACCACCGTGACCACCATTACCACCATGACCACCTTGACCACCATGACCACCATGACTACCATGACCAACATGACCATCATGACCACCGTGAACACCATGACCGTCATGACCACCGTGAACACCATGACCACCATGACCACCGTGACCACCATGACCACCATTACCACCATGACCACTATGACTACCATGACCACCATGATCACCATGACCACCATGACCACCATGTCCACCATGACCACTATGACCACCGTGACCACCATGCCCACCGTGACCACTATAACCACTATGACCACCATGACCACCATGACCACCGTGGACACCATGACCACTATGACCACTATGACCACCATGACCACAATTACCACCATGACCACCATAACCACCATAACCACTGTGACCACCATGACCACTATGACCGCCATGACCAACATGTCCATCATGACCACCGTGAATACCATGACCACCATGACCACCGTGACCACCATTACCACCGTGACCACCATAACCACCATGGCCACTATGACCACCATGACCACCATGACCACCATGGTCACCTTGACCACCATGACCACCATGACCACAATGAACACCATGACCACCATGACCATCGTGACCACCATGACCACCATGACCACCGTGACCACCGTCAGCACCGTGATCACCAATACCACTATGACCACCATAACCACCATGATCACTATTACCACCATGACCACCATGATTACCATGACCACCATGACCACCATGACCACCATGGCCACCATGACCACACCATGACCACCATCTACAATCGACATATCCAACTCATATAACATTTAGTACGAGACTGAATAAGTGAATAAAAAATATAATAACAAATGAACAAATGAATGACTTGACATTTATATGTGTGCAAAACCCCCGATATAGAAGCCTTCTTCATTTTTTAGCACAGTAAAAATCGTGAACTTGTAGCGCCATTTTGAAACTAAAACTCAATATAAAAAAATTTAAAAAAATCGCCATAATGCTCATAACGCCATCTGGAAAAATAAAACTCCATATAAAAAAAAATTCAAAAATATTTAATCAAAAACACTAATCCAATTTTTTGCATATGGCAATGTTCATTGTTTATTGCAAATGGCGTGAATTGGTAGGGCTTTGATATATCGGTTTTGATGTGTGTCATAATCGAATTGTATCGTATATTTGCCGAATATTATATTCGTTTTTTATACTTCCGTTGCAAAACTCTCATAACGCGCCTAAAGAAGTTGTACTTCAAATTTAAAATTCCCAGTGCAAAATTATAACCGAAATAATTCTTTATCAAAACCAAATTTACATATTACATACACTTATTTCAAGCTCAGTACCATGATAAATTAAATTTATTCAGTAATTTTATGTATCCATATAAAATATCATTCTTACAAATGTTTTCGCTTTCCATACAAATTAAATCATCCTCAAAAATGTAACATCGATTTTTTCTACATTCATCAATTGAATATCAAAAATGAACTCTTTTGAGTCTCAAAAGATAAAGGATACTCAATTTGAGTATACTCAAGACAGACAAATTTGGAAAAAAGATTCACTTTATCTTTTATTTTGTTTTTACTACAAAACGAATATCAATCTTTAAATGAAACGAAAAAATAAGTGATCATCGTTTATCTGAAATTATGGTTGATCGTTTTGCGAAGGAGTGGAAGAAAGAAATGAAAAAAAAAAGTCCAAGCGGCACGTATATCCGCTAGAAATAGGTAGATTTCGAGATCAGACAGTTTTGTGTGCCAGTAGAATCTGATGTATCAGATTAGTTTAAACAAAACAAATTAATTTCAAACAGATATCGAACAAATTTTAAAAAGATAATTAGCTACCTACAAGCAAAATTATATCTATCCAATTTTGCAACAAACAAATATCAAATCTACCACAGAACATGTGTGTGAGAATTTATGACACAAACCTACTCTATATCATATGTCGTGCAATTACTGCAAAATATCAAAATAGTTTATTTCTAAGAAAAAAAAATTAATTTCTTCTATTCAAATCTTTTATTTTTTTGACTGTTATAAGGTTGACATTGACTGTTATAAGGTTTTTGGAAATTGTAGTTGGGGATTGTTGCAAACTTTTTTGTTGAAGCCAACAAGTCAAAAACCTCTAACTGCAGAGGTTTATATTTATAAGGAACGGATTAAAATGTTTTCACAGATTCTAAATTTATGAAGATTTTAAAAATGTTAGTATCCAAACGGCCGTTATAACGGATTAAAAAAACTACTTTTTTTCTAGTATAAAGCCTATAGTTCCTTAACCATGTGTCAGATTTTTCTGATTTACGAACTTGTCCAAGATATTAATAAAACACACATTTTTAAGAAAGGTTTTTTGATCTGGCTCCACAAATGCAACCGTGAGAGCGCCGGTTGATTCAAACGCATTTTGTGTTTTACAAGCTTTGTTGTTGGAGCCGCTCACTCAGAAACCTCCAACTGCAGAGGTCTTTTTTTTGAAAGAAACTGATTTAAAAGGTTTCAAAAATTCTAAATTTATGAAGTTTTTAAAAATATTAGAATCCAAACGGCCGTTATAACGGATCTAAAAAACAGAGTTTTTTTCTAGTATTAATTTACTAATTAATTTACTAATTTAATAATATTACTAATTTCTTAACCATGTGTTGGATTGGGCTGATTTACGAACTTGTCCAAGATATTAATAAAACGCACATTTTTAGAAAAGGTTTTTTGATCTGGCCTTATAAATGCGACCGTGAGAGTGCCGGTTGTTTTAAAAAAAAATTTTTTTTTGCAAACTTTTTTGTTGGAGCCGCTCACTCAGGAACCTCTAACTGCAGAGGTCTATTTTTAAAACAAATTGATAAAAAAGATTCCAAAGATTCTAAATTTGTTAAATTTTTTGAAATATTAGTATCCAAACGGCCGTTATAGCCTCTAGTTTCTTAACCACGTGTCGGATTTTGCTGATTCACGAACTTGTCCAAGATATTATTAGAACACACAAGTACAGAAAATTTTTTTGATCTAGCTCAACAAATGCGACCGTGAGAGTGCCGGTCGTTTTCGTTATATCTCATATCGTTTATATATATATATATATATATATATATATATATATATATATATATATATATATATATATATATATATATATATATATATATATATATATATATATATATATATATATATATATATATATATATATATATATATATATATATATATATATATATATATATATATATATATATATATAAATTTTTTTTTTTTGTTTTTTTGTCTCCGCTTATCATATATAATCGTTTGGCACAAAAATTTTTCCGAAATTCCGAGATGAAGCCCATTGCAATAGGTAGATTTTTATATGAAATCTACCTAAAAGAATTCAACAAAAACAAAATTTCTTCACTCAAATGAATTTTATATTCAAAAAATTTTCGATTTTGCTTTTTCATGATAAATTTAAATCTTTAGAAATATGATAATCTTCTATCTCTGGTTTCTTTTATCAAAAAATTTTGTGTGTTGTACAATTATAAAATTTTTGTAAAGGTGACTTTTATTTTTTTGAGGGTTCGTGAATGAATTTTGATGACACTTTGGCAAAATATGCAAATATGTATGGCAATGATCTGATCAGTTTTTGAGCAATGTTGAACAAAGTGGTGGAGGTCCCCTGAGCACCTGTTTTTTTGAAAGATCAATAGCACCTGTACCTAATAATCGAATTAGATGAAATTTGGTATACATACGAATTTAGTACGGTTCACAACACTTCTGCGTCCCAACTTCCGGTTTGTTACTTCCGGTAAAATTTTAAACTGTGGTAAAGTTAGCCTATGCATCAGCATCGCAATATTTTTTGAATGGAAAGCTTCATTAATATTTAAATGAGCTTTATACTGCATATAAAATTAAACGAAAAGAGGGGCACTCTCGTTAACACAAAAATAAAATAAAATCGATAATTTAAGTTCTCGAAGGTTTTCGATTATTAAACAAAAACTAAAAAGATTATAATAAAAATTAACACATAGGTGCAAATTTTGGGATAGTCGTTATTTTAGAATACAGTGAAATAGAGTCTTTGGTAAATAGAAAGTCAGTAAAAAGAAACCAATGACGCGATGTATATAAGATGAATTAAATAGAAGTAAAATTTAATTATATATAATATAATAATGATATAAATATTAATTATAATAAGTGGCATGGAAATACAAAAACGATTAAAAAGAAGAATTTAATAGGGGAGTTATATCATATATAGACTTGAACGAATAAAATTTAAAACGTAAAGAAAATTCGTTGTTTTAATTGCCTGATCAAGACATCTGACTGAATTCGAGTAATTCGGCCAAGGCATTACAATATATACGATTATAGAATATCTAAGGGTAGAATATATCGGTTAATTGCGGTAATAAGTCGCTCACGGAAGGTTCCATTGACAGGCTACTCTCTAATTACACTAGTTTACAAAATTTTGCACTTTTTTGTCTCCCTGAATAAAACCCAACTTTTCTTATGGATTTTGACTTGCTGATTACAAATATCATATTATTTTCTTCGGTGAAAAAAAATATTATTCGATTTTTTGGATCTCATACTTTACAAAAGAAACAAATTAAATATATTTACGGAACAGTGCTGGAAGGCACACTCGAAAAAAATTGAAAAATTGACGTTTTTTTTAAATTTTACCATATTTTAGAACAAACAATGATTGTACATTTTTTTAATTTCTTGGAACCTATGGTGAATTCAATTTCCTTTGGAATTGAAAAAAAAAATCACATAAGCGCGGTTAAAATAAAAAGTCCAAGCGGCACGTATATCCGCTAGAAATAGGTAGATTTCGAGATCAGACAGTTTTGTATGCCAGTAGAATCTGATGTATCAGATTAGTTTAAACAAAACAAACTAATTTCAAACAGATATCGAACAAATTTAAAAAGAAAATTAGCTACCTACAAGCAAAATTATATGTATCCAATTTTGCAACAAACAAATATCAAATCTACCACAGAACATGTGTGTGATAATTTATGACACAAACCTACTCTATATCATATGTCGTGCAATTACTGCAAAATATCAAAATAGTTTATTTCTAAGAAAAAAAAATTAATTTCTTCTATTCAAATCTTTTATTTTTTGACTGTTATAAGGTTGACATTGACTGTTATAAGGTTTTTGGAAATTGTAATTGGGGATTGTTGCAAACTTTTTTGTTGAAGCCAACAAGTCAAAAACCTCTAACTGCAGAGGTTTATATTTATAAGAAACGGATTAAAATGTTTCCACAGATTCTAAATTTATGAAGATTTTAAAAATATTAGTATCCAAACGGCCGTTATAACGGATTAAAAAAAACACTTTTTTTTCTAGTATAAAGCCTATAGTTCCTTAACCATGTGTCAGATTTTTTTGATTTACGAACTCGTCCAAGAAATTATTAAAACACACATTTTTAAGGAAAGTTTTTTGATCTGGCTCCACAAATGCAACCGTGAGAGCGCCGGTTGATTCAAACGTATTTTGTGTTTTACAAGCTTTTTTGTTGGAGCCGTTCACTCAGAAACCTCCAACTGCAGAGGTCTTTTTTTTGAAAGAAACTGATTAAAAAGGTTTCAAAGATTCTAAATTTATGAAGTTTTTAAAAGCATTAGAATCCAAACGGCCGTTATAACGGATCTAAAAAACAGAGTTTTTTTCTAGTATAAAGCCTCTAGTTTCTTAACCATGTGTTGAATTGGGCTGATTTACGAACTTGTCCAACATATTAACAAAACGCACATTTTTAGAAAAGGTTTTTTGATCTGGCCTTATAAATGCGACCGTGAGAGTGCCGGTTGTTTCAAAAAAAAATTTTTTTTTGCAAACTTTTTTGTTGGAGCCGCTCATTCAGGAACCTTTAACTGCAGAGGTCTAGATTTAAAACAAATTGATAAAAAAGATTCCAAAGATTCTAAATTTGTTAAATTTTTTGAAATATTAGTATCCAAACGGCCGTTATAACGGTTTTAAAAAATCAATTTTTTTCAGAAAAAAGCCTCTAGTTTCTTAACCACGTGTCGGATTTTGCTGATTCACGAACTTGTCCAAGATATTATTAAAACACACAAGTACAGAAAATTTTTTTGATCTACCTCAACAAATGCGACCGTGAGAGTGCCGGTCGTTTTCGTTATATCTCATATCGTTTATATACATATATATATATATATATATATATATATATATATATATATATATATATATATATATATATATATATATATATATATATATATAAATTTTTTTTTTTTTTTGTTTTTTTGTCTCCGCTTATCATATATAGTCGTTTGGCACAAAAATTTTTCCGAAATTCCGAGATGAAGCCCATTGCAATAGGTAGATTTTTATATGAAATCTACCTAAAAGCTCAAAATATAGCTTGTAGTTTTAATTCGTAAATCTGTATAACCACTCATATATAAATCAATTATGTTGCAGAATTTAAATTATTCTTGGCAAACAAATTTTTCCAAATTTTGAGTTATGACTTTTTTTGGGAAATCTTGAATTACTTGGTGCAAACTGCTCCAAAATTTTTGTGTTTTAGCTTAAAAGAACGGGAATTAAATTGCATGCGTTTCTTTGCAACAAAGTAGCTGCTTAAAGCAGCTTTTGAGTAGATCACCAATGGAACACCGAAAATTTGAAATCTTTTGAAATATATCCTCACAATTTTATTATTATCAAAAAATTTTATTTTGGGCTGATATTTAGATCTGACTGGTCCATTTTATCATTAAAAATACCAAAACAAATTTATAACGGACCTAAGTAAATAAAATTGAAAAATAAACTGCTTTTCAACCACACAACATGTTCGAGATAGAGTAGATCAAAACAAATTTGAGTAAGTTTGATCTTCAATGGAACACGCCTATTTACTATAGGTTCTAAAGAATTAAAATTTACAATCAGTGTTTGTTCTAAAATAATGACCTTGAATATGGAAAATTTTTCAAAAAATGTGAATTTTTCAATTTTTCACCCTTGTTCACTTGTTTCTTTAATATATTTAATTTTTTTTTTTACATAAAATGTGTTGTAGGGTTTATAATATGTGTCACTACAACACATAAACACCTTTTAAGACCTAGGTCCCACAACAACTTGCTCTCTAAGGTGTTGATGAACGCTTTTTTTAAACCTCTGCGGATTGAAACCACCTGAGACTATGGATTCCGGCAAAATTTTCCATTTGTATGCAGTTCGAACAAAGAAGTCTTTCTGCGATTTGCCAGCATGACAGCGCGGGATCTCTACCGTTTGACTGTTTGAGCTAGCCGATTGCCGAGTGAAACGGGGGTAAGAATAAGTTTGAGGCATGATGCTGCTGATTTCATCTGAGCACTGCTGATGACGATATTTGTTAAAAATAACGAGGTCAGCAACAGTGCGACGATGTTGTAGGGAATCCAGTTTTGATGTCAAATCTCAATCACGCACAATTCGTATAGCCCGCTTTAGAACAGAGTTCAAGATAGCCAAGATGGAAACAGAAGTATAACTTCAAACTTGACAGCAGTACTCCATACAGGGACGAATATAGGACTCATAAACATGGAGCAATTGGTATGGAGTGAAAAATTTTTTGCATCTATTTCGGTGGCCGAGTTTTTTAGACGCGCTTTTTGCCATCGCCATTACATAATCGTTCCAGAGTAGGTCATTTGAAATTGTGACACCCAATAAACGAATGTTTTTACATTTACTTATTGGTTCATCACACATACTGAATAAAATATCTTTGGGGAATTCAGTCTTTGATCAGGGAACAATCAACAGCTGTGTTTTGGTAGAGTTGAAATTGACCAGGTTTTGGTCACACAAATCGACAACTTTTTTAGATCTTTATTCACGTTTATGGCAGCGTCTCTCCGGGTGGGATTAATTCGTTCGTGCATTTTACCTTTTGAAGGAAGGGGCTCGAATGACTTGTGGGTTGCTGGTGATTTTCAGCAATTCGTTGATATAAATCAGAAATGGTGTTGGAAACAGTACTGACTGAGCTGTGAGGTACACCAGCGTTAATTAGTTTAGACTCAGATGAACATCCGTCTAAGGAGACCGAAATGTATTGGTTAGATAGAAAATTTTGAATCAGCTTCACAACATTGGGATGAAATTCATACGCAACGTGCTTGTTGATTAAGTTGGCATGCAAAACTCGATCGAATGCCTTGGAGATGTCTAAAACGATAACGTATGTTTCACCACCTTTATCAAGTTTGCAGTTCCAACAATGCGCTACATAGTTTAATAGATCGGTAGTTGATCTTTTGTTTCGAAAACCGTATTGGCTTTCGACTATTAAATGATTTACTTCCAGAAATTTTGAAATGTGTATATTAATATAATGCTCGTAGATTTTGGATAGGACCGATAGTAAAGCTATTGGTCTATAATTTGATATATTACATTTTGGTCCCTTTTTGGGAACGGCCTGGACATTTGCCAACTTCCAGCATGAGGGAAATATACCAGATTTGTAGGATTGGTAGAATATCTTAGTCAAAGTTGGTGCAAGTTTTTTAGAATAAATTTTTAAAATAATGGGTGGAATGTTGTCCATTCCTGAGGCTTTGTTGATGTTTAACCCCTTTAAAAGTTTAGCAACTATTTTGGGTTTGAAGTGGAGTACATTCATATTAACTCCTGAAGACTGGATTTGGGGCATTTCTTTAGGAGTTTCCAAAACAGTGGAGTTCAGAGCAAAGCGTTCAGCGAACAAGTTAGCTTTTCTTGCGAGATCATTTACGATTCAATCACCATCATTAATAGGAGGAATAGAAGATTATGTATCAGAATTTAAAGAATTAATGGCACTGTAGAAACTCTTGTCAGAAACAGACATAGACGTAAGTTTTGAAGCTTTTGCTCTGTCAATTTCAGACTTTTCGTTTGAGATAATCTGGTTAGATATTTTGTTGGCCTTTAGATATTGGGACCAATTAGCGGGAGTTTTGTTATGAATCCATATATTAAATATTCTACGTTTGTTTCTAAGTGCTGCTTTGGTAGCTTACGAATACAAGTATTTTTGTTTGGATTTTACTATGGAAAAAGGGACGAATTTATTGATAACAAATTGAATGGTTTCTGTAAAGTTTTGAGCAGAAACATTTACATTGTCAGTGTAAAAACAATGATAGTCGAAAGGGAAACCATGGAAAAAATTTTGAAGACCACTCTTATCCGTTTTTGAGCAGTGAAATGCTTTACGGGGTGTGGGAGCTGTAGTTTAAGTTAATCAGTTTTGATAACTGATGAAATTAAATAATGATCATAATTTCCAATACTACCTTTCGCGACATCAACACTCGTAATATCTGGCATTGCGGTAAGATAGAGATAGAAGCGAAAACTATTATCACCGCCATAACGGGAACTGAAAGTTGGGCTTTTAACAATTTGAGATAGGCCCTGAGTCGCGGCAAAAATTTCTGCCAGTTTTCCACTATTGTCAACATCGTCGGTTGATTTGGAGAATTCCAACCAATTTGTTGTGGACGTTGAAAGTTACCGGTATCGATAACCTCCAAATTAGGGGACTTTGCTCGAATCTCGTCCACAATTTTTGTCAATAAATTAAAAAAGTTTGGGTTACGTTTGAGGGGGGACCGGTATAAAGCTATTGTAAAAAAAGTAATTTCTGGAAGACAAATCTTTAAAACCATTGTATTGAAGCCATCACCGTGTAGTTCAAAATTTGGAAAGGGTGTATACGCAACACTCTCATGAATGAATGTCCATACGCCTTGATGGAGTTTGAATGCTGATTCAAGCCTATATATGGAATTAAGCGATTCTATAGAGAAAACATTTTCAAAGATTTGTGTTTCTGTAAGGAATAGAATGCTCGGTTTGTCGTGCTCAAGATGATGTTGCACGTGGTCATGGTTAGCGTTCAATCTGCAGATGTTTTGAACATGTATTTTAAAATTTTTGTTTGATTCATATATGTGTTGTCCCTGCAAATACCATGGACATCCCGCTTTATGGGCGGGTTGATTGCGCATATTTGCTTTACCACTTGCAGACTTATATCCTTTCTGTTGTACTACCATATATGTATCAAAAGGTTTGTTTTTTATTTTTTTATGTTTTATTAGAGAATAACTAAGCAAAAAATCTTATCATACATAAAAAAACATATGCCAATATTGATATATGTCATATTTTAATGACAAAATGAGGAAATAATAACAAAACTAATTGCCAATCCAGCTGATGCAGCGCACTCCAGACGCAACGCCAACCACCTCAATCGACGCACAAAGCCCACACATTATTATATGTTGACCTGATTTCTCGGAAGAGCTAATGAGCGGTACTACTCGAATCGCTGTCTAGCTAAGACTGGAAATGTTGCCGTCGACTAATTAAAGTTCATCCGCCAGCACCCTTAAATACCATCTTGGCCGCATGTCTCCTGCCATTGCTAGTTGTACGTGATATCTCACGCTAGCTCATATGTCAATGGCAGGGACTGGAGTACGCGGGGTAGTCAGACCCGTAGATCAACATTGATCATAATCCATCAAAATCGACCCCTCCTGCGATAGAGGTTTGGTTTGTAAAATATGAGATTAAAAAACCGGAATAAGATTTTTTTCATTGAAAATGTTGCTTTTTCGCGAATATCTATCTAAAAAACAAGAGCTAACCTACTTGCTAGGATTCGTTACCCTTACAGCGGAATGTTTTGTTCAGTTTTTCATTACGAAACATAATTTTGATAAATGGTTTTAAGCATGGTAAAATGAAAATAAGGTATTCTCACTAGAGTGACAGCGATGCCATTTTGATTTTGATTGACGTCACTCAGAGTTTTATATAATACGTTTGTTGAATGAATGAATGAGAAAAGCTATTGTTTTTAAATTAAAAATATATTTAGTATGATTTATAAATTAATTTATTAGTTAATGAAATGATTGAAATTAATTCATTCATTAATTAATGAACTTTAGTATTTGTTTTACTATTAAAACATATACAAATTTAAATGCCGAACTACGTTAAAACCAAAAGTTTTCAACAAATGTGAAAAATCATACTCAAAACATAAGGTTTTTTAATTTCCAGAAAAATAAATCAATTTGTAGTGGATAGAATCATGTGGAAAAAGAAAATGTTCGTATTTATTATAAGATAGTTTGTTCCTTACACTTCACTGAAAATGATTGGACTTTAAAAGACAAACTTTTAAATACTCTAACGAGTAAAAGATCGTTGAATTGATCGTTGAAAGTAAAACCTTATCTTAGAACATACAAGGAAGTGGTTACTTCCAATATTTGAACATATAAAGGAACGGTTTAAAATCGGTTTAAAAACATAAGTCTGCTTATGAATCGATCGATGCGAAAAGAAAGTACTGGCAATTCTCAAATTATTTGATAATGCAAACTCAGTCATTCTCTCACCATTATATCATTGTTGGTGTTGATTTCATAACCTGCTCTAGAGCTATGGAGAAAATATTGACGGTCTTAGCTTCAGTAGATGCATGCAAGGCAATAAGAGAAATATTGTTTTATGTACCGCGTACCCCTAAGTAGCAAATCCTCTCATTGACCAGGATGAATTTCAACACCAACCAACACCAACAAGGAAACCAGTACTAAATTCATTCCGAAAAGAATGACCACTACTGCATAAAGAGTGACTATTCGAGTTTTGTTTTCCGATTATTGGCTGTCTAATTTCTTGCAGAGAAATGATATCCATCCTATGCCTCTCAGTCTGTTTCTAGGCTTATTAAAGCATCATGAGCGATCAGGCTGCACACGTTTCACGTTCCGATTCGGTAGTTTGGTTCTTTCTCACGTCCAGGTAAAACTTCTGTTGTTTTGTTAGTGTCTGGTATTCTTTTTTTGGTTATCAAATTTAGCAAAGCTTTTTTTCGGAGTGATGGTATTAACCTCAGTTCCAACCCAAATTTTCGTTAATGGTTCTGTTATGATGTTAAGGAAGGTTATAAGAAGTTTTAAGGCGCCAATTCGCGGTGATGTAGCGTAATAGACTAAGCAGTTTTTCTCTGCTTGTCTCCGATACACCAACCTAATTTTGTCTGCATTACCCCTGCAGCATGGCGTGGACGTCGAATTTCCTACCCTGCAAAATGTTCTTTAGAGTTAGAAAACTTAATAAACAAATTGTTAATGAAAAAAATAAGGAAAACCATAACGTAAAAATTATGTTTTCTCTAATTTTCAAATTAAAACATTTTTTGTTTCTTTATATTTACGCCGGATGACGTCACACAAAATTTTCGTTTAGCTGTCAAGAATACCTTATATTCGTTATACCATGGGTTTTAAGACTGATTTAAACACACAGTTTAACTGCACAATAAAACGTTGTGACGTCATTACGAAGTAAAATTTAGAATGCATATAGGAGATTTTTACGACACCTACAATATTTTCTTCAGTTTTTTAATTGAAGAAATATTTCGTTGTTATTCAGTTATTTTACTACTTTTTGTTGTTGTTTTCTTCTTTTTTATTTGTTTCGGTTTTCTATTGATTGTCGTATCATTTTTTTAAAGGAAGAATAAATTTGTTGTTTCTCAAAATGTATTTTTTTTGTTTTGGATTTTGGAATGAAAATAAATGAAAAAAGAAAGAAAAAATTGAAGAAAATAATCGAAGGTCTCCCATCAAACAATTTTACGTACGTACCCCAAAAAAAATATACGGTTTTTGCACGGAATTCCATACCCATTTTCCATTTATGAATGAGAATGTATATGTGTTACGAATTAAAATCAAAGTTTATCTCAAGCTATATCATAGGAATAGATGTCATTGGTTTTTGTTGTCCCTAATGGTGAATTCTTTTCTACCTGTTCGGTACAAGTTCCAACACAGAATTAACGAAATATGTATTCTTTTGTAAAAAATGCAATACAAAAAAAACAAATTTGGATAATTCGGAGTCGGAACTTGTACCGAAAAAGTAGAAAAGAATTCACTATTAGTGTCAGGTAAAATTTATACTGAATTGAATGCTAATGAATGAACTATTATTGCACACAATCTTTACATACTTCATTCGGAAAGCGCATGGAATTGGGTACGAAAATGAGCATTGAATGTGTCTGAAATGCGTACGAAAAATTAGTACGCACCAATACATACATGTAATACCAAAAATATTGGACTTATTGGGTTGTTTCTTCAGTTTTTGACAGAATGTTTCGTAAAAAAAATCTTCAATTACGATTTACCTGTAGGTCTTTAGCATACTTTAGAAAAACCGAAATCTATTCAAAAGAATTCGTTTGCAATCGCTTTAAACCTGTAGAAATTCCTATGATACTAAGTCGAGATACAATGACGATAATATGGTAGTTCTAGGCATAAATTTATATAAAGATCCAAGTAGGTTTTCGTCAGATTTGTGCCAAGTAGATAGAAGTATTCTGTTCTCTGCTGCGGTTATATTTCAGGAGATACAAACTATCAAATCTAGTGCTTCCAAAAATGGTTTTCAATGTAAATTCAATGTACAATATCCAAAATCTGGTGTAACAACAGTTGATATAAGTTTATAATTCTATTTTTGATTAATAAAAGATTTAAATTTAAAATAACTCTCAAAAATGATATCTGGTACAAAATGTTTGTTCTTTAAGATAAATCTATTTGTTCTTCAAAATTTATAAAATGCTATCTGAAACATAAATATTTCATTATCTTTTAGCATAACGTCGTTGGACAAATTACTATCAGCCCGACATACTCATCAAAATTTAAATCAAAATCAAGATTCCCTTGTAAATGATTCCATACATGATACAACGTTAAAGTTATCTTGCTTTTCAAACAAATTTATTGGCTTATTTATCAAATAAACCAATTGAATATTATTTTCTTCAGTCCATTGCTCGTATTATGATGGGACAGTGTCTTACAGTTGATGGCTTTACATTTGCCCAATCCTGAGCCAAGACCATGAACCAAGACCTGAGATACCATTGAATAAAGCAATATTTTATGCACTACAATTATTTTCAAGTTCTAATTTTCGAAATTTCTCGCGGAAATTTTTAAAAAATTTTTGCCATTGAAAATGAGATGTCATATTTGGTACGAAAATTTCTAGCGTTATTTTCTTCAACTTTTAAGCTAGTGTTTTTTGATGAGCAGGACAGTTATCCACAAAAAATAAAACTTTTTGATTTTGAACTTCAAATTACGCGTTCAATTTCATTATGTACGGCTAAAAAACTGCTCCGGTCATATCCAAGCTCTTCAATTTAATTTTTTAATTTACGGGCCAACTTTGTATAGGTCTTTTTTTTTTTATTCAAAGTTAAGCATGTTTAGTGTTAATTGTAACGGATTACAAATTAACATCTCTGAATATCCGAAGATACCATGCTAACTAGGGTTTGAGTATATAAATCAAGTTTCTTTAAGAAATTTATTGATGTTGGTTTTAAAATTTTGGGGATTAAAATTGTCAGGGAATACCCATGCAGGTAAGGTATTCCAGAGATGAGAAACTCGGTTGAAAAAATCACGTTGGAATGCGACAGTTCTACACCTTGTTATTTGAACCGTAAAAGGATGAGCTGCTACGGCTGCTCTAGTGTTGCGCGTAGGGTTTGCAGACTTAGGTAAAATCGATTTAATTTCCGCGGATGTCCGTTTGTAACGATCGCAATAATCGCAAAACAATAATAAAACCAAATTCCTCTTTGTTTTCAATTCAATAGAAATGTATTTCATTAGTTTCCGTTCATTTTTACATTAACAATAATTTTAAAATTTTCTAATACTTTACTGCTAGTTAAATTTCGAATATACTATAAAAAGCAAACGAACGTACTCAATTTTATTTCCAATTCTAACAAACAGATGTTGTTGCTAATCTTTGTTGAATTTTGAGTATTGCACGATTTGTTTTTTTTCTGATATGAAGATGTAAAAACAAGAAAAGATCACTCTTCTCATGGATGTCAAAATTAAAAGATTAAAATTTTGCGTTCATGCTTTTTTTTCTTAAAATTAAGTGTAAAATTAAGTAGTAAAATTTTAATTAAATTAAAGTTATTTTTATTAGTTCAATTAACTCAATTATTTTAATAGTGCAATTTTCCTAGTCAAAATTTAGTTCAAGTTTATAAGTCTGTCGATGTTTATATTTGAAAAACAAAAATTAAATTTTCTATCAACCGGTTAACATATTGTTCGCAATTTTTATTGTAAAGTTCGATTATTTGTTCAAAAGGATAAACAAAAGAATTAAATGTTTTATTTATTGAGATAAATAAATTTAAATTAATTGGACAAAGTATGTTCTAATTGAGTAAGATATGGTTTTTTATAAATTCACAATGGAGTCAAATTTTGATATGTGTATACTAAATGTACAAAACGTTTTCATACGATAACATTTTTCCAATTTTGAGAGGTCATTCCATATTTGTGCTTCAAACAAATATTTTCAGAGTTGATTTTAGAAAAAATTCAGTAGATTCATTAAGGTGTTAATATATGTGTTGGCTCTTTTAAATTAATTGCTAATTAATGTGATGTGTAATAATAAAAACATCAAATACTAAAAATATAAGTCAAATTTATAATTTGAAATGAAATTATTATTATTATTATGGTTGTAAACATTAATAAGAATACAATAAAAAGATTTATTATGGCCAGTTGTGACTTGTAATTGTCCACTTTATAAGAAGTTAACATTGATGAAAATGTTTCATCATGCGACACCAGATGTTTTTTCCAATATATAATACAAATTTGGATTATCAAAAAGATGTCAATGTTTTGAATAATAATAACAACAATAGTAGTGGTGCCGTAGTTTCAAATGGATACTCTAATATTTCAAATCAGGAATTAAGCAAATATTGGCTTAAAGAAGTTCACTTGGTATCCGAAATAATATCTCTGCTTATCCAGATCAAAATTCAACAACTTTGGAGCGTGGTATTGCAACTGGTGGAAACAGAATCAACAGTTTAAAATAAGGTATTTTTTCTAATTTTATATTAGTATTGAAATTTAATTTTTTGTGTAGTTCAACTTAGTTTTTAGAATGATAGGCTAATTGAAGAATAATAAGAGGTTTCCAAAATTTAAGATCCGTGTAGGGACAATCCGGATGGCGGGAGTGATCTCCTTTGCTTTAACTTTTATTTTTTTTCCTACTATAAAAACGATGGAATATCAGATGTGCTTGTGATTTGTATAGTTTTAACAGTATATTGAACAGAAACAAAGTGATAAAAGTCCAATCCGATTCACGAAGTGAATCAATTACAAACGTGGCTCCGTATCAGGGCCGAATTACACGTTCATCCATAATGTACTTGTAAAAAATCGTCAGATCAACGAAATTTCGTCTATGTTGTAAGGAATCAAGTTCGTTTGTAAGATTTGAATTCCAAATCAACTTGATAGCTCTCCGCTGTACAGAATCAAGACATTTCAAAATACTTAAGTATGCTCCACCCCAAATGTGAGAACAATATTCCATGCAGGGACGTATAAAAGACTTGTATACTAAAAGATGCTGTTTGCTATCGAAAAATTTGCGACATCGACCTAAAAAACCCAATTGAACGACATTTTTAGCTAGATTAAAAATATGAGAATTCCACTTCAAATTATTTTCAATTTCAACTCCTAAAAGTCTAATAGATTTCTTTCCTACTAGATCAATTGAATCAAACTGTAATGGAAACGGATTGGGTGTTGATAATCTAGTAAAATGACAAACTTGTGTTTTACTCGTGTTAAATTCAACACTATTAGAAACACCCCAATCCAAAATTGTTTTTAGATCATTGTTTAAAGACTGTATCAAATTTGATCTAGTGTCATTAAACGTGGAATTGGTATTTCATGAGATGCATGGAGCGTGCTATCATCAGCAAAACTATGGATTGGATGAATTGTTGACTCCAACAAGTCATTAATATAGATGAGCAAAAGAGTTGGCGAAAGAGCGTAACCCTGAGGAACTCCAGCATTAGTAGAAAAAACATCCGACGAGACACCGTCAATGTTGACCTGAAATTTTCGATCAGTAATAAAGCTTTGTACCCAAGAAATAAGTTGCTCGTCTAAACCATTGCATCTCAATTTGCATATAAGATTGTTATGCCATACCTTGTCAAATGCCTTGGAAATATCAAGAGCAACGCCAAAAGTTTCGCCATGGTTATCAAGCGACTTAATCCAGACATGCGTTACAAATGCCAGTAGATCTCCTGTTACTCTTCCCTTACGAAAACCGTATTGTCTTACGTTCAGAATTTTTGATGACTCCACGAAGCTCATAATATTAAGTTTAACATATTTTTCAAGAATTTTAGCAACAATGGACAAAACTGATATGGGTCTGTAATTAGAGGGATCAGTTTTATTACCTTTCTTTGGAACAGGATGAACGTTAGCAATTTTCCAAACTTCGGGGAAAATTTCTTTTTTATATGACAAATAAAAGATTTTAGTGAGGATCGGTGCTAACTCCTTAGCATATGTTTTAAGAATGATTAAAGGTATACGATCAGGCCCGTATGCCTTATTAGTATTTACTTTTAGAAGCATTTTCCGAATTACATTTCTACGAAAAATAATGCGCCCCATTTTATAAGATACTCTGGGAATTGGTCTAGGTTGAAAATTAGGTTCTTAATTAGGTAGAATTTTTAGAGAAATAAGTACCAAAAAGATTAGCTTTTGGGTCAATGATAGGTATGTCTCTTTCAATAAGAGGGGGTAGAGAAGACTTACAAAAATTACTCTGGATAGCCTTAGTGGCTTTAAAAAAATTACGCGAGCCAGGTGAATGCTCAGAAAATTTGGTAGCTTTTTCCTTATTAAATAGATTTTTTTCCGTATCTGTTAGTTTTCTACATAAATTTCTCTCTATACGATACTTTTTAAGATTTTCATCGGTTTTATTATTCATAAACTTACAAAAAGCTTTTTTTTTATTTTATTTGCTTTTTTGCATTTATTCGAAAACCATAGATCAGCTTTTAGGGTAATTAATCTGTTAGGAATATATTTACGCATACCGTCGTGAATTATTTCGGAAAAACTAATAGCAGCTAGGTTCGGATTTTGACCAGTAACAATTTAAAAAACTCTTTGAGTCCTTGCCAATCTGCAGCTTTGTAATCCCATACTAAACGAGCATTTGCTTTAAATGGCTTAGGAGTCTGAATATTTAATTGTGTGGAGATCAAATTATGATCTGACCCACCTAAAGGTTCTGATACTTTAAATTGTATCAAGTAAAGATCATTCGTTAAAAACAAATCAAGCAAGTCACTACTTTGCCCAAGAATTCTGGTAGGCTGGTCAATTATCTGTGTGTAATTGTGATAAATTGCAAAAAGCTCAGCCTGTTTACCTGTCTCATTTGTAGTAGAGCTGTGAATGTGCCACTCTTTATTATGGACATTAAAGTCCCCAAGAACTATAAATTTCGCATTAGGATACTCAGTCAACCTATCTATTTTTTCAGATAGGTCATGAAATAAATTTATGTTTTCAGGTGAGTTGCGTGAGCGTTACAGTCCAAAAACAAATAATGTTTGATTAGAACAACTAAGCTTAAGAGATACCATATTGTGATATTTTGTATTTAATTCGAAATTCTTAATTCTCACATATGGAATGGTATCCCTAATGTACGCACAAACATTAAGCTTGAAGTAAAACGATGCTTCAAGCTCATAGTGAGGACAAATATATTTATTTCTATCTAAATTTACAGCCCTGGCACTGATAATCGTTTCGATTAAGAAAAGAATATCAGGTTTGAAGTTTTCTAGGTTATGATGGACTGGGTTCAGATTAACATTCAATCCTCATATGTTGGCAAAATTGATAGACAATTTAGCCATTCCAATTGGTAAAATATTAAACTCAATAGAAAATAAACAAAATTTGTAATTGATCAATGAACCAAATACAAAATAAATTCAATAAATTAAAATATAAATTAAATAAACGTAACTTTAAACAAACAATAATGAACAACCGTACCACGCAAGGAAAACAAAAAACCACGAATGTGGTGATTTTGGTTTACCTATTATAGCTGTTCGCACGACTAATACAGTAGTTCACTCTTAGTTAAATAAATTTTCCTCCATAACATTTTTCCGTTCTAAAAGTAAGTGTTTTATAGTTAGTAAATATTTGAAAAACAATTTAGTTTTTTCTATGTTAAAAATATTTTCACCCTTGAAATCTTTTAGTCACCAGGCCAATAGTTAGTCGAGTCCAACAATTGACATTTTGGTTTGCTTACATAACTTAAATATTTTTGTTTACATAACTTAAATATTTTTGTTCGTGTCATTAGAATATATCGGGTTCAGCGTTGCCACTTGGATACATCTGTATCCATTTGGATACATTATTTGAAAAATTTATTAAATGGATACTGGATACAAAAAAATCGTAAAACTGCTAAATTGGATACATTTTTTTTATATGCATTTTAGCTGTGTTGGTTTTCCAAAAACTTTGAAAATGTTTAAAAAATTTGTTACATTGTTCGTCTATTCTCTTTTAGTAAAAGAAAAAGTAACAGAAATTGGCAAACAGTGTAAAATAATCATATATAATATAACGAGTCGTCAAATAATAGTCGATTATTTTTCATAATCATTATTACGAATGTCATTTGAGGTCCCGAGTGCGCGTAGCGCACGAGGGAAATTTTTGACCTCAAATGGCATGAGTGGTAATGTTGAAAAATAATCGACTAATAATTTGATGACGAGTTGTATTTAGCAGACAATTTAACGAACAGAAATAGTAACATTATTTCATACAACATATTCCTTTGTTGTCAAACAAAATTAAATATTATTTCATCTTAGTAGGCGCATAAATGTTATAAATTTGTAATTTATTTTTGAAAAATAAACATAAACATGCAATCATTTATGAATGAAAACGGACATTTTTACTATTTGCAAATTGCATTTTCACATAATTTTGTATATGCATTTTGGTTTTAAATTAATATATTAAAGTAGGCGGAAAATATTCGAAAATATTCGCTGTTCCTTCCTAACAGAAAAAAATAATCGAAACAAATCGTTTTGATTTGCTAAAAAATAGTAAATGAAGCGTTTTGATTGGACCTTATTGAAACTTTTGTTTTTGAGTTGAATTGTCATAAAAGTTTTTGAAAAACGCTCACACTTTTTGTTAACAATTTAAAAGTCGATTTAAAAGCCATTTCAAACAATTTTATAACCCTTCATTGCTTCCTAAATGCGAGGAATGCAAATGAGCTAGGTTGTGAAAACGTCAAAAACCATATACCATTGACAGCAATAAGTATGGGGTATGCAGTACAATTATTTTTAGTGAGCCGGATAAATAAATGGATAAAATTTTAGAGGTGGCAAAAAATGTGAAAAAAAATTTTATGGAATTTATTCATCAAATAAAAATGAAATAATATTTTTTTTTTAATAAGAAGTGTTGTGTAGTAGGAATTACAAAATGTGTCACAACGTCTTGAGGTATACGTGGACGCTTTTTTTAAATCTTTGTGGATTGAAGGCACTCGAGACTATAATTGATTCGGGCAAAGCATTCCATGTGTACGATGTACGCACAAAGAAATCCCTTTGCATTCGATTACTATGACAGTGAGTAATCTCGACAGTCCGACCGCCCGCACAAACCGATTGACGAGTAAAACGGGGAAAAACATATGTCTGAGGCATTATGGACCTGATTTCATCCGAGCACTGCTGGTGACGATATTTGTAAAAAACAACGAGATCAGCAACAGTGCGACGATGTTGTAGGAAATCTAGATCTAATGTTAAATCTCAATCACCAACAATCCGTATAGCTCGCTTTTGAATAGAGTCCAAAAGAGCCAGGATAGTAACAGATGCAGCGACCCAAACTTGACAACAATACTCCATACAGGGACGAATATAGAACTTATAAATGTGGAGTAATTGACGCGAAGTAAAATATTTTTTACATCTATTGAGGAGGCCGAGATGTCTTGACGCGCTGTTTGCCATGGCCATTATATGATCGTTCCAGAGTAAGTCATTGGATATTGTGACTCCCAATAAACGAATGCTTTCACATTCGTCTATTTGGTCGTCACACATATTAATTGAAATATCGTTGGGAAACTCGGTCTTTGATCTGGAAACAATCAATAGCTGTGTTTTGGTGGAGTTAAAATTGACCAAATTTTTGTCACCCCAATCGGCGACTTTTTTTAGGTCCTCGTTTACATTTATGGCAGCGTCTCTCCGGACGGGATTTATTCATTCATGCATTTTACCCTTTGAAGATAGGGGGACGAATGACTTGTGCAGTGTACTATCATCTGCAAAACTATTTATTGGGTTACTGGTGATTTGCAACAGTTCGTTGATATAAATTAAAAATAAAGTGGGAGATAAAACTGAGCCTTGGGGTACACCAGCGGTTATTAATTTAGACTCATAAGAAAAGCCATCTATAGATACCGAGATGTATCGGTTAGACAGAAAATTTTGAATCAACTTCACGACTGCGGGATGAAAACCGTACGCAACGAGCTTGTTGATCAACTTGGCATGCCAAATTCGATCAAATGCTTTTGAGATGTCTAATGCGATTACGTACGTTTCACCACCTTTCTCAAGTATGCTATTTCAAAGATGCGCTACTGATACTAATGTGATTTTTTTGTTATTAAATTATAAATAAATGTGATCAGGATACTGAATTGTACTAAACATATCGTAATTAGTCCTTTAGCTATATCAAATAATCATATTTCATTTTTCCAAAAAAGTGGATACATTTGGATACTCATTTTTTATAAGACTGGATACATTTTAATTTTTTTGAGTGGCAACGCTGATCGGGTTTCCTTTATAAAATATTTGAATTAAATAATCACTGGAAATAACACAATACATAATTACTCTCGTAATTATTTTCTTTTTTTTATAAAAATTAGCACAACTATTAAAAAAACATTTAATATTTTTTGGCATTTTGAATTGTTTTTAATTTATAATTTAATGAAAAAGTTAGTGGTTGTAAATAAAAACAAATCAAAATGGAAAAAGATAAATTGAATATGACATATGAGCTATCACCTTTTTTATGTCTCTCTTCATACAATTTAAAGCTAATTTCTCTCTTTATTTATATATACTTTAAGGTTTTTACATACCGATAATGAAAAACCACATTCAACTCGCCACTTTTATAATATGTATATACAAAATTTCAAATCCATAATTGATAAATGTGGCAGAGAAGAAACACTGTGCAAGTGTCAAGAGGGGGTTTTTGGTATTATTTTTTTATCTACGAAATCCTTAAGATATCACAAAATCAAAACAAATTGGAAACGGTTAAAGAGTATTGAGCTCATAAGTTTATAAATTATCTGACAAAAAGGACATAAGTTGTACAAATATGAAAATCTTTTCTTCTGTGTAATGCAGATTCGGGAGTAATATGTAATTAGATCACACATTAAAATTAAAATAAATAATGAAAATGTAGATAAAATATCTCCGTGATTGATGACATATTAAATTTCAAGTCAAACACAAATTGTATATTTTATTGTTTCACGCGTTGTTGGCACGTGAAATTTATATATAAACACTACAACTTGGCGATCCTAAACGTATGAGAATCCCTGTATTAAGCGTAGCTGAATTCATTTAGAATTCATCTACATTATTTTGTAAGCAAACGGCAAAGTTTTGTAACATTTTAGTATATTTTCTATATTCTCATTCTCTCTTGTGATCTTAAAGCGTTTGTTCATATTTTTCCGAAATAAAATAAAATCAAAATAAAACAAATGTTGTACATATTAATAAAAAAAATTAAATCTAGTTGATGTTATAATAAAAATTATAAATTTATATCGGTTTTTTATTGAATAAAATTTAAAACGAGAGAAAGATTTTGTGCTACAACTAAACATAAACATTAATTTACAAGTTTGTTCACAACTATCGCTAAAATTTGAAACTCGTATTTCAATTATAATTATTATCTTTAATTCCTTCACAATAATTCATAGAAGAGAGTAGAATTTTTACAAGGTTTTAAAATGTAAAGATTTAATAGATGAAGAATAACATTAATTATAAAAATAATTATATATTTTTTATAAAATGTGCTGTGTAGTAATTACAAAGTGTCACACCAACATAACTTTTTAAGACCTAGATCCCACAAAAACACGCATTCTTGCAGTGGCGTCATTTCACCATAATCTTGGGGGGAGCGAGAATTTAAATGACATAAAAAGATTTTTTTCGTAAAACATACACATTTTTATACACACATATATTTAAAAGCATTTAAATGCATCGACTTAGAAATAAAAATAAAATGCTTTTGAGCTACATTGGCTACTCTGCTAGTCTTCTGGTGTTGTTTCATCGAAGAGAATGCCGCAAAGTTCTGCAAAATCCCTTCATATGTTAAAAATAATTTCAAATTTAGTATCATCTCTGCAGTGTTTAAGCATCAAGAAAGTAGTTTTAATTAAAGCGCTTGTGCTAGAAATTATTATATCTTTGCTTTGTAACTGTTGAGAGAGTGAATTTGTAAACGACAGCAGATCGTGCAGCATAGAAAAAAAAGGATTTTTTTTACTATACGCTTTTTTAGATCCCGGGCATCCCGAGATTTAAAATTTATGAGTCACATAGTCCCAGGATCCATAAAACACCACGGGATTGCAATCCCTACGTGACTCCTCTTATGTCGAATCGTTTTTTGGTTTGTTTGTTTGTTTTCCTTTATTTGTCTCAGAGAGCAAGAGTTATGTCTACCCTAAACTGACCAGAGCCAAATCGTTAAAATGTGGGACAAAATGCAAACATTCTTCCAAATACTAACTAATTAGAATTTCTATTGCGAGAAATTGGAGCGGGGAAAACGTGCTAACTAGATTGTGCATAAATTTACTATTAATGCTTTCCTTTACTATTTGTTTACTATTTAATTCTTCGAAAAATTCTTTTATTTTAATTGGACATTCAACCGTTAGGAAATGTGCTTGCAGTGGTTCGTACATTTTCTAAATTCTTTCTAGTGCTGGCATTACCGCCAGCCAGCGAGTTTTACTGTATCCAATAAGTTGGTTATGTTCGACATTACTTTTGCCGCAGAACTCCTTCAACGTCTTCAGTAAAGACAGTAAAATATCCAAATTTTTTTAACCCTGCCATTTAAATCAGCAGCATTTCTTATTGCATTATTTAGAATATGGGCTGCGAGTCCAATACCCAATACACTCTGGTTCAAATTCGAGTTTAGCTTGTTTTTAAATTCACTTGTTTCACCCCTTGACGTGACACCATTAAAATTGGTGTTCGTGTTATCAGCGCAAATTGCAACAAAATAACAACAAAACTTGTTTAAGCTACTGGAGCTGGCGGCTTATAGCAACGTTTTTTTATGTTTATCTGTATGTATCTATATGTCTTTTAATATCATAATGTCCGCTGTTAATTTGCAAATTCACTCCGACTGGTAATACACTAAACTTTTGCGTCGTTATATTTTGATTTTTTTTAAAAAGGATAGTCCAATTTTTATCGTATAAGAATTTACGTAAACGTTTTCTATCCGTCTTGATTTGCAGGAGAACTTTTTAAATATAATTTTAAAAATTAGTATAAATTTACCTTTTATAGTAGCTTAAAACTTTTGTTACACAAGTAAAGACTGCAAAACAATTGAAACAATTTATTCTAATTTTATTAAATAATTAATATCTTTTCTGTATTCTATAAGTATAAGAGGTATACAGTATACCTCTCGTACTATCTTTTGCAAATCTATACCATTTATCAAGTTTTTATGCTGTTTACTTTGTTTGTTCTTTATTGAGAAAAAAAATTATAAATTAGAAAATAATAATTTTACTTTTGAGCTACCTAGTTAAAGTGTGTTTTAAACAGAGTTTGAAACGCTACCTATACCACTCCTTTACTTTGTTCTTTCAGAACGTAGCTCAAAAAATATAACATCACATACAGGAGTAAAAATAATAAAATATCATTCTTGCTACTAAATTTATTTTTGCGTCAAATTTGATGCTTTCGTAAAATGCTTCGAATGATCCGTTCAATTATTCATGTATTGTTAGAAAAATGAATATAAAGGATGACGTAGAGTGACTAATTTTCTTCTTTTGCAAATCGAATGAAAGAACAGGAAATGTAATCTGCTCCAAAGTAGTAAAATCGAAAAAACAAAAATTTTACTCTTACGAGTAAGAACGATATTCAAATTAAGAACATTTTAATTTTTTAATATTATTTCAAAGGATTGAAATGAGTGCCCGAATAAAGGAAAATTGTAAACTCTGGTTTAAAAATTTAAATTTTTATGAATTTATACGCAAAACTGAGTCTTTTTAAATAAAATATTTTGTATTTTGTTTTTCATAATATACTTTTGATCTCTCGTATATGGGTAATTCTTTTATAAACCGAACAGATTTGGACAAAATCTGACCGACCCATTTTTGATTTGGCTGAAATTTTTTTTAGGGGTTTTCTATCGAAAAAAAAGATATACGTGTTCGAGGATTTTTTTTTTTTTTTTTTTGGAAAATAGAGCTGTTCTAAATTTCGAGAATTTCGTGATTTTCGGCTTGAAGACTTATTTTCAAAAATTCATAACTTCGGTTTTATAGAAGATAGAAGGTTTTTCTTTTCTTTATTTGAAAGTTAAAAGATGGAATTTTTTAAAAATAAATATTTTCAACTAAAGTTATTAACAAATTCTTATTGTTATAAACAAATAAAATGTTTAAATTAAATTTTAACCATTGCCCCACCCATGAAATTAGTTTTTAATATTATCATCGTATTCATCGTTCAATTTTCTATAAAAAAAGTATTTTTTCTCCGATAGACAGCAAATATAAATTTTGCAGACTTATTTCAGTCAGCAAAGTGGCACTTTTCCTGCCTAGGCAGCAAAACAAGTACTTTGCTGCCTAGGCAGCAAAATAATTAGACTTCATAGAAATAAACAGATATTGCGATTAAAAAAAAATTTTTTTTAATCGATTTTTTTTTCATTTTTAAAATTTTGCTTTATTTTTAAAGTAATAATTATTAAATTACATATCATTGTAATTAATCGGAGAAAAAATTATATGTTCAACTCGGCAGCAAGGTAGATTGATTGCCTTGGCTGAATTCCTAGCCTCGCTCGCTCGGCTATGAACTATCAGCCGCGGCAGTCAATCTACTACTTTGCTGCCTAGTTAAACAAATAACTATTTTTTTAATGGAGAAATGATATTTACTGTTAGAAATAAATTAATTTATCGAGCGCGGGACGACAAAAAGTTCCATATATGGGTCATTCTTTTACATACCGAACAGAATAGGACAAAATGTGACTAAGACATTTTTGATACAGCTGAAAATTTTTTTGAGGGTTCTATATAAACATTACGATATACTTGTTTTCGGATTTTTTCTTTTTTTTGTTTTTTAGGGGAAATAGAGCGGTTCTAAATTCCGAGAATTTTGTGATTTTTGGCTTGAAGACTTGTTTTCAAAGATTTATAACTTCGGTTCTGGTAAAGATAGATACTTTTCGTTTGTTTTATTTTAAAGAATAGAGATGCAATTTAAAAAAAAAATTTTAATTATAAAAATTATTAACAAATACCTATTGTTATAAACAAATAAAATTTTAAAATCAGTTTTTAGTAATTATATAAAAAAAATAAAGAGTGTTTAATGTAATCATCGTCTTCTACGTTTAATTTTCAATAAGAAACGTATATTTAATTAATGAAAAAATGAGTTTTACTGTTACAAATAAGTTTATTTTTCCAGCGCCGGACCACAAAAATTTATAAAATTTGTTATCGTATCGCGCTCGATAAATTAGTTCATTTCTAACAATAAAACTCATTTCTCTACTAATTAAATATACGTTTCTTATTGAAAATTGAACGGAGAAGACGATGATTACATTAAACACTCTTTATTTTTTTTATATAATTACTAAAAACTGATTTTAAAATTTTATTTGTTTATAACAATAGGAATTTGTTAATAATTTTTATAATTAACCATTTTTTTTTTTAAATTGCATCTCTATTCTTTAAAATAAAACAAACAAAAAGTGTCTATCTTTACCAGAACCGAAGTTATAAATCTTTGAAAACAAGTCTTCAAGCCAAAAATCACAAAATTCTCGGAATTTAGAACCGCTCTATTTCCCCTAAAAAATAAAAAAAAGAAAAAATCCGAAAACAAGTATATCGTAATGTTTATATAGAACCCTCAAAAAAATTTTCAGCTGTATCAAAAATGTCTTAGTCACATTTTGTCCTATTCTGTTCGATATGTAAAAGAATGACCCATATATGGAACTTTTTGTCGTCCCGCGCTCGATAAATTAATTTATTTCTAACAGTAAATATCATTTCTCCATTAAAAAAAAATACTTTTTTTATAGAAAATTGAACGATGAATACGATGATAATATTAAAAACTAATTTCATGGGTGGGGCAATGGTTAAAATTTAATTTAAACATTTTATTTGTTTATAACAATAGGAATTTGTTAATAACTTTAGTTGAAAATATTTTTTTTTTGAAAATTCCATCTTTAAACTTTCAAATAAAGAAAAGAAAAACCTTCTATCTTCTATAAAACCGAAGTTATGAATTTTTGAAAATAAGTCTTCAAGCCGAAAATCACGAAATTCTCGAAATTTAGAACAGCTCTATTTTCCAAAAAAAAAAAAAAAAAAAAAATCCTCGAACACGTATATCTTTTTTTTCGATAGAAAACCCCTAAAAAAAATTTCAGCCAAATCAAAAATGGGTCGGTCAGAAAGGTGTTCGGTTTATAAAAGAATTACCCATATACACCGGGGCGATGTTTCTATAAACAAAGAAACCTTTTCGCTGAGGTATATCTGTTAGACATTAAAAGATATGTAAATTATTGAAGTGAAATAACTGAGCTTAGTATTTCTAAGAAAATTATAGTTAAAACACTATTTTAGTAAAAAAAATATTGCACTGGTTTGTTCTCTCAATATGGTTAAATCATCATATACATAACATTATACAAACTGCAAGAAAAAACTGTGAAGTCATTGCTTTGACTAAGATATTGCGCAAACTGTACGTAGGTAGATATAAGGTTTTTTGATTATTTCGATAATGCGGGCAAATGTGGTGGAAATATTTGTTTCGTGGGACAAATTTCTCCGTAGGACTACGCAACGAAATGTGGGACATTTCCACGCAGCGTGGGACGTCTGGTCAGTTTACTACCCATAAACGTGCGTACATTTTTCATTTGATTCAATATTGTACAATTATTGCGAGCTTTTTTTAAATCTATAAGAAAAACCTACCACAAAAAAATAATAGTTTCTCCCTCCCTGTGACTGTATAAAAAAAATGAACAAAGATTGACGTTTAGGATACGTTTTGGATTTTATTATAACCAACCAAACATATAATTTTTGCTATTTTATGAATTAAAAATTATAGTCCTCGCTACATGGACTATAATTTTTAATTCATAAAGAATAAATCAGCAAGTTTTCATAACATACTTTGAAAATATTTACATAACTTAAATATTTGTTCGTGTCGTTAGAAAATATTGCTTGTCTATTATAAAACATTCACTATTATAAAATCACTGGAAATAACCCAATAAATTTAAATTACTCCCGTAATTATTTTCATTCATTTTATAAAAATTAGCACAACTATCAAGAAAACTTTTTATATGTTGTAGGATTTTACATTTTAGAATTGTTTTTAATTTATTGTTTTTAAAAAAGTCTTGTAAAGTTTGTACAGTATGATATAGATAAAAAACAAGACCAAACAGTCAGGGTTCTCCAAATAAGTTGGGTATAATTAGGTTGTGTTCTCCTGCATGTACTTACTTTTAAGTTTATAAAAATTACCAATAACAATTGAAATTTGAATGTTAAATACTGCACTATAAACTCTCGAGGAACCCTATACTAATGAAATATTTTGTTTCCTCTGGCTCAGACTCGAATATCTTATAAACAAAACACAATCGTTCTTCTAAAAGCGGTGATGCCGCGCACCTTATAGTATGATAGAATTTTGTCAAAATACGCACCCACGGCGTTTTTGGAAGAACGATCGTGTTTTGTTTATAAAACTGATTTTATCAGAAGATTAGAAGCAATACGACCGCTTTTCGTATCGGTGGCGCTCTAGTCTTTGATACAAAGAACGATAACGGTTTGAATATTGCGGTGAACTGTACTTTAGTCGGGCCAAAATAATATGTAACGTAATAATTATATTATCAGATATATTTTAATTAATAGTATGCGATAAAATTGGTATATTAGTTAAGTAAATCTTCTAAAAATTAGACGAATTTACAAAATAACAGTGCATTGAAATTTTTATAGTGTATAATTCTATCACGATTGGATGATTTTATTGAATCGATGTATTGATAGTATCAGATCCTTGATCCTTGGGGGGGGCCAATGCCCCCCCCAGCCCTACCCAATTGACGCCCCTGATTCTTAGGTGTTGATCTACGTAAGTTTTTTTTAAATTTTTTTAGACAATAATTCCCATCCAATTACATATTTACAGGGACGAATATAGGGTTTAGGCCTTAGGGGGACCGACAGTTATAGATGAAACACAAAAAGTAACTTTCGCTCCAAATTAAATATACTATTTTTTCGGCTAACGTTTAAATTTTTTATAAATATGAATAAATGTCAAATTTTTTATAAATATGTGATTCTTTTCAAAACCCCATGATGGCTGTGTTCATTTATTGAGTTTTATTCATTAAAATGAACCATCATGCAAAAAGTAATGTTACTTTACTGCCGCCGTAAAAAATGGAAATGAAATGCGACTTTGCTGCCATCGTAAAAATGGAAAAAAATGGCGTTACTTTAAGTCTTTCTTACATATAATCAAAGCGGATATAATCAAGCGAAGTAACGTCTTATTTTTCATTTGTTACGGCGGCAGTAAAATAATGCCATTTCATTTACAGTTTTTTACGGCGGCAGTAAAGTGTCGCATTTTCTTTGCATTTTTTTACGGCAGCAGTTAAGTAACATTGCATTTTGTATGATAACTAATTCATTTTGATAAATAATTATTATGAATAATAATTATCACCCGAAGCAGCTATGCATTTAGCAGATATATCATGTTTTATTAAAATAGAGGATAAAAATTCAAGTATAGCAGTGCTAGCAGTTTCGCCTTTTAGTGCTTCAATGCCAACTACTTTGATATTCATACCTGTTTCTTTTTCAAAATATTGTAAGAACACATAAAATATTTTATGATTGCCATGGTTACTGGCATCTGTTTAAATTGAAACGAAATTTGTGTTTTAAATATTTTCAAATGCATTTGGTACCGACAAGTGCCAGAAGAGTTTCAACACATTAACAATAATCACTTCTGTTTTAGTTCGCGGACAAGAATGTTTTTAGCAATAGCTGAATCTGGTAAAATATGTTGCACCAATTTATGGCTGCAGTCAATGGATCGAAAACTGTGATGATGCGTAACTGTGTGGTATGCCAATGTACCCTCTGCTGCAGCAACTTAGTCATCCATTTTTGTGAGTTTTGAAATAAAAAGTTCTAATACTTTATTTGATAAATCTTTTCCTGCATCGTTTTTTTGTATTTTTCGGTGTCGGCATGTTGCTCTAAATCCTCCCTCCCTTTGTTGGCTCTAGAAAACCTAACATTACAAACAGCGCAGAGCACCTGGTAATTATTGTTATCATTCTGTGTGAACATGTGGTATTCAATTTTTATTTTGTCATTAAATGTTCATTTACGCGCTGAAATTACAAATTAATAGACAAAAGTTGCTCAAATCTCATAAGTAAAAGTTTTTTCACGCACGCTCGATGAAAGTACTATATAATTAACACCACATTAAAAATGTAATTAGAAACACTTTATTCAAAAGATAACATATAAATATATAATGCTGGGTCCACACCTACAAATATTTGCGACGAACGCGCGCCGCAAATATTTACGGCGCATTATACTTAGTGTGGACGTACGGACGCACGGAAAGGACCCAAGAATTTTTTCCACATTCAACACACACGATCCGTAGCTTGTCGGTTTTTTGACAAACAGCAAAGAGATTTGCGCCGCATGCTGTATTATTATTATTAATCGTATATATAAATTTACAAAATTATGATAAAAAAAATATAACAATATTTAGATTTTATATATGACGATCAAGATTTTAAATCCATGATTTGGCTTCATCCGACAGCATATGAAGATCCAATAGATCACCATCAAATAATCTGAACGGGCATTCTTGATAAATATGCGAGACTATTTGATTTAAATTATAAATTTCCACAATCAAAAGCTGGTGAAATAGTTTCATCATGTCTATGTAATGCAGAATTAGTAACTCCATGATTTGTTCGAATTCTATTAATTGTAACCCACAAATATCGAGGGTCATTCATCCCAGGAACCGGAATGTTCAGATTATCAACTAAACATTTATTGGGGATATCAGAAATCTCGAAATTTTCAATCCATTTAATGTCTATTGAATATGTGTTCAAATTTCCCAGCCGTAGAATTTTGGTCCAAAAGGGGCATCTAGACGACAATCGATTAAAATGTCTACCAATGAGATCTTGGTTTATTGGTAAACTCAAATTATCTAATATCTTTCTTGCTTCTCTTACTAATGAATATTCTCTTCTAAGAGCTGGAGAGGGAATATTTGACAAAATTGAAAGCCAAGGTAAAGGCGTACTTTTGATTGAACCAGTTATTATTCTCATGCATGCATTCAATCTAACATCAATCATTCTACTATGAATGCTATGCTTCTAAACTGAACCACAATACTCAGCTGTAGAATAAACCAAAGATAAAGCCGAAATTCGTAATGTTTTTGCACGAGCACCAAAATCTGTACCTGCTAGCTTCTGTATAATATTAACCCTAGATTTCAACTTATGGCTCAGTTTATCGCAATGATAACGGAATGTTAACGATCTATCCAATGTTACTCCGAGATATACTGGAGAAGGGTTAAAGATTCTCCTTTCATATATACTTGAAGTGCATGATTTGCATTATGATTAGATAAATGAAAATAAGATACTTCAGTTTTTGCTGTATTTACTTTCAGGCGCCATGATTCATAATAATCTGCCAAAATATTTAAATCAGATTTGGATTCAGCCATAAATTTTGCAGAAGAATTATAGGCAAATTGAATGGCAAGTACTAAGTCATCAGCATAAACAAATTTTCTTGAGGAGGTGGCAGGAAAATCCGCAGTATATAAATTGAAAAATATTGGGCAAGAACAGAGCCCTGTGGAAGCCCATTGTTAATGCTTCCACGTAATACGACTTTGCTTGTTATTTAAGTGAACAATAAATTTTCGATTCGACAGCAATGCGGAGATTATATTAATCGTTTTACGACACTTTATGACTTTAAACAACTTAACCAATAAAGCATTCTTCCAAACCGTATCGTAAGCTGCACTTAAATCAACAAAGGCAACAGCAGTTTGCTTCTTACCTTGAAATCCGGCTTCTATATAAGTCACCAATGATAAAACTTGAAAACAATTCCTTCCACTACGAAAACCTGCTTGTTCAACCGGAACATTATCATCAATAATGGATGATATTCTGTTATAAATTACTCGTTCAAACAATTTATAAGTCACACATAATGATGATATTGGCCGATAGCTTTCCGGAGCATTTTTATCTTTGCATGGCTTTTAAATGGCCTTTACCGTAGACATATTCCAAACTGATAGTATTTTACCTGTTGCATAACAGTTAGTGAATAAATTTGAGAGCCATTTTCTTGCATTTTTTGACATATGAATGAAAAATTCTGGAAATAACTTATCAACTCCACTTGCCTTTCCAGAATTTAAATTAAGGATAGCAGCATTTATTTCGTCAAATGTAATTAAACTTCCAAAAGGTGATTCAACAAAAGTCTTCTTTAATTTCCGTAACTGGTTCTTGATTTGACGATTTCTTGACAACAGAATAGGAAATTTAGAATTTTTAAACATTCTTGAAGCAATCATATTTGGGTTAACTTCTGTAACAAAATTTTGATCATTTTGTTTTGAATTTTCACACTTCTTTAATAAATCCCAAGCTTTTCGACTTGAATGTGTAAAAACCATATGATCAACCATGTCATGCCATCTATCCGAACGAGCGCAATTCAAATTGTTTAACAGTTTCATCACCGATCTCTTTTGACTCAGTTTCTTGATAAACTCTCCATAATTCCTCGCATTCATTGTTCCAGTTTGGTATATAAATTTTACGATAATCTCTTGGAATGAATCTTTTTGCAGTTGACATAACTAATTTTGAAAAACGGTCATAGTTTTCAATTGTTGCAGGAATCCAACGAATATTTGCGTCCAAATTCTTTGAAAATCCTAACCAATCAGCATGTTTGAAATTCCATCTTGGTTTAGGTCGTGATTCTATTATAGGTATTTTAATATTAGCTTTTCCCTGCTATTGGCATATGAGTTAACGTGAGATATCACATACCACTGGCAATAGTAGTGAGATATCACTAGCCAAGGTGATATCTTAGGGGTGCTGGCGGATGAACTGTATTCAGTCAACGGTAGCACTCTCAGTCGTAGCTAATGAATATTCCTTGGTGCTGGAACGCTGTAGCTTGCTCGAAGAAACGAGCCTTCATATAACTATATATCTGAGCTTTAATCATTGAAAAATATACTGCGTCCCATAATCAAGGATTATGCCATTAGCTGGACTATTGGCAAACCAATTTTAGTTATGTTCCTGCAAATTTTTAAAACAAATTTGCTTTTTATCTCTTATATTATTTTTTATTTTCTCTATCCTATCACGAAATATTGGCCTACGCCATATTTTATATGTGATAGGATTTATGGTTTAGTTATCCATTATTGAACAAAAAAAAATTAAAAAAAAACAAAAAAAAACAGATTTGCGTCCATTAACATCCTTAGAACGCATGTTGTTGTGGGACCTTGGTCTTAAAAGGTTTTTATGTGTTGTTGTGACACATATTGTAATGCCTACTACACATCACATTTTATTAAAAAAAAAAAAAAAAATTCCAATATCCAATATAACACATCGATGTTGACTTCTAGGCAATTTCATATATATATACACCGATTAGACGAAATTGGTTTTAAACGCTCGTCCATTGAAACGAAGCTCAAATCTGGATTATATCCACGATTCCATCTAGGAGAATGAAATTTTGTTTTTTCCTTAGCATCAAACATCAAATATATTCTGTTATGTAAAGCCCAATTGGCTATATATTCCCCATTAGCATCATCAGAATTAAATCCCCACAATCCATGATGGGAGTTAAAATCGCCCATATAAACAGCCGAATGAGGTAAACCAGATGACAATATAACGGTTGGAGGCTTAAAACATTAAGTATAGTTACTTCGTTAATTTTAACTGCAATATCAGGTTCTCGGATGAATTCAAAACAATTGAACAACCATCACGCTGTTTCTAGTGTGGACGCTTTCCACTACTTAAAAATTTATTTAGTTCATATCCATAATTATTTATTTGAAATAAATATTATATTTTAATATAAATATCAAAAAATTCAATTTTAACCAGGAAAGTACAAAAGCCTCGACAAAAACAAACAATTCAGAAAATTAATATAACCTCTTCTCGTTTTCACGAATGGCTTGAGAGGAGTGACGTAAAAATTTACGTGAATAAATATTTGTGTGATAAAATATTTTTGCGGCGAAAATATTTGCGACGCACGCGTTCGCCACAAAAATTTGTAGGTGTGGACCCGGCATAAGTGTTTGACGATTAATGTATGACGCTATGCTATGACGCAAGTCCAAAAAGAGGACATAAACCATTATTTTGAAAAAAGATGCCGGACACATTTTTTTGACCTCAAAAGAGGACTTGTCCTCTTAAAAGAGGACGTCTGGTCCACCATATGACCTCGCCTATAATGTTTACGATAATTTAAAACAAATATAGATATACAAAAACCGGCTACTATGATGTATTCTAATAAACTTAAATACGTACAAACATATACTGTTTTGTTGTATCAAATTAATAATTTTAAAATACCGGAATCCCAGTACTCAAATCGGTATTTCGGTATGCAAAACAAACAATAATTTCTTTACGAAACGTTATTAAACGGTATACTATACATCCAAACAAAATTTATTTATTTTAAACTTGTCTGTATGCTATACAAAAAAGAAATGAAAAAACACAAAATCGTTTCATACGAATGAAATCGTTCGCATATACTCAAACTAATTGAAGAATAACTTCAAAGTATTAGGGAAGGGAATTTTCAATTTTATGTTTGTCAATATTATCATAACTATTAAGTATTATTATTTGTTATTCAGTAGTAAGTTTTGTATAGTGAATTGTGAATACATAATAATTATTTTCAGAAATATATTTTATTAAAATTAATCAAAAGCAATTATTTATATTTTGTTTTATAAGTTTTTTACTTATCTAACAATTGTAATTGGTGAGTTGGAACAAAAATTATTTATTGACAAATGAGCAGTTAATTTTTTAAAGTTAATAAGACAGATCCAAGCAAGAACATTGAATTTGACGGTGAATTATGATTCTATGAGTGAATTCTTTTCAACTGTACCGAACAAGTTCCAACACTGAATTATCGAATTTTGTATTGTTTTGGAATGAATTTCGATACAACAAAATAATTCGGTACAATTCGATACAACAAAATAATTCACCATATATTTTTATAATAGAACTTTTAATTCACTGGGTTATTCGTTGAACTTACCTCGTTCAAACTTAACAGATCAAATTGTTTTTGCTTATATGCGATGAGTGTCTTAAAATAATGAATTTTATTTTGGAAATACTTCTAGATATAATGGAACACATTGAATTTATTCCACACAAGAAATGTGGTGACCAATCATCAATTTGGGTTCACTTTTTGATACGAAGAGATGGAGGGCGTGCTAAATGTAAAATCTGCCATAGAGTAATAATGATATCTGGAGGAACAACAAGTGGTTTGCATTCTCACATGAGAAACATCCATCACATTAATACGTTAAAGCGCAAAGAATATACTCCTGGACCAAGCTCCAGTACCGTAATAGAAAACTCAAATTCAACTATAACAAAATATATAAAACAAGAAAATAGGAGCTCATTGGATTTAGTTTTAGCACGAATGACTGCACTAGATGGATTATCATTTAAAGTGTTTGTAACCTCGTATGATCTTCGCAAAGGAATAACAGCTCTATGTAGTGACGTTCTTCCCAAATCAGCTCTTTCTATTCGCAATATTGTAATTAATTATAGCAAGCACATTAAAAATGAGTTAATTCAAGAAATTTTCAAGGAAAAATTAAACCAACCTGGTTTTAGTTTAACATTTGATGAATGGATATCTTTAAAAAACCATCGATACATCAACATAAACTTACATTCACAAAATACTTTTTGGAATCTGGGGCTGACGCGAAAGATTGGAAATATATCACCTATGAAATATATTGAAGTTGTGGAATATAAACTTAATGAATTTAATATGTCATTGAAAAAAGATATAGTATGTATCTCGACAGCTAGCTCCACATTCGTAAAAGAGATTGGGCCATTAATAAAAGTAGAGAATCAACTTTGTTTTGCCCATGGCATAAACTTAGCCGTAGTGAGTGTTTTATATGGAAAATCGACTGAACTTAACATTGATTGTGATATCAGTATGGAGGATTTCGAGGAGGAAGATATTGAAAATGATAATGGATTTTATGTAGAAGTAGAAACAAATAATATTTGTAAAATAGAACACATAGATTTAGGCCCTATTATTGAAAAAATAAGAAAAATTGTCAAGATTTTCCGACGTTCGCCCACCAAAAATGATAACATTCTGCAAAAATATGTAAAATTGGAATTTGGGAATGAGTTAGCTTTAAAACTCGATGTTAAAGCAAGATGGACTAGTCTTTTAGCGATGATGGAAAGATTTTATGATTTACGTAATTGTATTAAAAAATCCTTATTTGATTTAAAGAATATTGATGAAAGTTTAAACATAGACTTTAGTGATGAAGAATTTCAAACTGTGTTCAATGCGGTTAATGTACTGCTCCCAATTAAATTGGCTGTAGAAGCTCTGTGCCGAAAAGATGCAAACCTTATAACGGCGGACGTAATATTTAGTTTTTTGTTAAATAAATTAAAAGAACTTGATTCGGAATTAGGACAAGAACTCTATAATGCTTTAGAATGTAATATAAATTTACGAAGAACTGATAATTCAGGATTACTTCAATACTTACATCATGGTTTTGGAAATAAAAAACCGATGTTCTTTACCACATTGCCAAGAAATAAAATTTTATTTTTACTGGAAGATATCGCAAGTCGAATGGGGCTATTTAACGAAAGCTTTAAAAATTCCGAAACAGTAATGTTTGGTGCCGAAAATTTAGTTGAGATCAAATTGGAACCAGATTTGCCAGAATCGGTTGAAATAGAATCGACCAGTGGGTTAACAATGCAACAAATGCTTGATCAGGCGATTTCAACCGAATTAGATTATACCACATTAGGTAAAAAGTTGCAAATTCAAACAGAAAAAATGTCGCTAAAGGATAATATACAAATTTTAAAACGCGAAATGAATTTGTTTGAAGAAGAAGGTGTAAGGGGTGTTTATCTCAAAGAAATTTATAATTTACTTTTGACAATTAGGCCCACAAGTGTGGAATCACAACAAGCTTTCGCAGCTTCTGGTTTTAAATGTACAAGAATAACAACCAGTTTAAGTGATGAGACGATTGACGGTTTATGCTTCTTAAGGGCTTATTTCAAATCAAAACCAATTGAAATTTAATTTTGTAGTTTAAAATCAGCGTAGTTATATTTTATTTATGTTCGTGATCCAAAATCATTTTGTTTAGTTCTTTCGTTGGATTTCATTTTGATAAAAAGAATTAGTTATTATAAAATTATAAGTTAAGATTAGTTTATAATAAAAAGTGAAATACAAATGTTTTACCTGTTTAGTTTTTATCTCCAAATTAGATACGGTAGAGCAATTCCTTAAAATTGTAGATGTTAATTAAGTAATTATTAAATTGATATTTCTAGAACTTTGGTGATTTGCACGTAAGTTGGATGTTGCTCCATGATAAACTAGGATACGATTGTTATAAATCTAGGTTAAAATATTATCAAAACAATTTTAACCGAAATTCAATTTTTGTACTGGTAATGGTATACTGATGTGTTATGTTATTAATTATCGTAGTTATCATTTTTTCTCATAGTTTTTCACTAAAGAAGTTTTTGGCACTGATATGTGCGAAAAAACCTGATTAATTTACTTCCAATATTTGCAGTGGATTACATAACACATATAGTCTTAGCATCATAAAATCAATAAAATCGCATCCTTGACAACGGTCCTTTTCTGTTTAATAACAATTTTGCAATACATGCTTGCGACGTTGAAAACCACATCTGCCTGTTATAATACAAATGTATATTGTGATAAGTAAGATGTTAATGTTAGCATATTTTTGATTAATTTTCTTTTTATTAAAATGTGATGTGTAGTAGAAATTTCATTGTTATAGTGTCCGGTCAACTTCACTCTAACCGGACCGAATAGCCAAAAGAAAACAATAAATTATTTTGTTTTTATGCATCAAACATTATTTCAACACTATTTCTTTCTATAATACAACATCTAACTCTATTTATTGCCATAAAATTAAATTTATTTTCTTTTATTCACAACTAAGTAATCTGTCGTTTTCCAACTTTTTAAAAGGTCGGAAGTACTTGATTGCTAACTTTTACTTTGCACATTTTACGAGAGTCTCACTTTTTCATCTCTCTTAATTATTAGCAAGGGAATAGAAAATAATAGAAACAAACAAGTAAAACATTCATAAAATATGCGACTATAATCCCTAATCCGGAATTTAAAGTAGAATTTTCTTTAAAATGTTTTCATTTTCGATATTTAATTTATATTGTTACGATTGCAGAAAAATCTAGACGATTACAGAAAGATCTAAACGATTACGGTCACTTCCAGGAAAATAAAATCAACAAAACACAACCGAAAGTGAATGAAATATTGTTGTTGTTGTCTCTTCTAAGAAATAGGGTCAACATAAACGATTTTATGAATCAAATCAACATAACGTAAAATAATCGAATATTCTAATATTTTCTCAAGGTTTCTGGAAAGTGATGTCGAATTATCTAGAAGTATTGCAGAAGGTATATAAGAAAATTGTTTCTTGTAGTTTTGAATTAGTGTTATTTTAGACCTGCGACAGTAAAGTGAAATTAAATGTAGAGTTAGTTTATTTTAAACCTGCGATTGTGAAGTTAAAATTATAAAAGTGATCTTTAACTTAGTTTTGTGTAAAGTTATAAGTGTAATAAAGTTATAAGTTTTATTGAGTAGAAATATTTTGTGTATTATTTTAACGCTATTATTACTGGAAATTTCTACAATAAACCGTTGGAGTTTCTGAAGCTGTTGAAAGAATATTCTAGTTAGGAATATTGTTTGCTGTATTGTTTTCCTGTTGTTGTGAAACAATTAAGGTGTTGAATACTTATTAAAACCTGGTGTGTTTGCTAACTAATCAGTGATCGAACTCGGAAGAGATTGGGAATTGCGTTTATCGAATTGTGAGTTGGGCCAATTCGAAGTAAGGTTGGAAAAACGTAACATTGGTGACATCGGCGGATTAGTTAGCTGTTAATAATGGTTTTATTAAGTGATTTGAAGGTTCTTGAGTTAAAGAAAGAACTAGAACAACGTGGATTGGCAACAACCGGCAACAAAACTGAATTGACTATACGGCTTCGAGAAGCTATGGAAGCTAGTGGAGTAGTTGTGGAAGGTTACCAGTTTGGAGTGATTAGTACAAATGCTGATTCAGTGGCAGTTGATGAAGAGAAAGGTTTTGTTGCAGAAACAACATCTTCATTGCCACCTGCAAATTGTGATTTTACGCAGTTAATGGCTATGATGCAACAAATGAATTTAAACATGAATCAGATGAATGCTAATATGGTTGCCAATAAAGACGAACTCAATCAAAAATTTGATCAACAAAGCAGCAACATCAATCAACAAATGGCTGCTACTAAGGTAGAAATTAGTTGGAACATCAATCAACAGCTGGAAACAGTCAACAATAACATGGCTGTTAACAAGGAAGAGATTACTGCAACACTTGCTGCAAATAAAGATGAGATGAACCAGCAAATAAATGAGTTGAAAATTGGAATACATCAACATTTGGATGAGAAACTTCTACAAATGTCAACGGCATTCGATGGAAAAGTCGAGAAAATTCAAAGCGAAATCCAAGAATTAGAACAAAAAGTGCTTGACGAAAACAAAAAGGTACTTTCCAAAGTTGATGATTTCGAAAAACGGTTGCAGGATGTTGAGACGACTAAAGTTATTTCCCAGGTGGTACATCAAGTAGCAAATATCAAACTAAAACCACCATCATACGATGGAACAACATCGTTCGGCATCTTCAAGTTCCAGTTTGAGACAGCAGCAGACCAAAATGTTTGGAACGCCGAAAATCGTCTTGCTGCATTGATAGTTGCGCTTAAAGGTGAAGCAGCTGAAGCATTACAGGCAGTACCAGAAAACGATCGCAAAAGTTATGCTGAAGTGATGAATGCGTTGGAACGAAAATATGGCAGCGACCACAAAAAGGAGCTATACCGGATCGAGTTAAAGGGTCGCTTGCAACGGAATGGAGAAAGCATTCAGGACTATTCTTCGGCAGTAGAACGCCTTGTACATTTAGCACACTCGAATACTCCACCGAATTTTATGGAGAAAATGAAGATCGAGGCGTTTACTGATGGTATTCGTGATCCAGAAACACGAAAAGCAGTAATGTTGTCGCCAAAAGCAACATTCGCAGAAACTATTGCTTATGCCTTAACAAATGAAACTGCACAAGCAATTATAAAACCATCAATCAAAATACGTCGGGTGGAGTTGGCTGACGACAACGGTTATAAACCAAGACTACGAGAGAGTGTCAGAAGTGATAGAATCCGATGCTGGTTATGTGGCAAGTTGGGTCATATTTCGAGGGAATGCAGAGATGTGAGAAGGAAACGAGCAAGATCAGCATCGCCTATGCAGCGACGTCAAGCAGAAGAACGGGTGCAGCAAGCTAGGGAAGACGATAGAGCAGCACCGCATCAGTTAAACTACAACGAGTCAGCCTAAAGGGGCGTAAGCTGTCTCCCACAACCGATTGCCCCATAACCTTCATCCATGTTTCGAGATTGACAAGGGGAGGTGACAGCCTGACTGTTAGGGCTAATATTGATGGAAAAAGTTGTGTCATCACGTTAGATACGGGAGCAACAAATACAATTGTCCGCACTGATATTGTGAAAGGGAAACTAAAACCAGCAGGGAGATACCGGATGCAGACAGCTACTGGCGAAAGTGCAAGTATTAAAGGAAAGAAAGTGGTCAACTTTGAAATAGGGAATACTCACTTTCAACATGAAGTGGTGGTAGCTGACATTGTGGATGAAGTCATCCTGGGCATGGACTTCATGAGGCCAAATGGATTCGTTATTGATGCTGGCAAAGGAGTACTCACTTACGGAAATGTTGAGTTGCCACTCCAATTTAATGGTGAAGATTCAAATTGTGTTCGTCGAATAATATTAGATCACAGGGAAAAGCTGCCACCCCAATCAGAAACAATCATTTGGGGAAAATTGGAAGGAGGTTCTGGGTCACCCAGGTTGTGGGTTGTAGAAGCCAACAAAGAACATGAAAATTTTAAAGAAGTCGTTATAGGGAAAACTTTAGTTAGATCAGATGCTGATTACAAAATACCAGTAAGAGTTTTAAATCTGTCAGATACGCAGAAAACAATGAAAAAAGGATCAATCATAGGACAATGTGAAGAGGTAGCTAAAATAATAAAGTGCGAGCAGAAAAACATCAATTGCTCGGTCAACACAAAACAACAAAAGGCAGAAATGGAGCAACTTGTGCAGAAATGGACAGAAGGGCTTTCAGAAGAACAGAAGAAAGCAGCACGTCAATTGTTGGAGCGGCACAAGTCTGTATTCTGTAGTACACCTGAAGGGAATGGCAGAACCAATATGGTAAAACATCGTATTGACACCGGAGCAGAAAAGCCGATACGCCAAGCACCAAGACGATTACCATTGGCTAAAAGAGAGGAAGCAGATAAAATGGTAAGAGACATGAAAGAAGCTGGTGTAATTGAGCCTTCAGACAGTCCCTGGAGCTCACCTGTGGTGTTAGTTGGCAAGAAAGATGGAAGCTTGAGATTTTGTGTTGACTACAGGAAACTAAACATAGTTACGAAGAAGGATAGCTACCCATTGCCTAGGATTGATGATACACTGGATACATTATCGGGTTCAAGATTGTTTTCAACACTGGATCTGCAGAGTGGTTACTGGCAGGTGGAAGTTGCGGAGGAAGATCGGGAGAAAACGGCGTTCAGTGTAGGTAATGGACTATGGCAATTTAATGTCATGCCATTTGGGTTATGCAACGCGCCCGCAACTTTCGAGAGATTAATGGAACGGGTACTAAAAGGCTTGCATTGGAAAACATGCCTTGTATATTTGGATGACATCATCGTCATGGGAAAAGACTTTGATGACCACTTGAGGAACTTGGCGGAGGTACTGGAAAGGTTGCAAGCAGCCGGTTTAAAGTTAAGTCCCAAAAAGTGTTCACTTTTCAAGGAAGAAGTAAAATATTTGGGACACAAGGTTACGGCAATGGGAATTCATACAGATTCTGACAAGATTGCAGCAGTTATGAACTGGCCAAGACCAAAGAACCTACATGAACTACGAAGCTTCCTTGGATTGTGCACATACTACAGACGGTTTGTGCCAGGATTCGCCAACGTTGCCAAAAGTCTGCATGAGTTAACCAGAAAAGATAAGGCATTTGAATGGAATGAACCTCAAGAACAAGCATTTGTGGAGCTCCGAAAGAGATTATGTACGGCTCCAATTCTGTCCTATCCTATACCAAATGTTCAGTTTATTTTGGATACTGATGCCAGTAATGAAGGTATAGGAGGAGTCTTGTCGCAGAATATAGATGGTCAGGAAAAGGTGATAGCTTATTTCTCGAAAATGTTATCAAAGCCGGAGCGAAATTATTGTGTTACCCGGAAGGAGTTATTGGCCATTATGGAATGCGTCAAACATTTTCATAAATACTTGTATGGTCAGAAATTTCATCTTAGAACTGACCATGGTGCGTTAAGATGGCTACTCCAGTTCAAAAATCCAGAGGGACAAGTAGCACGTTGGATCGAACGGTTGCAGGCGTACGATTTAGACATTGAACATCGAAAGGGTACTGCACATGGGAACGCTGATGCATTATCGAGACGACCCTGTCCAGTTGAATGCAAGCATTGCAGTCGTCAAGAAAATAAGGAGAACATCATCGATGTACGATTACTACAAGTGCTACCTGACGATGAATGGACTGCTGAAGCCATAAGAAAAGATCAATTAGAAGATCCGGATCTTGCACCCATCATCGAGTTCAAGGAAAAGGGCTGCAAACCAGTATGGGGAGAAATTTCTGATAAAACTCCAACTTTGAAGGCGTACTGGGCGCAATGGGACAGTCTCCAGTTAGAGGATGGATGTTTAAAGAGAGTATGGGAAAGCTCAGATGGCAAGATGAAGCAATCCCTTACAGTGGTACCAAAAGCGAAAATAGAAGCAGTACTTAAGGAGTATCACGAAGGAACGAGTGGAGGTCATCTTGGGATCAACAAAACTCTTGCAAAAATACGACAACGGTTTTACTGGTCGGGGACTCGGCAATCAATTGTGGAGTGGTGTCAAAAATGCGATAAATGTGCGGCAGTGAAAGGACCCGCACGAAGAAGTCATGGGAAAATGAAGCAATACAATGTAGGTGCTCCATTTGAAAGGATCGCAATGGATGTAGCGGGACCATTTCCAACAACGGATAGTCAGAATAAATATGTGCTTGTGATCATGGACTACTTCAGTAAGTGGCCGGAAGTGTGTGCGATTCCCAACCAGGAAGCAACCACCATCGCTGAAGCTGTGATAAATAATTGGATTAGCCGCTATGGAGTTCCTATGGAGATCCACACCGATCAGGGACGGAACTTCGAGTCAGCTGTATTCCAGGAAATTTGTCAGATGCTGGGGATTAACAAAACCAGGACGACAGCTTCACACCCACAGTCAGATGGGATGGTTGAGAGATTCAATGCTACTTTGGAGGAATTTCTAGCTAAAGTGGTCAGTAAGAATCAACGTAACTGGGATCAACACATTCCTTTATTTTTGATGGCATACAGATCAGCAGCTCATGACACCACGACCATGACACCAGCTCAAACTATTTTTGGAAGTGATTTAAGACTTCCTGGTGACCTCAAATTTGGAGCGGTACCATCAACATCATTGTCTGCGCAAGAATACGTCAACCGAATCAGGAAGAACCTTGAGGATATTCACAATCTTGTTCGGCAGAAGATACAACTGACCAGTGATAAAATGAAAGCCCGATATGATATACGATCTAATAATAAAGGTTTCGAAGAGGGACAATTAGTATGGCTACACAACCCACAACGAAAACGAGGGTTATCACCAAAACTGCAAGCTGCATGGGAAGGACCTTACAACATTATAACGAAGTTAAATGACGTAGTTTATAGAATTAAGAAAGGCCATCGAGGCAAAGCGAAAGTAGTACATTTGGAAAGATTGGCCTTATACAAAGGAGAGCTAGATCCTGTTCGGGACGAACAGGCTTAAGTGGAGGGTATTGTTACGATTGCAGAAAAATCTAGACGATTACAGAAAGATCTAAACGATTACGGTCACTTCCAGGAAAATAAAATCAACAAAACACAACCGAAAGTGAATGAAATATTGTTGTTGTTGTCTCTTCTAAGAAATAGGGTCAACATAAACGATTTTATGAATCAAATCAACATAACGTAAAATAATCGAATATTCTAATATTTTCTCAAGGTTTCTGGAAAGTGATGTCGAATTATCTAGAAGTATTGCAGAAGGTATATAAGAAAATTGTTTCTTGTAGTTTTGAATTAGTGTTATTTTAGACCTGCGACAGTAAAGTGAAATTAAATGTAGAGTTAGTTTATTTTAAACCTGCGATTGTGAAGTTAAAATTATAAAAGTGATCTTTAACTTAGTTTTGTGTAAAGTTATAAGTGTAATAAAGTTATAAGTTTTATTGAGTAGAAATATTTTGTGTATTATTTTAACGCTATTATTACTGGAAATTTCTACAATAAACCGTTGGAGTTTCTGAAGCTGTTGAAAGAATATTCTAGTTAGGAATATTGTTTGCTGTATTGTTTTCCTGTTGTTGTGAAACAATTAAGGTGTTGAATACTTATTAAAACCTGGTGTGTTTGCTAACTAATCAGTGATCGAACTCGGAAGAGATTGGGAATTGCGTTTATCGAATTGTGAGTTGGGCCAATTCGAAGTAAGGTTGGAAAAACGTAACAATATATAAATATTTTAAAGTATAAATAAAAAAACAAGATATTAATTATTATTGCAATTAATAGTTATGTTGGAATTTCCATGGCTGTTTATTGTCAATGACAATCCCTGTTTCTGATCAGACGAAAAATTGAACTTCTGCACCGAATTGTTTGTGTAATTCAAGGTAGATGTGCCTTCTCCAAAATTGTGGTTCTCAGATGACAACATGTTTGTAATTTTTTCTTGTCCATCCGTAGAATTCTCTACATATCCTTCGGCTACAGAGCTAGATTTCCATCCCCCCCAATCGTTTTAATTGCAAAACATCACAGCCATTATTTGCAAACAATGTAGCTGCGGCGCGTCTAAAACAATGCCCAGTGAACGTGCCCACATTGTCCAGTTTCAAAAACTCCTCTATTTTTTAGGAAACTGTGCAATAGAGTTATGCCCAAATGGTTGTTTGGTGATTTTTCCAGTTCTGATTTGATAGAAAAATCAGTCTATATCATTACCCTTGTTCATTTCAATGTAATTTTTTAAGATTTTTAAGATATTAATCCACTGAATATTGCTCACTGCAAATGATCTGGATATGTAGGTTTTCGAGGAGGGAATCGTAACGCTTATTTTATTTTCTGAAACATCGATTTCAGTTTTCTTCATTTTATAAAGCTCGTCGCTTCAACAAGCTCTGGAAATTTCGATAATTAATGCAGCCTACACAAAAACAATAAAATAAAGTATATAATTTAAAATATAAACTTCAAAAATATTCACTTTCTGAGGAAGAAACTCAAGTGGAGCTTCCTCTAAAAATTTATTAATATCATTTCTTCCAAAGACACTCGATTTTTTTGGTTTATATCCTGTGTTTTGTTTGGAATTTGGAAAATTTTAATATATCCGTTTTTCCGTTAATGTTTAGAATTGTTTTGAGCATGGAATATGTTGCCCAGAGTGTTGACGGCTTTTTAGATTCTGCAATTTCGCTAAGCTTTCTTTAGCGAAAGCATTACATTTTCTGAAATGTTCCTAATTTGCAATTACACCATTCCTTGAAAATATGATACGATTTCATGTATCGCGACTTACTTTTATCGGGCAACAGTTCAGTCGAAGCTGAATGCGCAGCATTCCGTATTTCTGGAGGAGTACAATCCATTTAACTATCAAACATTTTCACAAATTATATTCGGCTGATTTTGAAACAATCAATACAAGAAACAAACGTTGATTGAATTTATTGTATAAAAAAAAATTTTTTCGTATGGGAGAAATTGTGAATAGTTAAACTCAAATAACTGGATGAATAATAGGAATTTTTCAATTCTGAAACCAGTTTTGGATAATAATAACCCCCCGATCGCCTAGATCATATTAGATTGGTTTTCAGATTAGTTGAATAACAACTAATTGTAATGATTCTACCACATCGAGAATGTGTACGTAAAATAATGGATATCATTAACTTACCATACTTAATGGAATAGTAGCGTCTTGAGAATTAATCGAAATAACTCTATAAAAATTAGATAGATAATTATTTAGAAATAATTATTTGAATATATCATGTCGTTAGGTCGGCAATCTTTGTGAAATTGTTAACTTCATTGTAATTGTTGATGACGTTTCAATTCACTAACTAAAATTTCCATAAAACATGTCAATTGAATGGCTCAGTTGATAAAACGTGTATAACACAAGGTATCGAATTTGTGTTATTGATGAATGGGGTTCGATACCGCCACGAAACACGTAAAAATTTTTTCTGATTAAAACATGTAAGGTTTAATTAGAAGATTCCAAAACTGGTTTCAGAATTGAAAAATTCCTATTATTCATCCAGTTATTTGAGTTTAACTATTCACAATTTCTCCCATACGAAATAATAACCCCCCGATCGCCTAGATCATATTAGATTGGTTTTCAGATTAGTTGAATAACAACTAATTGTAATGATTCTACCACATCGAGAATGTGTATGTAAAATAATGGATATCATTAACTTACCATACTTAATGGAATAGTAGCGTCTTGAGAATTAATCGAAATAACTAAAAAAAAATTTTGTTTGAGTTTATTTTGCCTACTATGATTTTATCAATAATATGCAGTGTTGCAAAACGTTACTCGTAACGTAACGCAAAAACGGAATAACGAAATGAAATAGCGTTATTAGTAATAATTACGTTCATAACGTTTTAAAAATTAAACTACGTTACAATAACGTAAAACGTAACGATAACTCAATATTTTATTTCGTTTTTCGGGTGACTTTTTTATAATTATGTATATGAAAATCAAAACGCAAAAACCGGTGGAATAAAATCCAACTTATCTGCTCTTTATCAATTTTTGCGGACGCTTAAACTACAGATTTTGGTAGTTCTAATGCCCGATTTACGGTAACGTTAACTTTAACTTAACTCTAACTTAAGACATCTAAAAATTTTGATTTATAGTCGGTAAGAAATTACGTATTCATTGACGTTTGATCTGATATTAATTATGGTTTTGTAATCAATGTTACAAATCAATCAATTCTTTAAAAGTAATAAACTGATTTTAAAATCAAAATTTAAAATAATAAAATTCGAAACATACATTTGATACAAAATTTAAAAATAAAAAAATTTATTTTCAAATTAATTTTCTGCTAATATTTGGCTTTAAAGTCGCTCTTTTTATATCCTTTGCATTTTTTAAAAAATAAAATTTTATTTTTATGGACACTTGCAATTAAATATTACTTTTCTTCAGTTTTTATACCAAACGTCAACAAATCCTTAACAAAATCTTTAAGATAGAATGAAATGAACTTTACGTTAAGTTAACGTTAAGTTTGCGTTAACGACTATAAATGCTCTAGTGCATTTTCATACATTTGTACTTTACGTTAAGTTAACGTTACCGACTATAAATCGGGCATAAAATGTTGTACAATTTTAAGTTTATTTTAAATAATTTCAAGTTTGTAGTAGCCGTTTTGCATCACAGGTGTTTTGAATAATTTTAAGAAAGAATATTTTTTTGCTGGCCGAGAAATCAATCTAAAGATCTATTAAAAGCAACTCTAATAGTTATATAAACAAACTATCAGATTTGTGAAAACTCCTGATAAGATTGCTTAGTTTTGGTAAAAATAATTATTTTTAATATGAAATGATTTCAAAATATTCGTCGGAGTGACGTGAATAATCCATTGTATAATTCTTTAATTTTAATTACGTCAGTTACATATCTACGCCCGTCGATGATCTCCACGAGATCAAAACTATAGTAGTGTGAATTATAAAAAATATATATACTTAAAAATTTTAAAATTATTGTTTTTTAATTGTTTTTTATTTATAACAATAGTGAATAATAAAAAGTGTCGTTATTAAAATTAAATAATTTGAAATGAGTCAAATTTTATAGTTACGTTATTTTAAAATTAAATTGTAATGTTTAAAACTAATCTGTTAAACATTACATTTAATTTTAAAATAACGTAATTATAACGTTATAACATAATAAAATATAATATTTTTCTGTTTTATAACGAAATAACGCACCGAAAAAATAAATATACTGTTATAAAAACGAAACGCATAACGTTACGATTTTTTTTTTCGTTTTGCAACACTGATAATATGCCAATAAACATTAAACATAGTATATTTTCATTATAAAATTCATTTTTATAATATATATTTACTTAATTGTTGTGAATAAAATATTATACAAACCTCGGTGGAAATGTCATTTCTGTCTCGAGATTAAGTTAGGCGCTACGTGCCTCGGTTAACTGTATTTTCTCTCGACAGAAATGACATATTTTCCACCTCGGTACGTAATATACTATTAACCTTCAATGTAATTTAAGTGAATAATTAGAGTTTTTATATTTTTTTAATATTGTTTGGATTACGTCTTTGCTCGAGTCAATAAAGGTTTTTGCTTCTAAGTTCTCAGGAACAGATCCGATTTTGATGATTTTATTTTTAAAAAATTAAATGTTTGTTTTTATATATTATTTAAAATCAGAAACATTTCATTTTTTTCACGGTATTTATTAACTCTTAAATAGTAAACGGTTAACAAAATTGTGTCTTTTTATTTTATAACTATAAAGTATAAATGCTTTAAATTATATGAATAATTTAAAAAAAAAATTATAAACAATTATGAACGTTTTTGTATTTATTTTTCATTTAATATGATATAGAATTTATTTAAATGCATAAATTCTATATCATATTAAATGAAAAATAAATACAAAGTTGTTCATAAAATTCGTCAGTGGATAGCCATTAACGCCTTCTAAAACACCACGAAACCCGAATTTTTAAATTTTAATTTGTTTTTTGTTTAATTAATATGTTTGAGGGTTTTCGCCTTCATGTTGACACATGCCGGGTAGGAGCTGAAAATGTTAAACAACGCACCATTCTCGGGCCAGTATTGGTGAGCCAGGCCTTGTCTAGTTAGCTTTGGGCTAGGTCTGGGCCAGTTGTAAATGCCTAGGCTGAACCAAGGTACAGTTTATTATATATAACGCGTTATTAACCAGTCTAATGTATTGTAAACATGGTGCAGGCCATATTATGTTTATCTTTATTTTCATGTATGTTACTGTTGCCACAACCTCTTTCCACACATTTAAAGGAGGTCTGGGAAAAAATTGGTTTGGTAGACCTGGCCCCAGTCTTATTTGCCAGACTTGGCCAAAGCCTTGTTTGCCAAACTTGGCCCAAGGACATCATTCCAAGCTTGTGCCGTTTGAAAATGTTAAGCCTGGCTCAACCCCCAAAAGCTATGGCGCGGTCTTAGCCCAGACTTGGCCCCTTAGCTTTTTCTTACCTGGGATTTTTATTTGGTTTTTTCATCGATTTTTTTCGCTAAACAAGATTTTCATAAAAATGAAAAACCAACGTATAATAGTGACATTACATTTATATCAAAATTATGTATGTTGAAATCTAACACATTATGTTGCAACGCCAACAAATATTTCTAATTTACCTCAAATTAGTTTGCAATTATATATAAAACATGTTTTTAAAAATTAGCACCAATGCGATACAAATAAGCATTGCTTATGTATGAATAAACACTAATCTTAAATCTGCTTGCATTATCAGAACTGCCACCATATGTTTCAAAAACTTCATAAAGCATAGGTTTACCCCTTGGCTTTTGTGATTTTTCTCAGAACGCTGTTTAAAATTTAGGATTTGTGGGTCGTTGTCGTAAGGTTTTTAATAGCGAACAGCAATTAAAATCGGCAATTCTAATCTTACTAGTTTAATTGATTTCTTGGAACATAAAAGAGATGTCGCTGATATGACGGTATTTCACAAATACATTATGGATGAACGAGCTTTTCAAATTGGGCGCAGATCAAATCGATTTTACCTGAGCCTGCAAACTTCGCACGCTACAGCAGAGAATCAATAGCAGCCCACCCTTTTATGGTTCGAGTATCTGCCAACATTGCAAACTTGCTTATTAATTTTTAGTAATACCAGTTTAAGCTTCAATAAAGCTTCTAAGTGGAAGCTATAGCTAAATATTACTTCTATAAAATTTCTATAGAACTATCACAGAGAAGCTCTTCCCACCACTGGAGTGAAAGCTTCTAAAATATTTCTATATTCAATATTAGAAGCTTTACCGAAACTTATCGACACAACTCTAGATAAAGCTTTCGAAAAAAGGTTATAGAAGTTAAAGCTGTCATTAGGATTGAAGTAGTTTCGGTTGTAACTCTTTCAAGTTTTTATGGAAGTAGATCTGTCATAGTCTAAAATTGCTTCAATATCAAGACTTTAATAGTTTTGCCAAGACTGTTTTGCGAAAATGGAATATAGTAAACTGACGGGAACTATTTTATTACTTCCACTAAAGGAGCTTATTGGAAATTGATTAAGCGACAGCCATTTCGATTTTATCAGAATAGTATTGAGCACCCGGTGGTTTTTGTTTTTTTGACATATTATGTTATAAAGTATTCCTTATTTAGAGTCTTTAAATAGCCAAAAAAGTCAAGACAACTCGAGTGGAATGGAGAAAATTTAAAGATTATTTGGCTTAGTTTTATAAATAATGATATACTTTTTTTACATTTCTGAGGTACAAACTCGTGAAACTCCTAAGGAAGAACTAAGGGGTACAGAGTTCCAAAATTTAGTCACTCTCTTAAAATAATTTACAGCACATGGATGGTGTGATATATATCTTTAGATGATACTGCGTTGAGTGGAGGTAGATTTTAATATAGAGGCTGGCTGCTAGTGGCGTTGAATTTTCCAGGAGATAAATATGTTGATACGAGATGTTGTTGGAGATGTTGTATCCAATATAATGAGTTACTTTGAATGCGTTGATTAAGCTGAATCTTTATTATGATTTAAAAATTATAATGTTCACGTAAAGTAAACTCAAAAGGCTCAAAACGTTGTTGTATCAACCATATGATGAATTAAATTTATTTTCAAACTTCATCAGGAACAGTAGCTTCCGACTAATGGTCTTGAACCATTATAAAGTAGCACAAATATAAATTAGATTCCCTCAATGCATAATAACATTTGAGAGTTTAATTGTATTTATACGAAATAGCTTATACAAGTTACATGAAATTTGCCTTATTGAATTTATCAAATTGATGGCGAGGCGATGTAATATTATTTATATAGAGAATTACATTTTTAATTTAACACGAAAAATAAGAACTTAAAACTATGTATTTGGAAAAAACAAAATCCGAAAAATAATATGAAAAAAAAATTATAATATATTAATAAATGTTAACGAAATCATCGCCTGCTAAATTTTAAATTTTTTTGAGAAATGATTTTAGTATTTAGTCCAGTAAATAAAGGTTAAAAGGTCGCAAAAATCCTGTCGCGGACGGGACCTGGCGGAAATTGTTGGTCTTATCGAGTACTTTGACGTGAGAAAAATTACCTTAGGGTTCCGACCCTGTGAGCCTGGAAAATGGCCCTCAAAGTGTCAGAAGTAGTTTCCGGGCCATATCTCCGGAAATATGGCAGTTAGGGAATTCCAGTTTAGCCAGAAATGAAGGTGAGCTAATTATCTACAGAAATGGTCCTAGTAATTTTTATCGTAAACCCGATAGTTTCCGAGATAACGGACTCGAACCTTGTCCTGCATTTTTCTCTTCATCATGGAGCCAGAACGCCGCTTTACACGTATTTACTAAGGAGCGGCGGACAAATTAGCGGATAACTCGGTCAAAATTCAATATTTTTCGATGATTCAAAATTCATGTGAAAGAGAAAACCCGTACCTGTCACATCCTTTGATAAAATTCCTGTTATCACGTTTGTAAGCGAGTGCAAACGGCGGTCAAAGTTTCTTTTTATTCGGTTTTCTGACGCTGTTTTAAATTTATTCATATTTTTTTTAAAAATTGTGTTTTTATATGTTTCTTTCTTGATTATTGTACCTGGGGGGGTTTTGAAACATCTCAGAAAGTTTGCCACAGTGGCTTTCTCGCACTTTTAAACAAAAGGGAATTTATTAATTTTCATTTTGAGGACTTTCATGGAGTTTCGGAAAGTCCGCGGAAAATCATTATTAAAGATTTATTGTCTATTGAAGTGCCTCATAAGTTACACCAATTTGTAGCTTAGAATGTCTAGCTTCCGATCGTATTTTCCAAATTGTTTAGAAACTTCCAGGGCTCTTTAAAAGTTGATTTTACGCCCACACGGAAAAAAACTGGCCAAACTTTTCAGACACTTGTTTTTCTTCCCGAGGAATGTTTTGAGTATTGTTACTTATATAAAAGTAAAGCTGAGGTTCTCAGCTTTCTATTGATATAAATAATGTCATTGTTTTTAATCCACAAAAAAAAAATAGAAAAAGTTTCTCTCAAATTATTTATGACAATTTCCTCTTTTTTTCTGCTTCGCGTGGCGGCGCGTATATTACGTGTATAATATTGGTCCGCGCAGGCGCGCACACATGGCACACACACACTGGCTTCACGCGTCCCTCGTGGACTTATATTGTTATTGTTTATCGTCAACAATAGTACATTATGATGCTAGGACGTAAAGCTAAAGATTTTGCACGGATGTGGAGTTTGCAAATCGAGGCGCTAGCCGAGATTTGCACCCACATTAAGTCCAAAATAGCTTACGTCCGTGCATCATATACTATTTTTTATTCGCCGCAAGCAAAATATTTTAAGAAAATTTGTTTATTCTAAATTAAAATTATAAATTTTCATAAATTTTAAAATAAAAATATGTGGAACAAGTAACCTTTGACAAAATATTTATTATTTTTTTCAAATCATTGTGTAGCTATGACAACAAATGATAACAACTAATTTAATTGGATAATGAAATTTTGAATTTAAGGGTTGCTTTGCTCAAAATTTTTATTTTTCATAGAATTTAAACAAATGCAAATGCTTTTTACTCTTTTAGACGTAGCAATGACAACAAAATAAATAGTTGAAAAGTGATACTTTAAAGCCACAAATCACAGTAATAAAGTAACACTTTAATATGTAGGCGAATAAAAAACATTTTGTAGACCATTTGATTGCTGAAAATTTTCTGTTTTGTTGGAAATCAATATTTATAAAAAAAAAATCTGGACAAAAAGTGGACTTTTGGTGCTATTTGGAAATTATTTGGTGCTGTTTAAAAGTTAGTGTTGCTGTTTCAATTTTTGGAGCAAGGGTAAGGAACAGTTAATCTCTTTGATTGTCCCAGAGGTAAATTTGTTGAGCATTACAATGCTGGAACAACTTTATCATGCATCGAGTGCAAGTTAAAGTTTGAAAAATTATAAAAGTGCTTGAACATGAAGATGAGCTGAACGAATCTTGGTGGACGCCGGCGTCCAGCAAAGTTTTCCAACTCGTTTTGATTCCAATGTTTATTTTCAAGGGCCCGAATGAACGGAGTGCATTTGTCTGTAATAAATTTTTGATAGATTGAAATTTTTGAGTTATTTTTTAGTATTTCCATAAAATACCCCATCTGAATTGTTGCCACTAAAGTTCGCGAAAAAAAGTTTGCGAAAAACATCTTGCGAAAAAGTTTGCCAAAATCACCTAGAATTAGCACAAGAGGTCGATGACCATATCGAGAAAATATTGAGCACCCTTTAGAGCTTTCAACTTATGTTAGACAGCACAGCCACGAGTTCAAGAAGCCGTAAAGTGGAAAAATTGTTTTTGCACAATTTCTATGAATTTGCGAGTGGCCTTCCGGCACTCCTAAGCTTTATGATGAAATAAAAAGAAGTTGGATCCTTATTTCCATAAAGAAAATTTAATTTTCCTTCTCAATATTTGCACGGCGACTGATCCTTTAATATGCTCCTATATGGTCGCGATAATTTCGCAAATACAACGAGGAAACCATTGTCATTTGCAGGTCAAATTTTTCAGGCCAAAACATGGAGCTGTGGGTATTTCCAAGCCCTCAGTTCTCAAATTTGATGAGAATCTGGCGTTTTTTCATGGTCTCAAATTTGACAATTTTTCACTACCCGTTTTTGCAAAAAGTATCAATGTTGCGAAAAAAATGACTAGGACCATTTCTGTAGATAATTAGCTCACCTTCATTTCTGGCTAAACAGAAATGCCCTAACTGCCATATTTCCGGAGATATGGCCCGGAAGCTACTTCTGACACTTTGAGGGCCATTTTCCAGGCTCACAGGGTCGGAACCCCAAGGTAATTTTTCTCACGTCAAAGTACTCGGTAAGACCAACAATTTCCGCCAGGTCCCGTCCGTGACAGGATTTTTGCGAGCTTTTGATCTTTTTCGACCTTTATTTACTGGACTAATTGTATTTTTAGCATTTTTAACAGATAGATGGTTAACGTTAGAAGATGGTCATGTTATGGTAACATATGGGTAACGTTAGGGATAGTAAATAAAAAAAAATCAGAAAATTCGAAAAAATTTTTTTTGGCCCAAGAGTTAAGGAGAGTGGAGTGGGTCTTATGAAGGAAGAAGGTGATTAATTCGGCCCATGAGTAACAGAGAATGAAGTGAGTCTTACAAAGGAAAGAGATGTGAAGCTTCGGCCTATGATATCGATTACTAGACAAAAAGAAATTTTAAAAAATTGATCGCACTAGCAGGATTTCGGTGGTTTGAAAGCCGAAAAAGAGAATTTGGAGAGAAAAAAGAAGAATGTGTCGCTAGGAGGAAACAAGATTATGGCTAAACAGCAGAAATGACTAGCAGAAAGAATATGTGATCACTGATCACTACGGGAAGAGTGTTCTGTCGCTGTGAAAAAAAATATTATTGTTACGTTTTTCCAAACTTGCTTCGAATTGGCCTAACTCACAATTCGATAAACGCAATTCCCAAATCTCTTCAGAGTTCGATCACTGATTGGTAAGCACAACCACCAGGTTTTATTAAGTATTCAACACCTTAATTGTTCCACAACAACAGGAAAACAATACAGCAAACAATATTCCTAACTAGAATATTCTTTCAACAGCTTCGAAACTCCAACGGTATATTGTAGAAATTTGCTGTAATACAACGTTTAAAATAATACACAAATTATTTGTACTCAATAAAACTTAAAACTTTATTCACAAAAACTAATTTAAAAATCACTTTTACAATTTTAACTTCACTATCGCAGGTTTAAAATAAAACTAATTATTAATCTACAAGAGGCAATCGCTTTTATACAATCCTGCTTAAGTTCTAGAAAATTCGAGGTATCTTTTTAGAAACCTTGAGAAAATAGTAGAATATTCGATTACGTTATGCTGATTTCATTCATAAAATCATTCAATTTTATTTATTTTGTCGACCCAAGTTCCACGAAGTACAACAACAACACTATTCATTTCATTAGTTTTTATTGTAGTATATTGTTGATTTGATTTTCCTGGAAGTGACCGTAATCGTCTAGCTAGATTTGATGAGCTGAATATGATGATACATGATGTTGTTGGAGATGTTGTATCCAATATAATGAGTTACTTTGATTGTCTTGATTAAGCTGAATCTTTATTATGATTTAACAATTATAATGTCCACGTAAAGTAAACACAAAAGCCAGTAGATAAAATGTTGTTGTATCAACCATATGATGAATTAAATTTATTTCCAAGCTTCTTTAAGTAGCTTCCACATTCACTAATGGCTTGAACCATTATTAAGTAGCACGAATATAAATTAGATTCCCTCAACGCACAATAACATTTCAGAGTTTAATTGTATTTATACGAAATAGGTTATACAAGTTACATGAAATTTGCCTTATTGAATTTATCAAATTGATGGCGAGGCGATGCGATATTATTTATATGGAGAATTACATTTTTAATTTAACACGAAAAATAACAACTTAAAACTATTTGGAAAAACCAAAATCCGAATTTTTTTTTTGTGTTTTTAATAAATGTTAACGAAATCATCGCCTGCTAAATTTTAAATTTGTTTGAGAAATGATTTTAGTTTTAATGTTTGCCACATATCATTGCTTGTATTATTATTGTTTAATATTTATATAACATTCTTAAAAAATAACGTTCATTAGCACCTTAGTACGCATGTTGTTGAAGGTACTAGTTTACAAATTTTGATCTTTTTTTGTCTCCCTGACTAAAACCCAACTTTTCTTGTGGATTTTGGCCTGCTGAACACAAATATCATATTCATTTTTTTAGGTTAGCTTTTGTTTTTGAGATATTCGCGGAAACCCAATTTTTTCGGCGAAAAAAAAGGTTATTCCGAATTTTGGATCGCATATTTTACAAAACAAATAAGTTACAAAACAAACAAACAAACCAACATTTTGAGCTATTTTTGTAAAAAGTAAATAAATAATAATAAAAGTTACATTCGAAAAAAGTTGAAAAAAATCAAAAATATGTTTTTTTAAAAATTTTCCTTATTTAACGCCATAAATTTTTATTTAACAATGATTGTAAATTTTTTAATTTCTTGGAGCCTGTGGTAAATTCAATTTCCTGTCTTTTAAGTTAAAAACCACGAATATTGGTGCAGGTTGCAACAACTTATTCAGGTTTTCCCAAAAAAAAGTCAAAACTAAAAATTTGAAAAAAAAAATTTTTTACTCGGAATAATTTAAACTAGGAGGGCCCGGCGTGCTTCGCTACGCTTATAAATAAAGTTTGTGCGTAGACATTTTGTTGACGTAGAAGCAATGATTTCAAAAAGTGGTAATGAAAAATGCTAGCATATAATTTTTAATTTTTCTTTTTAAATATATGCATGAAAAATAATCAGAACTCTAGCTGATTAGTTCGGATATATGAAAAATTAGCGATCGAATAAGTTTTCAAGTAAGCTTCTACGTCAACAAAATGTTTATGCAAAAACTTTATTTATAAGCGCAGCGAAGCACGCCGGGCCCTCCTAGTTTCAATTATTCAATTATTTTCCTTTTTATTCTTGCAAAAATATACTTAAGTCAGATGAAATTTGTGGCACCTATTCACAAAACATTGACACCATTACTAAAACTACGTGAAAAATCCTCAAAAATTCAACCGCGCATAACTCCGATTAAGAGTACACAAAAAATAAAAGCAGAAATTACTTTTTTCCTTTCGTCAATACCAACAAAATATCAAAATTTCAGATTTTTTAAAAATCAAAAATTTAAAAATCAACAATAAAAATGTACGTTTTCAAAATAATAGCCCTCCTATAGTAAAAAAACAAAGAAAAATATTACGTCTATCGACCCCTAAATCAATTCATAAACTAAATTCTCTAAACTTCAAAGGAAATGTATAAACTAACTGAAAATAAATATAAAAAAAGAAAATAAAGTTTTAAGTTTTAAATTTCATTTGTTTCGTGTTTTTTTTACTTGTATGTAAACTTATAACGCATATGTGTATATAAAAAGTTTTTCGTATATAATAACTTTTTTATTTATGATCTGAAAAATCCCAAAAATCTTTAAAATCTAAGTTACACTAATATCAGTTAGCTGTGAAAATTTGAAATGAATCAAATTTCGAATAAAAAAGCCTTAGGCTGTACAAAGTTTTTTTTTAGCGTATTAATATATAAGATTCTACAACATAATTGATTTATATATAAGAGCAATTTCACGAAGATTCAACAACGTTTTGACTTGACCCCTTTTAATTTTGATTATTTTTTGTTTATAGATAGTCTTTCATAAATAAAAAATATAAGTTCTCTTAGAATTTTTTTTTCGGGTATTCACAGGGTGCCCCTCAATTTTTTGTTATTTTGTGATGTGAGTGCATTTTAACGAGCGATTGTAGAAAAACTACTCAATCGATTTTCATAAGTAATATGTCGTTGAATAGGTATTAGAACAAAGTTTTTAAAAATGTACACTGTTAATTTTTTGAAATAATTTTTAATGGTGTAACATAAGAAAAAAACGGTGTAATTGGTGTTTTTTTTTTTTAAAACTAAATTGAAGCTTATTTTATGTCTAACCACTTGTGAAAGTTTAGGACACGTGTTAGTTTTTGTTTTAAAGATAAAATTCGTTGTGCATATGACTGTCGGGAATCAGTTTTTTTTGTTCTGAAAGAAAATTATAAAAATGGCGTTATAAACTAAGAAATTCTTTTTTATGTTAAATATCAAATATTTTATTATTAGATAAACTTTTTAAAATATTATAAAAATTATATTTGTAGTACAATAAATAAAATAAATACAATTGTTAAAACTGATATACTTATTTTACAAACAGAAGTTTCTTTTGAATAGGAAAACACTTCTGCATTTTCTTTGTATTAGATGGTATAAAAAAATGAAATGTTTATTTACCACTTTAGTAATCACTTGTCACTCTTATAAAAAATAATTTAACAGTCTCGACTGCAAACAAAAAAGCCGTATAAATAACTAAATATATTTAGGAATTTTTGACTGGAGAAGTATTATGTTCGTAATATGTTATTATGCAAGCATAAAGAAAAAGATTGTATTTTAACAATAAATTAAAAATATTTTATTATTGAATAAACTTTTTAAAGTATCATACAAATTATATATGTAGTCTAAAGAAAATAAATATAGTTATTATAAATTATTTACTTATTTTACATTTAAAAGTTTCTTTTGAGTTGGAAAACATGTTTGCATTTATTGTCTTAGTACTAAATGGTACAAAAGAATGAAATTTTTGAGTTCCACTTATAGTAATCGCATTTTTATATCGATTTTGTAATTTTTTTTTTGTTAATTAATATTCATTTTTATCGGCGTATCCAAAGTTCATGGTAGATTCCCATTTTAAAGCCCATTCGAAAAGTTTTTTTGGTATTTCAATAATATCTCTGCCCGCCATACTGTAACGGTGTGCAGCACACTTCAGTGTACCACCAATTCCATCACAAGGTCCCTTTCCATGGCTGGTAGCATGCCATTCTGCATCAACCTTAAACTCTTTTTTATGGTGGCATAAGTTAATTAGGTTATCCCGGGTAAGAATTAGCTAATGGGCCAAGCCTGGGCCAGACTTAACATTTTTAAACGGCCCAAGTTTGGCCCAAGCTTGGAATGATGTCCTGGGGCTAAGACTGGCAAACCTGACTTGGCCCAAGTCTGGTAAATCAGATTTGGGCCAAGTCTGGCAAATCAGACTTGGGCCAAGTTTGGCAAATCAGACTTGGGCCAAGTCTGGCAAATCAGACTTGGGCCAAGCCTGGCAAATCAAAATTACACTTTTTTGACAAGTTTATATAGTTAGAGCGACAAATTTAGATAGATCTTGAAAATATCTATAATTTGACATTCAATATCATTTATTTATACATTATGATGTACTATAAAGTTTGAAATTCATATGACTTATGAGTTAATTAAAAATAACTTCTTTTATATTTAAGTTGAATTTTATTTATTTTTTGTTATTTTCAACAATGGTGGACAAAATTATATAGTAATGAAAAAACAATGACAGTTGCATATGAACCTTGCCAGATAGAAAAAAGGATTAGTGTTTTTGATTAAATTGTTTCAGATTGTTTTTATATGGAGTGTTATATTTTAAGATGGCGTTAAATATATTTAAAAAATTTTATATTGAGTTTTTTACAATTAGTGATTAAAAACAAATGAACCATTTCATTTAAAATGTGCCATTATTTCAACAAACTATATTTCATACTTGAAATATTTAGAAAATAGTACATTTTGCTACATGAGATGAAAACGCTACTTTTTCGTGAGTGAGAATTTATTCACAAGACGCGTTAGCCCCGAGTGGGACAATTTAACCAACAAAAATGTTTTTATCTCGCGTAGAAAATGCAATTTTTTCTATGATAGTAAATATTTAAACGATATTTATTATAAGTTATAAAATTAAAAATCGATAACACATGACATTGAAAATTCATTTTCTATTTTTTAGTTAAGCTTAACTTTAAGTTTAAGCTTCACTTTAAGTTTAATTATATTCTCAAAATTAGGCGCGTTCCATTGAAGATCAATCTTGCTCAAAATTACTTTCATAATTTCTGTTTATATTTTACTTATTTCCCGTTTTAGGAGCTCCAAAACAAAACCTTTTTGAAATATTTTATGAAACATTAACTATATATTTCATGAAACATTAACTATATATTTCATGAAATATTTCAAAAATATAAATTTCATGAAACTTACAATCACTATAATAATGCATAACCAGCTGGTGAAAAACGTGTAATATAATAAACTGAATCTTGGTTCAGTCTCGGCATTTACAACTGGCCCAGACTAAAACAGGAGCTAACTAGCCAAGGCTTGGCTCGCCAATATTGGCACAAGGTTGGGCCATTGTTTAACATTGGCAGTTCCTACCCGGGATGTTTATTTTTGTATTGAGAAGGTGCACCGTCAGGGTTATAAATTATTTTCGTAATATTAGAATTTATATGCGTTTTGATGAATTCAATAAGTTTTGTAATGAAAAGATGGACTGTAGTACTGTTGTGATCGTTTATATTCGAAATGAGTATTAAACTTCGGTGCTGTATATATTCACTTGCGGCACTTTTAAAATAAATGACAAATGGATGAATAGTAGCTTGTGAATTATTATAATGATAACCTTGAACCGCATTCTGAATTATGAAGCCGTAGTTTTCAGAAAAATCCCCTTGAACGAAGCACTCTCCTGCTTCTAATTTTTTTTTCCTCAACGCATGTAGATTGCTGTTTTGTATAAAGTTGTGTGGTATCAAAATTTGTAAACGGTAATCAAATTTTTTCATAAATTCTTCTACTGTTTCTATTAAAGTATTCAAATGGCATCGATCAGTGGTATTCCATTGTTGATATTTGACTTGAAGGATTCCTTTAACGTCAAAATCCTTTAGTAATCTTTCTTCCAGTTGTTGAAGTTTTTTTGAACATTCATTGCACTTCAAAGTATGACAATCTTCTGTTAATTCACCACATGAAACAAAGTCAATTAATTTTTTATAATTCTGGAAAGCAGCATCAGTAATCCAAGACATCTTAGAGTGTTAAATCATTAGATTCATATTCTGATGTATGGTACACATGCACACATTATGAACTCCTTGGGATAATTTTATACATTTTTGTGGTCGAAGGGACGTGAATTTAGTAAATCCTATTTTCACATCAGGAAACTTATTTTTAAGCTCCACATAAGCTTCACTTAATGTACATAGCAATAAGCGCTTTTGTGGATTTATGCTGAAATTGCTCATATTTTCTTTATTGTACATAAATAATTTTTATAATATTTTAAAAAGTTCATCTAATAATAAAATATTTGATATTTAACATAAAAAAAATCTCTTAGTTGACGTCACGACTCGATAACGCCATTTTTATAATTTTCCTTCAGAACAAAAAAAACTGATTCCCGACAGTCATATGCACAACGAATTTTATCTTTAAAACAAAAAATAACGCGTGTCCTAAACTTATACAAGTACAGGTGACCCTTGAATTATGCGGTAGTTTGGGACCGCCAAAACCGCGCACAATTCAAAACCGCATAATTCAAGACTAAGGATACATACAAAATTGGGGGTTTGGTACCAAAAAAAAATATTTATGAACTTGAACAGGCGTTTTCACCATTTTTTGATAATAAAACAATTATATTCTATTTTAACTTTAATAGAGAAACATTTTATTTTAATAAAACAAAATGATCACACTCATATAGAAACAAAAAATATTATTATTTTGTAAGTTCATTCCATATGAAACTAAAATCAATTCATTTTCGTTATAAACATAAAGTCTACTAATACAGACATGTAAAGAAAAATTCGTTAATTTGATTTTTTTTAAGAAATAATTTTAAAAAAATTCTATGAAATCTGTAATCTTACTATCCTCGCTCTTTTGAGAAAAATTAGTCATTAGTTTCTGTCTTTTTGTAGGTGTTGTTATGTTTTCTTCACTGTAAACATTTTCTGTATCCGCAGATATAGTTTCGAGACTTATAACAGTTGTTATTAGTGATTGCTTTTTAGAGAGATCAGCCTCTTTGTTTAACTCAAAGTAAGGAGCCATAATTTGTTGCAAATTGCGTTGAAATTTTGAGCTCCTTTCCATATCTGAATCATGGTCCTCACGTTGGAGTTGATTGGCAATAGTAATTCCTTCTGATAAATTTTTTGATGTGAAAGATGGGATCGATTCGACTTCTGACGCATCGTCATTATTACCAACTAAATCTTTATTCTCATCAATTAAATTAAGGAGTTCATCTTCATTTAGGTCATGATCATAATGAATTAATTCTTGAATATCAGTGGAAGTTATTTCGTCAAAACCATCTCCTCCAATAGAATGCGCCAATCTACGACATAGCTTAGTTCAGCTTGAACAGTTACTGGATGTAATATATCGACTCCAGCTGGCCATACCTTTTTCCAGGAGTCCCTAAGAGTAGATTGCTTTAATTGTATAATAGAATTTGCTATTAACTTCACACAATTTCTCATTGTATAGTCTTTCCATATTTTGCTTACGTTTATGTCAGATGAATCATCTAGTTTATCCAGAATGAATTCAAATGTTACTCGCAAAAATATTGCTTTAAAAGTGGCAATAATACCTTGGTCCAACGGTTGCAGCAAAGATGTTGTGTTAGGTGGCAAAAAAATAACTTTAACGTTAGGATGGTTGGGATCAGTTGGATGGCAAGGAGTATTATCAATAATAAGCAAAACTTTAAAACATAAATTCTTTCTTTTTAAATATTGCTCAACTTCTGGAACAAACATTTTATAGAACCACTCCAAAAATAAACTTGACGTCATCCAGGCCTTTTTATTTGCTCTTCAATATACTGGCAATTTATTCATATCAACATTTTTGAAAACTCTATAGCTATATAAAAAATTCAATTTGATTTTTTATGTTTTCTTATATTTAAAAAAGTTTCAAAGTTTGCCAGACTTAGAAATACGGACAAACACTGGCTAATTAATGGTAACAGAACTTGGATATTGTTTTGGGCCAGTACTAGAACCATTCATCGGCTGATCTATACGGTTTACATAAAATAGTCAGTATTTAGTTACCTTTGAGTGGCCAAGCTCCATGAATGCTAAACAGCTGAACAGTACTTAGCTATTGTTATTGAACCATTACTGGAACCATTAATCGGCCGATCTACGGTTTATCGGTTTATAGAAAATAACCTGTACAGTTTCCTTGAAATTGCCCGATCTACTCATGATAGAAATAACTCAATAAATTAAGTAAGCTTAAAAGATAATAGCTTAATAAGTATTTTGCGATAGAACACAATCGAAAATTAGTTACCTCGCCAGCTGACTTAAAAAATAAAAAAGTTCGACTAAATCAATAAATTGGTGTTTCGAAAAGCTAAACACTGCAGATAAATATATGGGTTATGTTTTTGTTTTAATCTCAACATAGTATAAATAGTGTATCTACATTTTTTTTATATAATTGCTACTAGACCAGAATACATTCCACTAATTCCCATTAATGCGATATTGCTGGCTTATCCCAAGTAGGTTTTGCCAGACATTGACATACGGCTAAGCACTGGCCCATTAATGGTCAACAGTACTTGGCTATTGTTATTGGGCCAGTACTAGAACCATTCATCGGCCGATCTATGGTTTACAGAAAATAGCCAGTATATTGTTACCTTTGAATGGCCAAGCACTAGCCCATGAATGGTAAATATTACTTGGCTATTGTTATCGTGCCGTTACTGGAACCATGAATCGGCCAATCTACCGTTTATAGCAAATTGCCAGTGCATTAATTGGCTATTTTTATTGGGCCAGTACTGTAGCCATGAATTTGCCGATCTATGTCATTTTTTTAAAATTTCACTAGATCCCTATCCCTTTTAGAAATACATAGTTCAAAAAATTTCACATATATTTTAGTTATCGCCTTGTCGGTTAAAAGTCTATGATAATATAGAAAAGGTTGGTATATATTTTAATTTATTTCATTTCTATTTTGTTTTAATTTATTTATTTATTAATTTATTAATTTATTTAAATTTATGTATGAAAATATTATTTTATATTTTTTTTAAGGGCGGAGTACTGGCAGTCATGTTTGCCATTACTCAGCCATTCTTGCAACTGAACCAGTTGTATAGAGAGTTTTGAGTTTTTTCCGTCATTTTTATTTTATTTTAAATTAGTTTGTATTTAATTTATTTAAATTTACATATGATAATAATGTATATTTTTTTAACGGTCCAGTCATGGTTGCCACTTGTCAGTATTTGGTCATTACTACAATGCTGTCCATCATTATTGGCCCGTTACTAGGCCAACTGTACAACCTTGTATGGGCCATTGGTTGTTTTTTCTCTGGCCCATAAATGGCAACCATTTATTGTCCGAAGTTATCATCCAGTAAAATTATGTTAATGGCCCAGTCATGGTTGCCAGTACTCGCCCATTGCTGCATTACTGGCTGCCACTAATGGACTATTTCTGGACCAGTTGTACAACCTTGTATGGGATGTCTCTGGTCGATGAACTAAAACCATTTATTTTGACGATTTGCACAAATGAAGCTATTATTCAGTATAATAATATTAATGGTCCAGTCATTGCTGCCAGTACACGCCCATTACTATGAATGGTAACTACTTCCCAACTAACATTTTAGTCAGGCATGCTCTATTATTATCCGGGCCGTAATAGGATATTCACATCCGGCCCATATCAGAAATTATATATATTTTCCCTATTAGGGTCTGTCTTATTTATCCAGATCTGAGCTCTATTTCACTTGCTCAAATGTCATTCGGTTCAAATTCACTAGAGTAATAGCCATTTTACAAATACATGAAAAATTTTACCTATAGTTTAATTATCGCTTCTCGACTGAAAGACCTTGACAATTATGTTAAGGTTGGAATTAGTTTTAAATTTTTTTTCCTTGGACATTTTTATTTTATTTTAATTATTTTGTATTTAATTTACCTAAATTTATGCATAATATTTTATATTTTTTAATGGCTCAGTCTTGGTTGCTAGTACTCGGCCATTGCTGCAATACTCTGCATCATTATTGGTTTGTTACTAGGCCAGCTGTACCTTATATGGGCTATTGCTTTTTTTTCTCTGTCCATGAATCGCAGACATTTATTTTCCGATGTTATCAAATAGTAAAATTATATTACCAGTCATAGTTGCCAGTGTATTAATGGTTGCCAGTAATGGGAACCATTACTGGAACAGTTGTGGACCTTGTATAGGATATTTCTTGACCATGTGATGCTATGTCTTCCTCAATAATTAAAACCCAGATGGAGTTAAATGGAGACTCGACTTTTCAAGCAAGCCATCAGCAAGCGTGCCATCATCAAGTATACTCCATAGTTAAGATGAATAGAGTTCATCCGCCAACACCCCCTAATATGTCAAATTGGCTAGCAATATCTCACTGCTATTGCCAGTAGAATGTGATATCTAACGTTAATTCATATGTCACTTGCTTGTGAATAGCATGGACTGGAATACGCGTGGTTGTCAAACCCTCAGATCAAAATTTAAAAATATTACAAATTTGACAAAAACTGATCTCTCCACGCGGGTGTTATGAATTAAAATTCAAATTGAATTCAAACATCAAGTCAAAATTAAAATATATTCCCACCATAACTTTAGTTTCCCGATTCTTTCATATGGGTTGCAGTTAGTGATAATGGTTTATTCATGCGCACTTTTCGGTGAAATTTATTCATTGCAATTTACTATGCGGCAGTGTTATAGCAAACATTTTGGGATGATATGTAGTGATATTTAAAATTCGAGACTCCTTATAACACATAATAGCTGAATTACTGCAGAAGAAGTTATCTTATCATTACACTCAGAAATTGTTTTCAAAAAGACTTTTTTGCAATTCTTAAAATACTAACACTGACTCATGATATTAAACCCATTCAGAATTGGACACAATTTTTAATGCGTGTTGCTAAAGATTAATAAATTGATTCTGTTAGAACTACTTGGCGTTTTGGTGTGTTGAAAAAATTGTATATATTTTGGAGTGATCTTATACAATTTCGAAAAAATAAAATATCGCAGGCATCAAAAATTGCAAGATTGAGACTATGAGATGCACAATGAATAAACAAAGCCTTTTTGTGCCCTCTGAAAACGACCGCTCATTGCCGAAGCTCCATCATATTCCTGACCAACCATAAACTGCAAACCAATTCCCAAATTACGAATAGTCTCCATGAAAATAAGCGCAAGACTCTCGCCAGTAACGGGTATATACTGCAAAAAGTCATCTCTGTCTTATACTAGTAGATATGTCCGCTTCAATATATCAACAGCACAATGAATATTGGTCTATGCTAGCTATGACTAGTCGCGTCATTCAAAACAGAAAATAATTTAGCAGAATAAAATTTGGCAACAATTGAGCGACTATTAACTATGTGGTTGCAGGCTGAATTTCGTGCTGAATTTTCGGATTCAGATAACTTGAATTTTTTCCTGAAACCTCCAAGTGTCATGATTTTTTTGTTTCATCATATGAATGAAATTTCGATGTAAGCGTATATTAAAATAATTTTTTATCCATTCGATGACAGAAACATGGGAGGAGGTTCGAACTCCCTCTAATCCCCCACTCCCCCTTTAGAGTTTAGAATGAATTCTTAAATCTTTTTTATGGGCTTAAATGTTGTTCTAGAGTTAACCCTAAACGTTAATTTCTTTCTTTCTAGAATTCATCCTGAATTACCAGAGTTCGAAGTTCAACGACAAGTATTACTGCAAGATCATGTTAATCAACTATCTGGATATCAAGCGAGTTCAAACCTACAGTTTACGGAAAAGTGTTCTGATGCATGTTCGAATTTCGATGTAAAAAAATGTATGAAGAACACATTTCCAGTTCTTGAATGGCTTCCAAAATATTCAATAAAAAATTATTTAGTTGGTGATATTATTTCTGGAATAACAGTAGCCGTTATGCACATACCTCAAGGTATGGCGTACGGTCTACTAGCTGGTGTAACGCCAAGCGTAGGTTTATACATGGCAATTTTTCCAACATTAATTTACTGTATTTTTGGTACATCAAAGCATATATCGATGGGAACATTTGCTGTTATTTCGTTAATGACATTAAAAATAGTAGAAAAGCATGCAACTCCAGTTCTAGGAATAAGTGAAAATAGTACCCTAACAGATTCAGGAGGAGATATATCAACAGTATATACACCAATGCAGGTAGTAACTGCTACTTCATTCGTTATTGGAATTTTTCATTTATTGATGTTCGTGTTACGATTAGGAACGACGGCATCATTATTGAGTGAACCATTAACAAATGGTTTTACAACTGCAGCTGCTGTACATGTACTTATTAGTCAATTGAAAGATATTTTAGGTGTAAATATAGGGAGACATAAAGGTGCTTTTAAAATTATTTATGTAAGTATAGCAATAAGTTTTTATTTATTTGGATATTTTTTCTATACAGTTAGATAGTTGATTAGACGGTTCAGTTTAACCCAGATCTGGCTATGGTACTGATAGCCATCTTTTATGATGTATAATCTGATCGTTTATTATTTTGCTCTTATATACTACTTCCTGGAGCAACAGTTTATATCCTGCCAGCTGCGTTTTAAACACACATACGTGGTGAGAAGTGCTTAGTCTTATAGGCTTGCTAAAGGCTTATAAATTTGAATAACAAGTTTGATATCACGCTGCGAAACTCTTTTTTTTTTTAAATTAGTTTTCATATTTACCTTAAAATATTGAATGGCTCGTAAATTTCTTCCTTAATATTAACCAACCACTTAGTTCGCCTGATTTGTCACTGCAGCATATTGTAAGTTGAACTTAAAACCGAAGATAACCGCTCCGATAACTAAGCAGTTCAACATTCATCTCCTCTCAGTATTAATAGAAATATGAAAGCCGAAAAACTCTACTTGTGAGTATCTTCGGATAGTCCTACTTAGCTGCTTATTATAGTTATGTGATCCTGCTACAGAAAATCTTTTTATATTTATTTCAACAAGTAGCATTCTGTTCAACGCTAAATTTTTTATAGTAAACTTAAAGCAGCGGTAGTACCATACAAATTCCAGAGTTCCTTAAATACATTTGAAGAGATTGTAACTCTATATAGATAACTTTGATTGTATAAATTTAACTGTATAATATTAGTGTAGCAATTGTAAAATTTAAAGGATTTTTATTTGTGAATTTTATTTTTAGACTCTCAAAGATATATTTTTATCACTTGATGATACTAATGAAGCAACAGTTCTGACAGGATTGGTTGTCATTTTATTTATGGTAGTAATGAATGAGTTTGTTAAACCTTGGGCGGCGAAAAAATGTATATTTCCAATACCAGCAGAACTCTTGGCTGTCGTTGGCGGTACAATAATGTCATATGTAATGCAATTAGGACCAGTTTATAATATTCATTTAGTCGGTACAATACCAGTTGGGTAAGTTTAATGTAAAAATTTAAAAACTTTTTTTAATCTAAATAAAATTTTAAATCCATTTTAGTATTCCTAAACCACAACTACCACCAATGAAATTAGTTGCGGCTGTTGCAGTTGATTCAATTGGACTTACAATCGTTATCTATTCAGTTGTTATGTCAATGGGGTTACTCTTTGCAAAAAAACAAAAATATGAAATTCGTGCTAATCAAGAATTACTGGCATTAAGTTTTTCAAATTTAGTTGGATCCATGTTTTCATGCATTCCAATATCATGCGCTTTATCACGTTCAATTATTCAAGAACAAACTGGTGGCAAAACTCAAATCGCTTCTGTTGTGTCAGCCGGAATAATAATGGTTGTATTACTATGGATAGGACCATATTTCGAAGTGCTACCACGTTGTGTATTGGGTGGTGTAATCATAATCGCATTGAAAGGAATGTTTGTTCAAGTCGTACATTTAAAAAAATTCTTTAAAGAAGGAAAAATTGAAGGATTAGTTTGGGTTGTTACATTTTTCAGCGTTGTTATAATTGATATTGATGTTGGTTTATTATTAGGAATACTACTCTCAATAGCTGCGTTATACTTAAAAGGATGGAAGTCATATAGTTACTTATTAGGTTTAATTGAAAATACTGGAGTATATGTTGATTTAGGACATCATAAAAATGCTGTTGAAGTTTTAGGAACAAAAATATTTCGTTATGCTGGATCGATAAACTTTGCTTCGCGTGCAGATTTTAAAAAAGTGTTGTATAAAAAAATTAATCTTACCTTACAAATGATTCGAGCAGCCTCGTCAAATACAAATTTAACTGACGCAAATGGTTTTGATGGAATTCGTACTGTAATTGTTGATATTTCGTGTATAGCGCATATAGATGCAGCTGGTTGCAAAACATTGTCAGAAATACAAAGGGAAATGAAAACGCTTGGAGTTGCATTTTTCTTAGCGTGTCCTTCAGATAAGACATATAAATCTTTAGTACATGGAATGGCATTAGGCGAGGGACCGTTCTCTATATTTCCTACAATTCACGATGCAGTTTTGTTTTCGAAAGAAAAAGAAAAACAAGATGTTTAAAAAAAACAAAAATCACAACAGTGTAGCATAAAGTGCAAGTTTGACTTAAATCAATTATTCCATTATGTAAAATACGTTTCAGTGTTCTCGAAAAAATAAATTTATTTTTTTATTGAAAATATCTTGTTTTCAAATTAAAGGATTTGTAAAACTTATCAATTATCGCGGTGTTTATTTCTCTAAATAATACGACAATATTTACATCCTACCAGTGCCAATGACAACTTTCGCGTAGCAGAGCTAGATATAATGTACAAATTACACTGGTCAACAAAAAAAAAATTTTTTTTTTGGTTTTCTGTTCTCATGCTTAAATTCTGATTCTAAACATTGAAAAACACTTAAATATTTCATATTTAGTTCGTAAAGTTTGCTTTGGTCTTTTGGGGTTTAATACGAGAGAGCTCATACGATTACGATACGATATTCACTTTTAGACATTAATTTCTTGTTATTTTACATCTGTTTATCACAAATCTTGAATAAAAAAGACTCTTGTATCTAAAAAAATGTTTTCTAATTATAATTTACAGTGGAAGTGCAGAAAAAATATAAAAATCAGTAATTTTTGCCGAAAAATTGAAAAATCGCTCTAGTTTCTACAAAAGCAAACTTTAATCGGAAAAACAATTTTTTTCCTTATTTTTGTCGTAGGAGAAACCAAAATTTAACATGTAGCAGTCAGACCCAAAAATCGTGTTGACCAGTGTTATTTATATCTAGCCATTTCATCCATCACAAAAGCAAATTGTAAACCAAATGATCGAAGAACAGAAGATAAATTCGATCCCTTTATCATCTTTACCCATACAAGGTTGTACAACTGGTCCATTCCTGGCAGCCAGTAATGCAGCAATGGGCGAGTACTGGCAACCACGACTGGGCCATTAACATAATTTTACTGGATGATAACTTCGGACAATAAATGGTTGCCATTCTTCGGCCTGATACTGACAACCATGACTGAGTCGTTAAAAAAAATATACATTATTATCATATGTACTAAATTTAAATAAATTAAATACAAACTAATTTAAAATAAAATAATGACGGAAAAAATTCAAAACTCCCCATACAACTGGTTCAGTTGCAAGAATGGCTGAGTAATGGCAAACACCGCCCTGACTCCGCCATTAAAAAAAATATAAAATAATATTTTTTATACATAAATTTAAATAAATTATTTACAAAACAATTAAAATAAAATAGAAATGAAAATGAAAATAAATTAAAACATATACCAACCTTTTCTTTATTACCATAGTCTTCCAATCGACAAGGCGATAACTAAACTATATGTGAAATTTTTCAAACTATGTATTTCTAAAAGGGATAATACTCTAGTGAAATTTTAAAAAAAATGACAGATCGGCAAATTCATGGCTACAGTACTGGCCCAATACCAATAGCCAAGTAATATTTACCATTCATGGGCCAGTGCTTGGCCATTCAAAGGTAACAATATACTGGCTATTTTCTGTAAACCATAGATCGGCCGATGATTGGTTCTAGTATTGGCCCAGTAACAATAGCCAAGTACTGTTAACCATTAATGGACCAGTGCTTGGCCGTATGTCAATGTCTGGCAAAACCTACTTGGGTAAGAGACGCTATACATATAACTTATATTTTATCATACAGTGGTGCTAATATGAACGGTTTGTGGTGATGCTTCGAACTAAATTTTTAAAAGAAGATTGCCTTGATTTTCGTTTTTTGTTCATAATAATTTTTTTTGTTTTTAAAAAAATAGATTTAAGAAATTTGTCTTATTAAAATGTTGGTTTTTTCTAATTTGAATTAATTTTTTGTTAATAATAATTAATTAAATAATTTAAAATAATTGGTGTAAATTGTTAATGTTACGAAATATAAATAATTATGTACAGTAAATAATTATGTACACTAAACATGTTGTTCCGCCAATAATTATGTACTAAATTTTAAATGTACATCTACTAATTAAAGTATAAAACTATTTCAAGAATTGTTGTTTTATTAAGTGCTGTAACAACATCGATTTTAATATTAATGAATATGAGGAAATTGTTAGAAGTTAATTAATATAAGAAAGAACAACTAAACGGGCAGAATTTAATATAGAACACGCAGTAATATATATGGTTCACTAACGAAGAATTTCCATATAAATAGTGAACCCGACGTGATAGAAATCATCGACGTGTATAACGTCGCAACGATAGAAATCAGCGACGTCTATAACGTCGCAACGATAGGAATCATCGACGTGCACTAGCGTCGCAACGTGAGGGTCATCGACGTGTACTAACGTCGCAACAGAATTACCATAAAAGTTAAGGCAATTTATTTAAAAAAAAAACTAAATATAGATTTTTTTATTCTAAAATTTTTCTTATACATTTTTGATTGTTTGATTTTATATTTATTTTGGTTATTTGAATTTCGCAATATATTTTAAAAAATTTTGAATATATATAAAGTCGCGGGGAGCATCACCAACGAATGCTTTCTCACCAGTGGAAGAACAGAGCACTTCCACACAATTTCTAACGTTGGCAAAAGCTGAGCTGGATGCTTATGCTCAACGTTATCACGAAAACAAGCAAAATTTCGGTAATGCAGCACTGTTTCCACCTAAACCAATCCCTGACCAACTTCCACCCACTCCATGGGACTTACCAAATAATACCAGGGAAGTACATGGAGTAAATTTTCGTGTTTCCCAAGCTCCTCCTTTCGAGCAAAATACCTTTCTTTGGTTTAAGACATTGGAAATGCAGTTTCAAACTTGGGGTATTAAGAGTGAAAATACCAAATGTATGTACGCATATGGCGCTATTGATCCACGTTTACACAATCGTCTTATGCCAATCCTCATGAAGGAACCTGGTGTAAACCCTTATACTACATTCAAAGAGGATGTTATTAGAAGTTTAGGTGAAAGTGATAAGACTAAGATACACAACATCCTGCATAAATTATCCATTGGTGACAAAAAACCGTCACAACTTTTGACCGAATTCCAATTAAACGGTGCAGATATTGGGGATAAAGTAGTGAAGCAATTGTGGATGACCAGATCACCGGAAAACATTCAACTCATATTAGCATCATTTGAAAACGATCTTCCTTTAAATCGGTTAGAATAGCTGAACGTGCGGACAACTTGATGGAAACATTGACTCATCGGCAGGTTTTCAATGTTAATTCAGCATTAACATCCACATTTGCAGAAAATATGAATCCAAATCAATTTAATCAGGAATTTTCTCGACTGCAGACGAACTTCCAAAATATGATGGACAGCTTCAAAACGCAAATGTTGAGTCAAGTTCACTCTATTGTTTCTGCTGGCAACAAGTCGCGCTCTATTAGAAGAAATTCTTATAGGGGCAATAGATCCCGCACTAGGTCGAAGTCACAAAACCGCCAAGGGGGTTTTGTCACTTCGGACCTATGTTTTTACCATTCTCGTTTTGGTGATAAGGCGTTACATTGTATATCCGGATGCAAGTTTCACCAAACATTTGTATCACAAAATTCTCTCGTAACAAAAAACGATTAAACGATTGCCAATATGAAGTCAGTAGTATTGGTGATCGTCAAGTCAATCGTCTTTCAGTTTTTGATGTTAACTCAAGATTCAATTTTTTAATTGATACAGGTGCTGACGTTTCTGTCATTCCTAGGTCAATGGTTAAGACGAGACCAGCTACTAATTCGGTTTTTAATTTATTTGCGGCAAACGACACTCGCATTTTGGCCTATGGTACACAAACTCTGCATCTCAACATAGGCCTTCGCAGAAATTTTTCTTGGGAATTTATTGTTGCCGATGTATCAATACCTATTATTGGTTCAGACTTTCTGAAACATTCGGGACTACTGGTTGATATACAGAGACAGAGGCTCATAGATCCATTAGCCTCTCTGTTTTCAATTGGTAGTATCTCAAATTCTACTGAACCTTCGGTCTTTCTGGTCGACAAGACGAATAAATTTTCGATTATACCAGCACAAATTGTAAAAATCTTTAACAAATTTCCTGGAATTGCAAATCCAAATTTCCGTCCAAGTAGTGTAAAACATAATGTAACACATAAACTCGAGACAGTTGGTAAACCTGTATCTTGTATAACTCGTCGTTTAGCTCCTGACAAGCTTAAAATAGCGAAAGCTGAGTTTGAAAAGATGGTGCAAATGGGTATTTGTAGGCCCAGCAGTAGTTCTTGGTCCAGTCCGTTACACCTAGTCCAAAAAAAGAATGGAGAATGGTGTCCCTGTGGTGACTATCGAGCTCCAAATAGGATTACAGTTCCTGATCGATATTCCATTCCTCACCTCCAAGATTTTTCGCATCAGTTGGAGGGATGCACATTTTTTTCGTCCCTTGATCTTGTTCAGGCATACCATCAAATTCCAATATGTCCGGAGGAACCGCTAAAACCGCTATCTCTACACTTTTCGGTCCTTTTGGTCTTTTCGGATTGCTGCTCAATCGTTCCAAAGATTGATGCACTCCGTTTTAACCGGATTCAATTTTTGCTTCGTTTAACTGCATGATGTACTTGTAGCATCAAAAAATCTAGAGGAGCATCTTATCCACCTCCAAATGGTTTTTTAAAGATTCTATGAAAATAGTCTCATTATTAATCCAGATACATGCGTTTTTGCGAAATCTGAGATTAAATTCTTAGGTCATGTGGTTAATGAACAAGGCATTTTGCCAGATCGTGAACGTGTTCAAGTCATAAAAGACTTTGAACGTCCCACTACAGTTAAGCAGCTTAAAAGATTCTTAGGAATGCTTAATTTTTATAGACGATTCTTACCAGCTGCAGCAGCTGACCAAATTTTACTTAACGACTTCTTGAAAGGATACAAGAAGAACAGTAAAATTCCTGTCACTTGGACCACTGAGTCCATCAATGCCTTTCAAAATTGCAAAGATAAGTTGTGCAATGCCAGCCTTCTTGCTCATCCGTCATCTTCTGCTCGACTAGCAATTATGGTCGATGCATCTGATACAGCGATAGGAGCCGTAGTGCAGCAATTTGTTGAAGAAACCTGGCAACCGATTAGTTTCTTATCGGTACGTCTTAACGATGCCCAAATTAAATATAGCGCTTATGATCGAGAACTTCTCGCAGCGTATTCTGGCATCAAGCATTTCAGGTATCTTCTGGAAGGTCGTGAATTTACACTATTTACTGACTATAAACCTCTAATTTTTGCTTTTAAACAAAATCTTGAAAAAGCATCTCCCCGTCAATTTCGACACCTGGATTTCATTGGGCAATTTACCACTGATATCCAGCATATTTCTGGTAACGACAATGTCGTAGCCGACGCGTTATCACGTATAAATCAAATCCTCATTCCTGAGAAAATTGATTATGCTGCAATCGCGGATTCCCAAACCAATGACGAGGAATCGTTAACATTACTTCAAAGCAACACAACTTTGAAGTTTACTGCTTTTCCAGTTACTTTCAATGAAAGTAAACTGATTTATTTTGACACAACTACAACTATGCGCAGGCCATTTATTCCTGTAGCTTTTCGTCAAAGTGTTTTTGATGCATTTCATAGTCTTTCGCATCCTGGTGTTAAAGCTTCAACCAATCTTCTCACAAAACACGTAATTTGGCCGTCTATAAAAAAAGACGTTAGAAATATGGCTCAACAATGCATAGCGTGTCAAAAGTCCAAGGTTTCTCGACTCACTGAGTCACCCCTTGGCAATATTAAAACAAATTCACCTCGATATCATTGGTCCTTTATCAATATCGGAGAATCAACGATATTGTGTAACTTTAATAGATCGTTATACGCGGTGGCCTGAAGCAATTCCTGTTCCAGACATAACAGCTACTGACAGCTACTAACAGTTGCTTTCGCTGTTTACAATACATGGATTTCAAGATTAGGTGTTCCAGAATCAATTATAACTGATCAAGGAACCCAATTTGAATCTGAATTGTTCACTGAACTTTCCAATCTATTAGGTTTCAAACGATGTAGAACTACATCATACAATCCGAAATGTAACGGCATGATAGAAAGGTGGCATCGTACGATTAAATCTGCAACTATGTGTTACAATCGTACAGATTGGACAACAATACTGCCTTGTGATGAACTACAAACTACTTCAGCGGAACTAACTTATGGAAACTGGATACGAATTCCGGGGTAGTTTCTAAATTCTTCTACAAATTCATTCGTTCCCCAATCCGAGTTCGTCAAAAAGTTGAGAGAACATTTCGATGAAATTGGACCTAAACCAGCGTCTGCACACGTGACGTCTTCTTCCTTTGTGAGCAAAGATCTCCAAACTTGCTCACACGTCCTCTTACGTACCGATGCTGTAAGGAAATCTTTACAACCTCCTTACACCGGCCCATTCAAAGTTTTAAGTCGTAATAACAAAAATTTCGATTTGGAAATTAATGGCAAAACAGCCAAGATTTCAATCGACAGACTTAAACCCTATTATCAGGAAAATTCTGGCGAAGAACAATACAGTTCTCTTTAATTCTTATACATTTTCAAAATACACACTGAAACGGTTATCTACAACTGATCATTCTGATCCTACTATGGATCACAATCTCAACTTTTCGGCTAACCTGATACCATCAGATATTAAGGGTACGAATCAACAAGATTCAGCTCTACCCAAAAAGCCAACCAAAAAGGTTACTTTTAATGATCAGTCTCAAATCATTCCTCCCTTAAGAACTTCAAAATCTGGAAGGACGATCAAAACTCCAAAAAAATTACTAGATTATATCAGCATACGCTTCGATAATCTAGCAAAATCCTTTCCTTCCAGTATGATTTTGAAGGATGTAGTGGATCTGTTTTGAACTTTAGCTAAAATCGTGATCCGTGTCAATTTTTCTCATATCTTTTTTCCACAATCCAGCAATTTTATGTAAATATTTAAAAAATCTCTATCCGTACCAACATTTTTCATTTCGTGTCTTCTGCGAAGCCACTGGTGGGGGAGTATTTGTGGTGATGCTTCGAACTAAATTTTTTAAAGAAGATTGCCTTGATTTTCGTTTTTTGTTCATAATAATTTTTTTTGTTTTAAAAAAAATAGATTTAAGAAATTTGTCTTATTAAACTGTTGGTTTTTTCTAATTTGAATTAATTTTTTGTTAATAATAATTAATTAAATAATTTAAAATAATTGGTGTAAATTGTTAATGTTACGAAATATAAATAATTATGTACAGTAAATAATTATGTACACTAAACATGTTGTTCCACCAATGATTATATACTAAATTTTAAATGTACATCTACTAATTAAAGTATAAAACTATTTCAAAAAATGTTGTTTTATTAAGTGCTGTAACAACATCGATTTTAATATTAATGAATATGAGGAAATTGTTAGAAGGAAATTAATATAAGAAAGAACAACTAAACGGGCAGAATTTAATATAGAACACGCAGTAATATATATGGTTCACTAACGAAGCATTTCCATAGGTTTTATTTAACATGAAAGGCAAATCGCCTGTCAAACATTATATCAGTCGCATAATATATATTACACAAATATTATGATTTTTTAAATAAAATTTTGAAGTATAACAAATTGTTTTAAGACTCAATATAAACCGATCAGGTAAAGAAAACAAGAATATATGCTACACATCGTGAGCACTATCCTATCCTATAAACAATATTTCATCATTATAAATACGGTTAAGAATAGATTTTGGTGTTGTAAATAATTTACTTATCAAATTGGTGACCCAGACGTGATCGTAAGAAACAACAGCAATTTCACGAATTCAAAAATGAAATATGATTCCATTGAACTTCAAAACCAACAAAAACGGGGTGAGCACATTTTACGCTTGCTGTTTTATACTCCTACAATTTTGGTTTTGTGTGGAAAGTTTTAGTGTTGTGTTAATACACTATGAATATTATTATTATCATTATTCCTGGTTGCTGCATATTATACCATTGACAAATGACAGGCATGAACCTAAATGCAATCTCAATTGTAATTATTGTAATCGCAATTTGAAAATTCCACTGACACACTCAAACACGATTTTAGAATTATGCAATATTAGGCTTAAAACGTAATTTTGTTCTGAAAAATATAAATCGTCGATCAATTCTATCAATTTTAGGTTAATTATTGAAAAAAAGATTAGACGAATGTGCTCGCCATATTCCAAATAACGCAATATAATACGATATCGTTCACCCATCACAATCATCAAACAAAATTTCACCATATGCTTGAGATAACAGAGCCATCGGTTTCTTCTGGGTATCGAAGGCTTTCTCTTAAGAAATCAAAATTGCCAGGTGGTTCCCTAGTTGGTCGAGCACGCTAATGCACCCTGCTGCTAAATCGATTGCGTGAAGGTTCTTTCGATAAGCCTCTTTACAAGAAATTTAGAACACAAAGGAACCACGTTCGTGTGCCTTAAATACCATGTAAGGGTGCACTGCCCGGTTGTGTGAAAACACAATTAAATTATAACAAAATGTTTTAACATTAAAAAATTTTAAATTCAGTTACATCCTTAATCTCCATAATCCCAACATTCCTTCGATGTCGCCAGACACTAAAAATCCCAAATCCAAACTATTTATTATTTTTAACATAACAATAAAACCCAAATTTCCATTCTTATAACATCCATAATCCTTACCTTCTTTTGATGTCGCCAGACATCATAAATCCTATCAAAACACCAAATACATTTCTACCATCATTCAAAAACTTTCCGTAAGAAAAAATCCAATTTATTAACCCAAAATAACTAATCCATTCCCTTTTCCTATTTAAAAAAAACAAATGTTTTATTACCAAATCCAAAATCCAAAATTTCCAAAAAAATATAAAAACACCCAAAAATATCCCTTCCTTAAAACAACTGAAATTATAAAAAATATAAAAACGAATAAAAACAAAAAAAAAACAACGATCTCAAAAATATAATTTATCCGATCAATCAGTAATCTTAAGACCATCATTCCAAAAACATCCTTTTCCTCCAAATCCAAATACAATTTAAAATAAAACCAATCCATCAAATAAAATCAATCCACAACTTTTCTAATAGTGACTAGTTTTAATTTTTTAGTGTAAGTGAATTTAAATAAATCGAAATAAAAAATATAAATAAGTTAAACAAAATATTATAAGTTAAGTGACAAAAAAAATAAATAAATAATCTAAAATTACAATATATATCGTGTGCTAGCGTTTTATTCATAAGTGGAAGTGAGTGCCCTTTAGGAATCTACATCACACATCCACCACCGTATCCAGAACAGCCCTGTCATAACCCTTCCCTTAATACGTTTACGTTAGCACATCATATTAAAAAAACTACAAGCTATAACAAATTTGTAACCACTCACCCAACAAACGAACTTTGAAGCGAGGTATCCAAGCATTCCTGCCCTGTTGCAGTTGATGAGGCGATGGTTAGAAATATTTGGACCCTTTAATTGGGCTGCCCTGACCTTTACAATAATATCATATTTCCCCATACTAATAAAGCTCGAATACTCTCAACCATTGATTTTGAATTATTTATTTATACACAGTTCTTCTCACAATGATGTTGAAATTACATCAATGAATTTAAAGATAGTAGCATTTGTCATTGTTACTAATATATTAACCAAACATTTGAGCGTTTTAGGTCTTTGGTTTAAATTAAACAAACAAAACCGTTTGATTCAACTACTCACAATCCCACACCTTAAAATCAACAACTCGAAGCAATCTCCTCCAATTAAATAAAATAACTATAAAAAATGTCCATGGCACGAGCCAAGAAAAAGTCAACATAAATTTTTTTATCAAATTGTTTATTTCGTATTTTTGTAAATACTTTTTAGTTTTCCACAATCTTGCAAAAATTAATGGAAATCAAAAAGAATGTAATACGAACTTCCTGGAACTGTCAGACGTACTTCGAAATATTTTAAATAATTGTGTTTGTGTTTAAAAACAAGTGGGTTGTTTAAAACAGTATACATAAATTTTCGAATAACTCTATAGTATATTACTAGGTACTAGGTACAAAGAACGGAAAATAGAAGGACAACTGACACAGAACATCTTGCCCATTACAGGACAGGACGAAAGGAGGAAGTCTGGCTAAATTCGTCCAGAGAATCATAACAAAAAACAAAAGGTGAAATAACAGCCTGGTTTGGACCCAAATCACGAGATAAAGACTTTTAGGGTCTAACGGTTGAGCTAGTCGAGCCAGACACAAAAATTAAAGCCGAGGACCGAATGAAGGTGGAAGATGCAATTTATAAGAAAAATTGTAGGAACTCTTCGGATAATGGAAGAAAAAAATGACAACTAGAGGGATACATAACATGTACGTATTTGTGCTTTGGAATGGTATATTTCACGTTGTCTGGAATAATGGCCGTCAGTTCGTAAAACGCGTTACCAACTATAACCAGATAACTGTGACCTTCATGAATTTTGGAGCTAATTAAAACAAGGTTTCGGAAGAAGATGTCACAGGTGTCAAAAGCACGTTTCCGGGAACGCAAATTGTAGCGAGCCACGTTTTGCACAAAAGATTCAGCGGTCAGATTTTTAATTGGAGAGCGAATTCCGGATAATTGATCTGGACGAGCAAAGGTTTCCACACTCTCGTGCAGAAAATTTAAGCGCCGCAGCAAAGGGGAGGACGTATCCCGGTATCATGACCCAGCAAGCACACAGCAATAAACTGGGGCTTGTGCTAACGATATGCGTACTTTGTGCTACCGTTATTATGCCATCAAATGATGCCCTAAACTACAGGTACCATAATATCGAACCGCTGTTGTACCACTGTTATGCTACCATTGCGCTACCATGTTGTACTACTAAGACGAGGTCGTACAGCGATGTTTGTGGTACTGATATGCTACCCAAAAGGAAATAAAACAATATTAAATCCGAGCTCCCGATAATCCGAAAGTGGAATATGGCTTCTTGTAACGGCGGCTATGTGTCCCGTAAATAAAATGTGTTTACTATTACATTTTTCTAGGCTTACCCCGGATTCGATCCCCAGACCATGTCGTACAAGGCAGCAACTTTAACAATTCTTCTATTTAAAATTATTGGTTACATGCTGTGTTTGCGGATAGTTTGATGCTTAAATTTTTGAGAATGCAAAAACATTGTTTTATGAAAAAGTCATGAATACAAATAATTTATTGGCATATAAACATTTACATATGAAAATATATATTTATATCAAATTATATAAAACATTTAAAATATCTGATTTCCACGTGTTTAAATCAACAGTTTTATAGCAGCAGGGTGGTACAACAGCCGACCGGGTATAGATGAACGCAGTTTTATCTCTTGATATTTTTCCAGATAGATTGCCAGACAGCGTCTTTCAAATTCCAGCTCGCTTTATATAACTGACTTAGAATTCCGTCTATTTGGAAAGGAGATATGCATCTTTCTTGGTGACGGTATTGACTTTACGGGAGTCTCAACACAGATGCACTATGCAATATTTGCGTACCAAGATCATGGGTGAGCCAAGGACTGACACTTTCTTCGATGACACCCAGCGCATGCGATCCAGATCATCTCCCATGATTTTATCTACCGCTGGTGATATGGAATAGAATCTAAGGAAGATGCAAATAAGTCATGATCTAATAACTTAAAAGTTTTGTAAAAATCAATACCCAAATACAAATCCTGGGGAGAAGCAATGACATAATACACAAGGGACTTATTACGACACAACACAACATTGGGAGTGAGACATTCAAAACCTTTTTGGCTAGTACCATCTGCAGTTTTGATTTAGGTTGTTCAGCGAGTAAGAAGATGTAGAGTATGTAACATTTTTTTGGGCGAACGCAACACTGTCTAACAATCCAATCCGTGTTTAATTCAATAGCTCAACCTTGGCATGGTACTTTACTTCATTTGGAAGCGTAAACTGTAATGGTGAACTGGGTCTATTGAAAAACCAATAGAACAGTACAAAATAACAGTACAAAATAACTGAGTTGTGCGCGAATTTCGCTTATCAATCAGATCGGACACAAGGAAAAAGGGACCAAAAAGGAGACTCTGACGGCCCTCCAGGTCGAAAAAATCGCAACCGTCACGAACACCCCATTTACAAATAATAGATCGGTGAAACATTAAGTTGAACCCAAACAAAATGCTAAATGATGTATAATAAAGATAAATAACTCACCCCCATGATGGTAACGGATCCCACTCCTCATTCCCTGGATGATTAGCTGATAATCTCCCCCAGGTTAAATGTTGTATAATTGATTGTAAAAATATATAGTTGTCGAACCAAGCGATGGTGGATAAACGTTGAGTAATTGTAGAAATATATAATTGTTGAATCACGGTATTGAGGAGGAAAGTAGAGTAATTGTAGAAATATATGACTGTTGAATCGAGCAATTGTGGATGAAGGTTGAAGTGTTATACGTAAAAAGATGCATATAACTGTTGAAACAAGAGAATGTGGATGAAAGTTGATTGATTGTAAAATTATATAACTGTTGAATCAAGTGAAGGTGGATGAATGCTGAAAAATTCCACGTAAAAACATATACTGTGGAATCAAGCGAACGTGGTTGAATGTCGAATAAATGTATGAAATATGTATGATTGTCGAATCAAGCGCATGTGGTTCAAGGTTGAATAATTCATCGTACCGATATATAACTGTTGAATCAAGTTAATTATTGTTAATCTTTACAAAAATCTATTCACAAAATTTTTCTACTGATATTTTATGTGAGCCAGTTTGGTCTTGCTTCACACTTATACTTGTATCCGCGACGGTACAAATTCCAGTAGTCCGTTTGTATGGTTATGTGGTGCAGGGTTAAATGTTTGACCTTATAACTTCAACGAGTAAAAGTACCCCGTTGACTCACTATGGTCAATTATTATGGATGTTAATAATGCGCTAATATTAATTCACTCATTAGTTATCTGACCATTTGACAGAACAAACAAATAATATTTTTCTAATGATTGTTTTAATCTTTAAATTTTATTGAACTAAATACATTTTTATTTTTGATCTTCGCGAAGGAATAATTATTGATGACAACTCGTCAGAAGATGTCAAAAAAATTCAATAATCTACAATCTATAGAAGGATTCGAGTATTTATAGTTGATGAAGACATATAACCCGATTTCGCCGATTGAAATGCGTTCTAATTATATGCCTTCATCAACCATATACACTAGGGATGAGCATCGAGACAAAAACATCGATGTTTACCATCGAATAAACATCGGGAGCCCAACATCGATGGTCGTGAAACATCGACCTCAAAACATCGATGTTTTTGAGTATTCATTCCCCAAAAAGTAAAAAACCACACAAACAAATATTAAGGATAACATAAGTATTTTTCTTTACAAAAAAAACAGTATTTTTTATTCCCACATTTTCTCTGGCACAGAATTTAAAAATAAAATCTTAGAAGGCAACTTCCCCTCTAAACGATTTCTTGTTCTCGATATTATCTGGCCAGCTTTAGAAAATAATCTTTCAGAGGGAACGGAAGTTTCTGCAACAGCCAGATATTCAATTACAACTCCCGATAAATTTGGGTAGGTTGGTTTTAAATCCCTCCAGAAAGACAGAGGATCTTGTTGACATTTTTTGACATTTAGAAAAATGTGTTTGCAATAGCTGTATTGTTGGTAATTACACAACACATTTTCTCTTCAAAAAAACCTTATTAATATAAATTAAAAACTAAAATACACAATTGTTGTTATATATACTTTATACTAATAAATATTTAAATTTATTATTATAAGGTTGGCTACAAGTAGTAAACGTCAAATAAAAACGCTGTAAATCAACAATGCGTTCACAAATTTGACAACTGCTAACTCTCAACTGTTGAGAGCTTGAAGTTAGCTGCTTACGTCGGGTGAACGCACCCAATACTATCAAGTTCGAAAAAAAAAACATCGATAGCCAAACATCGACACATAACCATCGATGGTGAAAAAACATCGACACTGTAACATCGATGGTAAATACATCGAACATCGGGCCCCTACCATCGATGTTTATCAAACATCGACCATCGATGCTCATCCCTAATATACACCCACCAAAGAAAAAGTTGCAGTTTGTTTAATTTACATTTGTTTTTGTTTGTTTGATGCATTTCACCATAACAAAACATGGAAGAGATGGTTTTAGAACGAAATTATTTGCGAATACGCCAGAAACAACGCACTCGAAGAGTTGACCTGCACAGTTTATTTGGTATTTCCATATAGCATTAATGAATATTCGGGACCTGGCAGCTAAGTATTCTTGAAGTCGCTGATTACGGGACTCTAACAGAAGGACAGGTCGAGTTATCACGCTACTCGGATATCGTTTGAGAATGGTTATTGGCGGTTTCGTTTCCGTTGTGTTTGTCGAAAGGTTAAGCGTGGTTGATTCCACGGGAGAAGGAGTTTCTATCACAGTATCTTCATCGGGGAAAGTTAATGCATCGTTGGTTTTTAGAACTGGCGGAGTAGTATTGGATTTTAAAATTTGAAGGGGTATCTTTGAGTTTGGAGGAGTTTGAAATTTGAAGATAAGACCAACCTCTTTACAAGAAAATTTAAAAAAAAAGCAATATAAACTTGCTCGCCTATCTCAAACATCACCCAGATTCTCAAGAAGGATGGACTGTCATAGTCATACCACAAGCCACCCTAAATTAAAATTTCTTTAGCCCTGTATAATAATCACTACATATAAATTATAAAAAAAACTGTAGATAAAACAAAAATCTTTCAACTCACCACAACCTTTATTTCATTCCTTTCTGTAACGATGTTGCTGTCTTTGCGATTATCCACCAGCCGGTATCAAAATGCCACAAAGATAGGTTCAATGATGGTTTCTCTCATTAATTTTTCCTCTGGTTTTATTGTAAAAGAAAAAACAAATGCCATGAACTTCACTGTAACAAATTTCTTTTATTTACATAATCATTTCCTTTCAATTCAAGATTGTATTGAAATTTTTATATTTTAGACATTTTATACAAGATTATCACATAAATTAGGTTTTTTTTATTTAAGCAAAAATTTGTTTGTTTGTTGTCTTAGACCGAATTGTTTCCTTTATAAACTTTTTAATTTTGACCAAAATATTTCCTTCAACTCTTTATTTTTAACCGAAATATTTCCTATAAATTTTTAATCCAGACCGAAAAAATCGTTAAATTCTTAATTTAGACCGAAAATTTTTCGAATCAATTGCAATATCTGCTTCCACTGTCCAAATCACACATTATCACCATCACCAACCAACTAACTCAAGTTTTAAAAACCAACTCCATTTTTTAAAAAGATTTTCAAAACAAATATAACAAAAAAAATAGGTAGATTTTTATATGAAATCTACCTAAAACAATATACAAAAAACACTTTTTATATTTAATTTTTATTTTTCCATAATTATGCAAAACTGACTATAAAATAAAAAGAATATGAGACTGTCTTCCCGGGAGTGTCAAATTTACTTTAAATAATTGTGTTTGTTTTTACGAACAAGTGGGTTGAGAAGTTTTTGAACACGTTTGCATACATTTTCGAATAACGCTATAGTAGGTACAGAGAACGGAAAATGGAAGTACGGCTGACACAGAAAATCTTGCCCATTACAAATTCTAATTTCGTTTCAGCATTTTATACAAAGCTCATATTTTCTAGACGGTTTTGATTTCTGTCATTCGAGTCCTTATTATTCCATATTGATTAAAAATTATAATTTTTTTATTCTATTTTCCTGATCAATCAATCGCTATGAAGTTTATGAATGTGCAATTGAGTCGTTATTTATGTGTCATGCATAGAGAAATGAGACTAATAACATTTTCATGATGATTAAAACAAGGGTGTGGTTCAATGAAAATAGTATTTCGTGTATGTTGAATGACATTTTTATTTTGAAAACTTCGGGTAGTTAAATTTCAAACAATAATATAAATTTAAAACAAATAAATAACATTTATTAAAATCACAACATGTTAAACATTCTATAAAAATATTAATTAGAATAATAATAGTAAGTTTTTTTTTATAATAATTAAAATAAATAATTTAATTATTTAATTGTGTTTTTTTTATTTTTATTTAATTTTCTTACAGAAATTAATATTTTGAATGTACAATAATATAATTAATAGAAAATTATATTATTTCTTTTTTTAAAAATTGGCATTTAATTTTTACATTATTTGAATTTATCAGTTTTTTTAAACATAACTTTTAAATTTGTTTTAACTAAAATTTAATTGCTAACTATGTTAAAGTAATTATAAACATTTATTAGTAAAATTTATTGTAATTGTTTGTTTTAAATTTAATTACACGTGCCATAGTAAAAGATGATTTGTACTGTCTTCTCTCCCAGCTATTTCACTCATCAAATTGGTACCAGAACTACGGAAATCTTCATAACCATCACCACCAGAAATGACTAATAGTTTGGATTGATCTTTCTTTTGTTTTCCATTAGTTGATATTCTATAAAAATAAAAATAATTATTTTCAAAAATCACTAATTTTTGAATCCTTTTATAAAACATCAAGTTACCTTTTGAAAGTAGTTCCTTTGCTTAATTTATCATCACATTTTTCATTTTCAACATATGTTAAAAATCTAACATGTCCAGTATGTCCATGTGGTATACCTGTTACAATCGGTGAGTAACTTAAACCACTATTATTTTTATTTTGACTAGAAATTGTTAATAAAACACCAGCACTTGTGCCAACCCATATTAAATCTTTGCATGCTAATAGTGAGGTCACACGTAAACACGCGGCCTTATGTTGTCTTATTATATCATCACAATTTGATAACATCTTATTAACAGATGGTGCTAAATTTACTTCAAATAATAATTCATAAGTATTGGAATGAAAACATTTTATGATTGCTGAATTTTGTATTGAGATCCATACAAGATTAAGCGACACAGTCATATTTGTTATTGGTTTTGAATCATTTGATATTTGAATATGATTTTCTATCTAAATTTTAACATGGAGAAAAATGTTTGAATTTATTCGTTGTTAAGATAATTTTTGGAGTTTAGTTTAACACACACTTCTTCCACATCTTTTAACTTATTTATACTAATATCAATAATTTGACTTTTCGTTTTAAAAAAAGTGTGTGTTAACTTATATCTTTCAACGTCGTCTTTTAACTTTGAAAGAGATAGAACATTAGTTATCATACATAACAGCGAACAGAAAAAGGATCATTTTCCATTTTTCAAAGATAACTTTAGCCAACGAAAAAGTTCTCGATTAATAATAATAAATAATTTTAAAAAGACAAACATGCGTCATAATTAATATGTTTTGTCTCTTTCAAAATTAAAAGATTAAAACGAAAGATAGATGGATGGGTTTGTTAAATGAAAGCTTACTTGTAATGTTGATATATTTAATACTTTTATTATACCCTGTATGGCACACCACAGTCTACCTTGCACATTCAGTAATTTCGTTACAGGACTTGTTACAGTTCCAATGGATATGTTTAACGGAGAATTTGTGTTCCAACCACCTGAAAAAAATTAGTTGCATAATTAAAATATTTCTAAGAGGTATTTTTCTATCTTACATTGATCACGAAAATATATGCATACGTCACCATTTGCTAGTGAAACAAATACCCGATTCTCCAAATATCTGAAATCATTGGTAAAAAGATAATTTTTGATATAATGATTTTTAAGAATTTATTTTCAACAAGTCGCTATCGTGTTTTAAAGTTAATTTATTGTTTCAAATCTTTGTCAGCCATTTGCATGGTTATCCAAGCAGCATTCTGTTCATGCATAACCTATTATGATCTTGCCTGATCAGGGTGTAATAGGGTAAGCCCTTATATAGTGTTCAAATTTGAGCTATATAAGAAACCATATATGAATTGTTACGAAGCTGTCGTTCCCGTAAAAATTCATTTGTCCGGAAAAACATTCTGTTACATGAATCAGCGCGATCAATACAACTTATCGACTTTTTAGTCATATCTTTTCAACCCTGTTTGCAATGATTTTTTTTTCATTAATTGCTGTCTCATTTTGATATGTTGTTGATTCATAATTTTTTTTATATATCTCTTTGGACATTTGTTATTTTTTAGTCAGTCAGGAGAACTTTATTGCCAAAAAAACTTGGTTTTATTGTAGGCTATAACAATTACATGTGTTATCATCTTCTGTTTTAGTTTAAATTTGAAGTATTATTTAATTATTTAGCAAAAGTTATTGAGAAAAAATTTAGAATAATTAATTGTTAGGTTAATTGAATTGTGAAGCGATAACAGAAAGATTGAAAAAGAAAGCTCTGTATTATTACCCATGATTAAAATTCTTTAAATGTTTATGTAAAAATTTAAATAAACATGTTTTTTTAAATTAATTACATATAGGGTGGGCCATTTAAAGTTTTAAATTTGAATCGACTATAAAAAAAAACTACTTATGATTTTTTCAAATTTCTGGTTTTATTGGAAAGGTTGAACTTTGTCATTTTATAATGGAACACAATATAATGGAACACAATATCATTCGTGACTGGCTCGGCTCGTACCTCATCCGATCAACCCAATTTTTCAGTACATTTTCGATTGTTTCGGGTCGATTCTCTTCAATGGCAACTTCGATTTGATGTTTCAACGCTTCAATTGTCTCTGGATGCTTTGCGTAACATTTATTCTTAATGTCTCTCCACAGAAAATAATCCAAAGGGCTCAAATCACAGCTCCGAGGTGGCCGCCATTGACATCAAAATTTCGGCTGATTATTCGATTTTCAAAAACAGTGCATAAAATATCGATGGTTGCGTTGGCTGTGTGACATACGCCCCCGTCTTGTTGAAACCATATGTCGTCCATGTCATTCTCTTCAATTGAATGTCATTCTCTTGACAATCGAAAATGTACTGAAAAATTGAATTGATCGGTTGAGGTACTGCCGAGCCAGGCGTGGTGGTCATATGAATGAAGTTGTGTTCCATTATTAAATGACAAAATTCAAACTTTCCAATAAAACCAGAAATTTGAAAAAATTACAGGTAGTTTTTTTTTATAGCCGATTCAAATTTAAAACTTTAAATGGCCCACCCTTTATGTTATGTCGAAATATGAATCATGCATGATTGAAAAAAAAAACAAATATAATCCATGTTGATAGTTTAAAATTTTTTAAATGTAAATGTAATAATTTACTTAAATAAGTTTAAAAAGAAAAAAAAATTACAAATTGGCGATTTGGATTGAGAATGATAATCTTATTGTTACGATTACAGAAAAATCTAGAATATTACAGTTTCTTCCAGTAAAATCTAATCACAACAAAACGTAACAACAAATGAATGAATAGTGTTGTTGTTGTATTTCGTAGAACTTGGGTCGACAATGAATAAAATTGAATGATTTTATGAATCAAATCAGCATAACGTAAATTAATTGAATATTCTACTATTTTCTCAAGGTTTCTAGAATGTGACCTCGAATTGTCTAGAATTAAGTGGAGTAGTATATAAGCAGTTGCCTGTTGTAAATTAGAATTAGTGTTACTTTAAACCTGCGATAGTGAAGCTAAAATTATAAAAGTGATATTTAAATTAGTTTTTGTAAATAAAGTTTAAAGAAATCGGGCAATTTATAGTGGGATGAGATTAATATGGTTTTGATTTTTGAATACATAGTGCATAATTTGAATAACATGTGTTTGAGGATAGCAACATAAACCATGGTTGTAGTAGACATAAAAGAAACTGTAAATGCTTATAAGATACTTTTATGAACTATATTTCTGAGAACAAATTAGACATTTTGTCTATGTATATGAGTGAATTTTTCTAATATCGTTAGAAAAAGTTTTTTCTATAATACAAACTGTGTTTATTTTTATTTCAATTTTCGTTTATGTCTATATGTTTATATATTCTCGATTGGAATGCAATTGTTTGGATTACTAATACATGTTTTGGTCTCTTGTATTTTGGATTATATTCATACAACAGCCGTGACTTTAAATAAATATGGATAGGTGATTGAAAGTGATTTAATAATTGGTTAATGACAGGGAGTTTTAATATTATTGGTGGTAATTTTTGATTGTTTGATCGATGATAATTTATTCCATATTATGGTACTATAACGGTTATCATCTTGATCAGAATATTTATCAAAATTAATTGAGGTTTGGGTGATTTTATTATTATTGCTCAACCATGATCACCATGACCAACGGCGCAACATTTTGATTGATATTTTGTATAACGATTCATATTATTCTTATGCAACATTCGCATTGATCAAAGGCGCAACATATTTATTATTGTTATTGTGTTACTTGAATGTATGTTTTAGTTAGTATGATAGACTGAATTAAGGTGACATGAAGGGCTGTATTCTGGAAAATCATGGGGTTAGTGAAACCTTTATCTAATATTTATTAAATTTAAGTATTGTAGTTATATTGTTGAGTGTGTGTGATGATCTCAGTTTCTTCGGCCTTTGAGGTCCCTGTTCTTTGTCTTTGCTTATTTAATTCGTTTACATTATCTCATTTGCGTGTATATCTGATTATTTCTACTTAACTGGAGGAAATTACTTCTCCGACACACACGGCTGAAGTTCGCTGGAACAAAAACCTCCCTAGGCACGCAGTCCTCCGATTGCTTTCCGTTCGTGACTCACTAGAAGGTCCAATTTTCATTACATATTTCCCTATTAGCCTTAGGATAAGCCTTATTTGTTCTTAACTGCACCCTGTTTCGTTTGTTAATGTTATTTAATTGAAATTCAACTAGTGATATAGAGATGTATATTATAGATAGTGTCAAATATGAAAAAAAATTAAATTTAAATATCTTCCGTTTAGTTGAGTTATTTTTCGTTTGAGGGCACTACTCTCCATTGAGGAGAATTTGTATTTAAAAAAGAAAAATGTTTTTGACTTTTCTCTATCCAGATTCTCTATATCGATTTAATTTTTGTTAAGACAAGAAATAAAAAAAACGTGTTAAATTGGCAAAATTAAGAAAGAGGTCTTTTATTTGATAATTATTAATATTATATAGAAATTCAAAACTGAAACTTTATTAACATCAGAAATGGGATCTAAAGAAGTTCGAGAAAGAAAATGTATGGACAAAGTTGCAGTTTTGGAAATGAAGAAATTAACAACACATTTAGTTCATTATCATTACATTTGATTCATTATCAAAATGATTGATTATCGGAAACATCGTCACCACTTGATTTTCATGATCAGGTGTTTCTAAATTTCGGGTATAGTAGGGTTCCCATCGCAAATCAATATCGTGGAGCACATCCTAACCTTACTTTTCCGGCAGTTCAAAGTCCATTCCCGAATAGAAATAGAAATATAGTATGTAGCGATTTAAATTTAAGAGATTAATTGCGTCGCGAAAGGGAAATGTTAAATCGCGAGAAAATTCACTTCTTCATCTAGGACATATAGAAGTAATAATGCCCGAGTTTTATCCAAGTAAGTCTACTCTAAATACCCGACAATAGCTAAATTAAGTTGAATATTTACGCAGAATGTATAGTTGGTCGGAATTACAAACCATACACTATGCATCAATGCGAATGCGTGGTGCCTCCGTCCGATGATATCAGTGTCAAGTTCGTTATATTTTTGAGATTTAAGGACGAATTAGAAACAAATTTTATAATCGTATCGATGAAGCAGATCATCAAATAACTAATCGTCTAAAGTTGAATTCAGAAAGTTTTGAAAATTATTTTTTTTGACTTACAGCAAATACCTAATTTAGGTGATTTAAGTGATAGTGCGTTTTTTTAATATTTATAATAGCAGGAATTAGTTGTTTCGAAATTTATAAAACTAGTTAAAGCGACTAATATAAAAAAATAGTATGTGAATCTCAGTGTGGACATAATAACACAAGTAAAGTCGTTACCACACGACAAAAACTTTTAACGGAATTCTAGCAACGGTTTTCTATTTGGTTTAACGAAAATTTACTTTTTTCTGAAATTATGCAAAATGTATGGTAAATTAAAACATCTATCGTCTAAAACAAACTAAATTTATGAAAAATCAAATTTCCACCCTCATAGTTTCGTTTCGTTTCCACCCCAATCGGCATTTTTCGGAGCTTGCCGAACGAATAAGCGCGGCCGAATCGAAGAAAATAACAGAACAAAAGTTTTCGGACTCTTCAAAGGCAGGCACCTTACGAAGTCTAAAATATGTGGTAATCATCATATGAAATCGTCGTGAGCACAGGGACTAGATGGTTAAAATAAATAAATGAAAATATTTCTTATGTAAATAATGTAGCTCGAGAAAACATTCAGCAAACCAGCGAAAATGAAATTCAAAATGAATTTTATAAAAAAGTTTGGATGAATGGAAAACCAGTTGCGGCATTTATAGATTTAGGTGCTTATTGCTCTACTATTAAGGAAAGCGTAGCAACAAGTTTTGGGTTAAAGTTTTCTTTATTGGCAAAAGAACATGTGTTATTAGGTTATGGCGGTGGTAAAACTAACGCAATTGGAAAAATAAATGCAGAGTTAGTAATTGATGATGTAAAAGTGACAGCTGAGATTCTTATAGTTAAAAATAACAATCAGGAAGATAATTTAATAGAAGGTAACAAGACTATCGAGGAGCCAAATATTCAAGCAGTGAAAACTAATAAGAAGTTGAAGATAGAAATCTAAAATCCGTTAGCCAAAAGCTTGTTACGAGTGTAAATAGTTTAGAGTAGGTGTATGTAAATCGGGAGACTGACAAAAAAATGTCGAAAGATTAAAGTACGTTTTGTATTTGTATTTGTATTCGCATGAGTTCCCAAAACATATTTAAAATAATTTGGTGTCTAAAATAATTTCGCTATATGAAATTAATCTAAACAGTATACTTCCGGATAAGAGTTGGACGGAAATTTTCAATATAATTAAAGAAAATTCAGATTGTTTTGCGAAATCCCAAATAAATATAAATGCGTAAAGTTTTTTCGATTTTTTGCAAGAAAGACTGCGTGTGAAACTTCGAAATAATGAGGCATAAGCAAAATTCAAATTAAAATAAAATTCAAAATATGTTCAATGAACACAAAAATATAAACCCTATCATATTATGTTAATCAGATATTGATTTATGATTAGGTTGTACAAAGGGAGTAGAAGTGGATATTGTGTTAGAACATAATTCAACACTCGTGTTCTATAAACCGACAACCGACTACCGATGTTTAAATGGTATAACGGTCAAGAAGTCTTGTAAAAATTATCTTGGAACAAGTACTTTACTGTTACTTCGGTCTGAAAGACCTAAGTATTACATTCATGAGCTCAAAGTGAAATTCTTACCCCCCACTTTTTTTGGCATTTCTCGACGTTTTAGGACCTACTGATTCTAAAAAAGCAAAAAAAAAATGTATGTCTGTCTGTCGGTTGTTTGTCTGTTTTTTTTCTAAAAATAGGTATTCGCAAGGGACAGGTCCGAAAGGACGCTGTGTCCGATAACTGTACCGGAAGTGTGTCAAAAAAATCATTATGTGTGTCAAAAATAGCAAATTTTCAAATTTTTGGCTTAAAAAACGTTCATTTTAAGTGATTACGAGTAGGAATAGGAACATTAAATTTGGAGAAATATTGATGGTTGGGATTGGTATGTGAGATCAAAATCTAGATTATTGCATTATAAGTTTGTCAAAAAAATGTTGTCAAGTGTGTCAAAAGATTTTTATTTTTTTTTTGCCCAATTTCTTGGAAAAAAATAAAATTGTTTGTTGAAATGAAATTTTATTATTATTATTGAGAATTATGGTATTATAAGATTGTCAAAAAATGTTGTCAAGTGTGTCAAAAGAAAGGTTTTTATTTATTTTTTACCCAATTTTTTTAGAAAAAAATAAAATTAATAGTTTGTATGACATGATATTTTATTATTATTATAGAGAATTATGGCATTATAAGTTTGTCAAAAAATAATGTCAAGTGTGTCAAAAAATGATTTCATTTATTTTTTTAGCCAATTTTTTGGAACAAAAATGTAGCTGTTTTTATGACGTAAATATAATTTAATATGAAATTGGACATGGAAATTTTTGAATTTGTTATAGTTTTTGAAATATTTTTGGAATTCTGATAAAGTTTGTATTTTTGATTTTGTAATAATTTTTGCAATATTTTTAGAATTTCGGCAAAAGTTTTAATTTTTGAATTTGTAAAAATTTTTGGAATATTTTTAGAATTTTGAAAAATTTTTAATTTTTGATTTTATTATAATTTTTGGAATTTTGAAAAAATTTTCAATTTTTGATTTTGTAATAATTTTTGCAATATTTTTAGAATTATGGAAAAAGTTTGAATTTTTAAGAATTTTTGAAATATTATTGGAATTTAGAAAAAATTTAAATATAAGATTTTATTCTAATTTTTGGAATATTTTTGGAATTTTGAAAAAGTTTGATTTTATTTATTATAACAATATTTTTGGAATTTTGTTTATAATTTGCCGGCAACGTATTGATGTTTCGTGTTAATTTTGTAATAAATTTTTAAACAGAGTTTATCTCTGAATACTTGTACTTTAAGAAAGAGTTATGTTTGATATACATCGCTGCCCAAAACTAAAAACCATGTCCTCATAAAAGTTTTTTGCCGAAAACTATATCAAAATCTTTACCCAGACCGAAGTCTTGATATCTCAGAGCTGTGAGATTTCAGCCCCTCCATATTTTAATGTTTAAATTTAGGATACTACCAGATTAAGTGGCTGAAGGTTCTAGACATTAAGCTGCTTTTATGACAACAAAAGGGCATTGAACGTTCGTCCGCATGTCATTTAGTATCTCAAACGCACCAACAATCTTCCAACGGTTTATGGATAGGCTGATCCTAAAAATTAACGGATTTGCTATAGTTTAGGTGGGCGAGATTATAATTTTTAGTTCTTCTATTGAGAGCGGTTTAGAGCGGATACCTAATTATTGGACAATTATTCGAAAATATGCTTTAATGTTTAAAAAAGAAAAATGTAGGTTTATGGAAGCAGAAATAAACTTCAGTCTCCTGAGATAAATATCTGGTGAGGGTATTGACAGGTGACGATAAACTCAGATGTGTTCAACTTTTTAAGATTCCAGAATCAGTTCGGGAAATTCTGCAATTAATTAGCATTGCAAACTTCTACGGCAAATTCATTCCAAAATTTGTGATAATGGCTGAACCTTTAACCTGTCTGATGAGAAAAGAACAACAGTTTGAATAATCCGAAATCCAGCAAAGTGCATTTAAAAATATTAAAGAACTTCTATGTTTAAGTCAAGTTTCAGCTCTTTATGATTTGACAAAGGAACATGAAGTTCACACTGATGCTAGTAGTGTTGGTTTGGCATGAATTCGGTTACAAAATAAAAAAGGAAATTTAAAACCAGTTGCTTACTTTAACCGTAGGATTGCCGATTTGGAAATTCGTTGCCATAGTTATGAATAAGAAGCACTGGCCATCGTAAAAACACTCGTAAGGTTTAGAAATTTGTTATTGAGGAAAAAATTTATAGTGGTGACCGATTGTAACCCTTTTAAAACAACATCTACTAAACGAGATTTAATTCCCCATATAGGACGTTCGTGGCTTAGGCTATTGGAGTTCGATTTTAACATTAAATACAAAAATGGAAATAATATGTGCATCTCGATGCGCTCAGTAGACCACCGGTTGTTGACGCGGTCGTCAAAGAAACCGCTTTATTCAATATATTAAGAATTGATATTGAACAGGATTGGTTGGTAGTTATGCAGTCAAATTCAAAACTTCATCGGAAACAAATGCTTTTGCATGTATTTTATGTGGACTATACTTTGATCAACGAGTATATCAACGATCAACGTGTATATCGGAAATTGGGAAAAGAAAATCGTTTTGTGATTTCAAAATTTATTCGATTCAAAATATTGCATACTTATCATGACAAAAATGGTCATGTCGACTTTGAAAAAACATTAAATGTATTAAGAAAGAAATTTTGGTTTTCAGGATAAGACAATTTGTAAAAAAATATATTAAAGATATTCGAAATCCATGAACATAAAACCCACAAGAAATACATCCCCAAAACCAGTGATGAACATGTTAAGGGAATTATCATTTCATTTTGGTGTACCTACACAAATAGTATCTGATTAAGGAAGTGCAATAACGTCCAAAAAGTTTAAGTCGTACTACGAGGAAAATTGAATAGGATTGCTTCCGGAATGGTCAGAGCAAGTGGAAAAGTGAAACGTTTCAACAAAACAATTGTAGGGTTGTAAATACAACTCTTGGAGCAGAAGGTTGGCATAATTGAGATTTATTGTGAGTAAATCACGTTCAGTGGGTGATAAATAGCTGGAAAAATTCAACAATGTAATCAACAGCGCAAATTTTGACATTTGGTTTTAGTTTCAAGACCTACAAACCGAGACAAACTAGTTTAGGACTTCATGACCCGAAGACGTTAAGAATTGACGAACTAGAAAAATTAAATAAACAAGTATTGAGAAGAGTTAAGCAGACCCAAAGAAAAGATTGGATGAGCAGTTTTAAAAAACCGAATGAGTATAAGGTTGATGATTATGTAACGAAAACGTAACTAAAAAGCGTTAACTGACGAAAGTCATAAACTTCAATCGAAGTATAAGGGTGTGTGGTTGTCGATAAGTTGCATGGTGACCGGTGTCCGCCTTTTTATTAACCGCGAAAAGTTCTTTAGCTCTAATCTTAAAATCTCTTCCCGTCTGGCCGATATATTTGAACGAACAATCATCGTTGCAACTAATTTCATAGACACCAGATTTTTTTAAAGGATCAAGATCAATATTGATCAAGATCAATAGTAAACCAATTTTTAATTTGCGCAACAACAAGTGTTTTCAGTATGTTTATTCATAAAATTGCGTTAAGTGCCCATGGCAAAAAGTGTTAGTTTTAATGACTATTTTAAAACTCAAAGAAAAATAACAATACAATACTTACAATATAGAATAAACTGCTGTGATATGTTGGATTTTGATCTTGTTCTTTTTAGTTCGAATATTATCATTACAATTATAAACATGAATACAACCATCTTCCGTTCCCAGCCACATCGTTGCTTGTAGTCCATCTGACTCATCTGAATTCGAATCCTAAATTGGTAGTAAAAACAAATAAAATTAAAAATAGTATATTAATCAATATATAAGAATTAAAAAATATAAAGAACCTGATGCTGATGTTGTGGTGTAACCATTACATTTTCCACATTATTTTCTTGTGGATTTTCAGCTTCAGAATCATCACTAGAACTATCAGAATCTAATTGAATATCACTTGAATCATTTTTTAAAATAGAATTTTGTTTTTGTTTATCGGATAATGATGATGATGATGATGAAACTACATTAAGACACGGATTAACAATATTATTTTGTACATAATGGCTTGTATCTTCTATTGATATACTAACACCATGACCGGGATTTGATCTAAACATATTGGATAAAATTTTTGGAAAAATCAAAAAGATTTAAATGAAAAAAATTAACATATTTTAAGAACATGAAAAACTAAACAAATACACTTTTTTCACGAAAACATAAAAACAACAACAAGCGTTATAGTTATTAGTTTAATTTATTAATTTTAAATTATAATTAATTATACATCAAACAAACAAATAAAATGATAACATAAAATGATTAATTTCGTTTAATGGATAGTATTATGGTTTTTTTATTCTGAAGAAAATGATTTATGATTTGTTTTATTATAGCATGGAACACTCCAGGTCCAATACATATATACATCACCAGTTATCAAGCTTTACAAGCTTTATCTGAACATGCCATTATAATACAGACGTGTAGGTAAAACATAAACAAATCAACACAAACATAACGTGTTAATATAATTACTTACGATTCTAAACTAGCTGGAACGGAAGCTATACACATTATTCTTGCATTACAAACTCCATTACAGCTTGTAACAGTTGGTTCAGGAACTAAACTCATAACACAAACTTGTCCAACATATCCATCGCTATTGCATACCCAAACATCATGTTGTGGTCCTAAAGTTGCTGCAGCGCATGTAAATTGTAATCCTGCTCTAGTTTTTCGTATAGGAATTGAATTATAAAATTCTGGAATCGGATATCGTTCTAACGATGCAATTAACTTTTGTTTCGAATCGTTTAATACTTCTTCCCATTGATTTCGTTTATCAGGCTTTGAGAAAACTAACGACATATTTTGTGTTCCACTTCTGCAAATTAAACATTATTTTAATATTTAATTAAATCTTTATTATAATTATATAACTTACGTTAGGTTAACGGTTAGTTCTAATAAACATAATTGCGAATCGTTTGACTGTCGATCACATAGTTGTCTTTGAACTTCACGTTGTAAATCTCGTATCGTTTCCTCTAATGTTTGATGTGGATACTTTAAACTTGATGCGAGATCTGCGATTTGGGTCAGTTTATTACAATCTTCTGACAAATTTTCGATTTCTCTTATTATTCTTCGTAAGTTTTCATCTTTTGCTGAAATTAAAATAAAAACGAGTTATCAACCGAATTCAGCGAATTTACTAGCCGCTGTTTATCAATGAAGTAATGGCGTGAGGGAGGGAGAGAGACGATAGGAAGACGGTCACAAAATCCGGACAAAATGTGATGAAGGGAGTGTTACAAAGCTGTTTAAACCGTAAACGTTCATTTGTCTAAACAACTCTCTTCTACGCGAATTAATGCATTCAATACAACTGATCGTCTTTTTATTCATATTTTCTCTTCACCCGATCCGGAATTTTATTTTTTTTTAATTACTATCTCCTTTTATATACTGTTGGTTCATGAAACTTTCTTGATATTTAAGGTATCTTTATATTATTAAAAATGTATGATTGTATGGAAATTAACCAAAGAATTAGAAACAAATTATATTTGTTTTTTATATCGTTATTGAAAGTGAGTAAAACGAAATTAAATTAATGCACAGTTGGTCGGGAAAAAAATAGTGAAAATTGATTAATTTGTACGGATTCATTTTTGAAATTAATTTAGTCAATTAATTGACGATTCATTTTTTTTAAAGAAATCACTGTCGCTCTTGTAGTAATATCTTTTGACTAAACCCAAATAATTATCAGTTGTAATTTCCTAAGGGCGGTGATAATTCGAAATAAATTTTTGCCAAAATTTTCGAAAATACCACTTGCTTGAGGAATTTTTCCAAAAATTATGAATATTTATCAACGAACGAGGGGAATTCGTTAAGAAATTTTTTTGCCATTTTTCATTTCTTTATATATTTTTTATGAATTATACGTTGGCCTACTGTGATATCAGTTAAATATTTCAAAATTAGGCTGATAATTTTTAATATCCCAGTAGGCCAGACGTATAACTATTTGTTATTAGTATAATTCAAGGTGAAATTGAATGATGTCATTACATTTTAAAGAATTTCATTGGGTTAAATTAAAATAAAACTAAGGCAAAACATTTTCATTTTAATTGATCGGTAGTTAAGAGAAAAATTGAAAATTAATGAAAAATTAAAATTTGTAGCTTTGATTTTTTTTAAAGAAACGTGTACGTGCATACTAACATTACTGTGTTCAATAACTCAGCCTAATTAATATACGACATACGTAAAATTAAATCAGACAGAAAATTAGATCAAATTTGGGTCAAATGTGATATGTAAATACAATAAATCAGATAAATTGCCCTTTGAACTAGAATTTCAAATCATTATTTTTAGTTACATCAGATATTATATTTCTAGCTAATTCAACAATTTTATTACATCGTTTAATATATTACCAACAACTTGAATAACGACAGTCAATTTTTTTACGTCATTTAATATATTTCTAATATATCTGTGAAGATGATCTGTTAATTAAGTTTTCGAAGGAATGAGGCGTTGGATCCAGAACAAACATGGGGTGAGTGAAACATTTAAGCAATTTTTATTAAATGTAATAATTGCAGTTGTATTGGTGTTGGTGTGATGATTTCCATTTCTTCGGTCTTTTGGGTTGTCAGCGTCCCTGCTTTGTTTTGCTTATATAATTCAATTTAAACAGTCTTTTTTGCGTGCTTATTTAATTATTTGTACAGAACTAGAGGATATGTTCGAACACACATGGCTGAAGTTCATCGAATTACAACTCTACCAGGCACACAGTCCCCCGATTGCTTCCTGTGAGTAAACTACCAGGTCCAGTCTACATTGCAGGTTTAAGAAAATGATGAAGGCGAAAATCAACTGATTTGTATTTTGAAAACTCAAAATATTTGTAATTTCTTTCAAATCAAGACTGTTATTTCTAATTCTTATTACATACAGCTTTACAGCGATTTGAAGTTTACATAAAAAGCAACACTATTTTTTATTAGTAGCAATAATTATTTATTTATTGCTACTAATAAAAAATAGTGTTTATTTATTTTTTATTAGTAGCAACAAATTTGTATCATTTTTTATTACAATTATTGTTAAATACTGAGTTTTTATTTTATCATTTCTTGGCCATGTTTCTCTTGTTTGCGATATTTTTTAAAATTGTTAGAGACTTTATAAACTTTTCAGTTTTTTTCAACTAATTAGCAAAACTTATTGGTTCTGTCCCACTGTTTATTTTTATTGATCCATCATTATATGTTTTAACTTAGTCATACCTTAGTCCTTAGTACCTTAGTTAGTGACATTATATTGTATATATATGAGCAATTTCACGCAAGATCAGCAAATTTTTGGGAAATTTTGACTTGACCCCTTTTAATTTTGATTATTTTTTGTTTATAGATAGTCTTTCATAAATAAAAAATACGAGTTCTCTTAGAATTTTTTTTTGACCAGGGGTCTTCACAGGGTGCCCCTCAATTTTTTGCTATTTTGTGATGTGAGTGCATTTTGACGAGCGATTGTAGAAAAACTACGGAATCGATTTTCATAAATGATATGTCGTTGAATAGGTATTAGAACAAAGTTTTTAAAAATGTACACTGTTAATTTTTTGAAATATTTTTTAACGGTGTAACATAAGAAAAAAACGGTGTAATTGAAGAAAAGATGGCGCAACGCCATTTTTTTAAAATAAATTGAAGCTTATTTTATATCTAACAACTTGTGAAAGTTTAGTACTAGTGATATTTTTTGTTTTAAAGATAAAATTCGTTGTGCATATGACTGTCGGTAGTCAGTATTTTTGTTCTGAAGGAAAATTATAAAAATGGCGTTATAAACTAAGAGATTTTTTTTATGTTTAATATCATTTTATTATTAAATGAACTTTTTAAAATATGTATTATAAAAATTATATTTGTACAATAAAGAAAATATGAGCAATTTCAGCATAAATTCACAAAAGCGCTTATTGCTATGTACATTAAATGAAGCTTATAGGAGTTTAAAAATAAGTTTCCCGTTGTGAAAATAGGATTTACTAAATTCACGTCCCTTCGACCACAAAAATGTATAAAATTATCCCAAGAAGTTCATAATGTGTGCGTGTGTACCATACATCAAAATTTGAAACTAATGATTCAACACTCTAAGATGTCTTGGATTACTGATGCTGCTTTCCAGAATTATAAAACATTAATTGACTTTGTTTCATGTGGTGAATTAACAGAAGATTGTCATACTTTGAAGTGAAATGAATGTTTAAAAAAACTTCAACAACTGGAAGAAAGATTACTAAATGATTTTGACGTTAAAGGAATCCTTCAAGTCAAATATCAACAATGGAATACAACTGATCGATGCAATTAAAATACAATCTTTTACTTTATGATTCCATAATAACATAATACGAACATAATGCTTCCCCAGTCAAAAGTTCCTAAATAGATTTAGTTATTTATACGGCTTTTTTGTTTGCAGTCGAGACTGTCAAATTATTTTTTATAAGAGTGACAAGTGATTACTAAAAGTGATAAATAAACATTTCATTTTTTTATGCCATCTAATATAAAGAAAATAGTTGCAGAAGTGTTTTCCTATTCAAAAGAAACTTCTGTTTGTAAAATAAGTAAATCATTTTTAACAATTGTATTTATTTTATTTATTGTACTACATATATAATTTTTATAATACATATTTTAAAAAGTTCATTTAATAATAAAATATTTGATATTTAACATAAAAAAAATCTCTTAGTTTATAACGCCATTTTTATAATTTTCCTTCAGAACAAAAAAAACTGATTCCCGACAGTCATATGTACAACGAATTTTATCTTTAAAACAAAAAATATAGCTAGTCCTAAACTTTCACAAGTAGTTAGATATAAAATAAGCTTCAATTTAGTTTTAAAAAAAAGGTGTAGCGCCATCTTTTCTTCAATTACACCGTTTTTTCTTATGTTACACCGTTAAAACTTATTTCAAAAAATTAACAGTGTACATTTTTAAAAACTTTGTTCTAATACCTATTCAACGACATTTCATTTATGCAAATCGATTGAGTAGTTTTTCTACAATCGCTCATCAAAATGCACTCACATCACAAAATAGCAAAAAATTGAGGGGCACCCTGTGAAGACCCCTGTCGAAAAAAAAAATTCTAAGAGAACTCGTATTTTTTATTCATGAAATACTATCTATAAACAAAAAATAATCAAAATTAAAAGGGGTCAAGTCAAAACGATGTTGAATCTTCGTGAAAATGCTCATATAATACAAAACACAATAATTAATTCTGCAAAATTAAACAATTCATAGTTAAATAAAAGTTGTCGTTAACAAAATGTTTATTTTTTAAATTTTCTTTGTTGATATTAGTAATGTCAAAAAAATTTACGAAAAAATGCACATTTTTTTTTTATGTAAATCGGAAAAAAATTGATGTTTTTGGCTAAAAAGAACAAAATTTTTGATATACATCAATTTTTTTATGGATTTGGGTGAAAAGAATTCGACACTAAATAAAATAGGAGTCCGTTCGAATACTTAATGGGATATTAACCATTTAATATGGAATCATTAAATGAATGACAGATGAAAGCGTTCGAGAACCCGAAAATCCGATTTCATTTAATTTTGCATTCAAATAACGCCTCTTTTCATTTCATTTTAAATGCAGTAAATAGCATATTTAAGTTTCAATGAAGTTTTTTATTAAAAAAAATACCGAAACCCGTTAAATTTTGTTTTATAATTTTTAATTAATTTAGAAAATTAGGCATTACGAATTAATTGTAATATAATGAATTAAGTAATTAATTTTATCTATAATGATTAATTCTCAATTAAAAAATATAAACAAAATGGATGAAAATTTTGAAATTAGCGAGAGATAAAACCAACAGCTTTTCCAATTTGAAAATAGAGATAAAACCAACAGCTTCAATTACCAATTACATTTAACGATTGAAAATAAAATTAATTAATAAGTTTTTGCAACCAATTCAATAACCAGTCTCAAACTGTTTCCTTAAAGTTTTCGAGTTAATTATAATCTTAAAATAAAATTTGTTTTTGAAAATTCGTTTCTGTATTTAATAATTAGATATTTTGCATAGAAGTGTCAAAATTGACATTACCGACATTAAATGAAATTCGTTCGAATACTAAATGAACCTCGCGTATTTTGATTGGTTTATTAACTATTTAATGAAAATGAGACCTCATTAACTATTCGAACGCAGTCTAGGTTGTTTTGTCTCGTTCACAAAATTTAATTTTGAGGTTAATTCTCTTCCACTGATCCCGCCTAATTATAATTCCTAAAACAATGCAAATTTGTACAACGAAAATACAAATTCTTAGCTAATACTATTCCTAATCTATTTTTACAAAACATACTTTTATCGACATTTTTAATCGCTTACTTCATTTTGATATCGTACCTTTATCATGCAGTAATTGTATATACGGATAAAACAATAATTTGATAAAATAAAAACAATAGTTTTGTTGTGTTTAAAAATATTTTTTAGAAGGTATAAAAATTACATTTAGCGTTCGACATTGAGATTTGATGATAAAGGAATGTCCCTAGAGTGGAATTCACAAGGCAAAAGAAGGCTGGCAAGACATGGAGAGAGTTAAAAGCGATTGCCCCAAATAGAGTTGGATGATCCAGTCTAGTATAGACGCCCTATGCACATAAAATGCAGATAAAGAAGAAAAAAATTGAAATTCGACAGGCGCTAAAAGATTTTTGAGATAAAACAATAGCACTTTTTTAACATTTAATTCTCAATTGAATAATATTCACGCGGTTCCACTGTAGATTATTATCACTAAGTTATTTTTTATCAAATATTCACCTGATTTGAAAGAAATAATATATTTTATATTTCATTCAGTTATCACTTAAATATTACTTGTAAATAATTTAGTTGTGCACTTCGTGTTGTAAAAATGCCAGACGTCGAAACAAAATTTATTAATTCATTATTTTTAAAAAATTTAATTGAAAATCAATTTAACGAAACAAATGTTAAAATAATAAAATTTACAAAAGAATCAGCATCAGAAGATACCAACAATGTTGTACGATCATCTATGAATCGAATTTTAATTCGTTATGCATCACAGGAATCAACGGATAATATATTAAAAATTGTGGCCAAGATAAAGCCCACCAGTGGTGATTTGAAAGAGGAATTTAAACGATGTGATCTCTTTGATAAGGAAACTTTAGTTTATCAAAAAATTATTCCAGCTATGGTGGAATTGTTAAAGAAAGTTGGAGGAAAAATTGAAATTGGACCCGAGTAAGACACTTTTCATATTTTAAAATACATTTATCTAGTGTTATCGCAGATCTGGAGTTAATCGAAGTTAATTGATTTTTTTTGTCTAATCATTTAAACAGTTAACTTTTGTTATGTACGACATTCGTAGATAAAATAAAATCGATTGATAAACGTTTAGCTGCTGTTACGAATAAATATTATATTGATATATTGATATCACTATCCTTCATTTTTATTCGTTTTAACTAAAATGCATTTAAAAACTGATTTGACGTTCGTTCGGATGACATCGTCCTCCTCATGGTAAGTTGATTATTGTAGCATGAATTAACTCTAGATAATTGAGGATCTTATCAAGAGCGAATTGTTCTATTTGAGATACTCTGGATACTAAACGAAGGTTTTAGGTTTAGTATCCAGAATGGGAACAAAATAGACCACTCATTCACTCGTTGTAAATTGCACTGTACTTTGTAGTATAACTAGTGCATTTTTTCAAAAGTCAATAAAAACATTTCCCAATCCCCTGTTAATCTTATTCTAAATCTTAACTTGTTTGTTTATGCACTTCGGGCAAATAATAACATATATTGTGCTCCTAGATGCATATGGAATTTACGCTAAGAATAAGATTGGTGTTTTTAATCTCCAAAACATTTTAACTAATGTTCTTATATACCTAAAAGAAACGTAATCTAATCCTAGTTGACATAATATCTTCGAATATTCAGAGACGTTAATTTATAACTCATTATATTCAACACTAAACATGCCAAACCTTTAATAAAAAAACAATAGACCGGTAAAAAAATTTTGAAAAAATGGATGAAATGTGCATTAATTGAGCATGTTACAAAATTTCCGGCTCAAAATTGTAAAGCGACGAATATTAAAAAAACGAAGAGAAACGAAATTTATTTAGTGATAATAATAATAAACTAAATTGCTTTCGTAATATTAAATTGATGAATTTTATCTAAAATTATGTGCTAAATTTAATTTTTTTGTGAATGTAATGAAAGCAAACAACAAAAACAAACGGGCACTTTGAATAATTAATTTTGATGATTTTTTTTTTTTTTTATAAAATGTGTTGTGTAGTAGGAACTACAATATGTGTCACAATAACACATAAAAACCTTTTAAGACCAAGGTCCCACAACAACATACGTTCAGAGGTGTTGATGGACGTAAATCTTTCTTTTTTTGTTTTTTTATATTTTTTGTTAAAGAATGGAAAACTAAACAAAAAATCCTATCACTGACAAAATATGACATAGGCCAATATTTTATGATAGCATAGAGAAAATAAAAGTAAATTAAAAAGTAAATAGCAAATTACAAAAATTTGCGGAAACAAAACAAAAATGTAGTTGCCAATAATCCACCCGGTTGCATATTCCTTAAAGCCCACACATAGTTATATGAAGGCTCGTTTCCTCAAGGAAGCAATAGCGTCCCATCATCAAGGATTATTTCACAGCTAAGATTGAGGGTGCTACCGTTGACTGAATACAGTTCAACCGCCACCACCCCTAAGATGTCACCTTGGCTAGTGAAATCTCACTGCTATTGCCAGTGGTATGTGATATCTCACGTTAACTCGTATGTCAATAGCAGGGACTGGAGTACGCAGGGTTGTCACACCCGTAGATCAAAAATAAAATAAATGTTCAAAACAATCAAAACTGATCCCTCCATGCATTTAATAAAATTATTGTATGATTTTAATATTTTTTGTTGGCCTTATTTCATGTCAGTTTTCAGTTTACTGATATTTAATACCGCATTCACAGCGACATAGCAAATTAGTAGATAGTATATTATAATTTGCATCTTGGCATATTTAAAATGAGTTTAAAACGTAGATTGTAATTTGAATCGTAAGTATTTGAATCGTTTGTACTTGTAGTAAGCCTAGATATCAAATTAGTTGCAAGATTTTAAAATAAAAAGTGTTTACAGCACAGATTTAAATTACATCTACTAATTTGCTATGTCGCTGTGAATGCGGTATAAATTTATTTTTTATAATATTAACAAAATTATGGAAAATTGATATTGTTTCTTATATTTAAGTTAAGTATTTTTATTTTTTCATTTCTGATCTTTTTTTCATGTAAATTGTATCATTAAAATATGACGAAAAAATGGACGCCTCGTTTACAAATGCAATTACACACATACTTGATGTATGATTTTTATGACTAGGAGTTTCTAATACGTTATGAATATTTCCTAGGTTAATATGTTCGGTAACGTCATTACAATAAATTAATATAGCGATTGTATTTTTAAGTTATAAATTGAAAATGTATGTGTGTGATTGCACTTAACTATAAACTTGTTAATATAAAAAAAATTAATTTAAATATCAGTAAATCGACATGAAAAAAGGTAATCAAAAATATTAAAAATATATAATAATTTTTTAAATCCCCAAAATTAATTATTCAAAGTGCCCGATTGTTTTTTGTGTTTGTTGAACATAACATATTTTAGCACATAATTTGTTGAGATATGCACATAATACAGTAAACCGTTTTTAACGCGATTTATTTGTATTGCTTTATATGCAAATTATATTAAATGAGTCTTAGAAAACGAAACTTATAAAATTATGAATATAGAAAATTTATAAAATAAAAAAAATTTGAAATGAAAATTACAAAACTTTAAATATTGAAAAATTAGAATGTTAATCCATAGAATTAATTTGTAAATAAAAAGAACTGAACTTAAATAGATAGGTGAAAGTATTGAAAAACTTTTGTGAAAAACAATTGTATGGAGAATTGTCTGGGCGATTTCTGTTTCAAATCAATTGAAAAATTTCAACTTTAAAAAACTTTATCATTTCTCATCACTGATTTACAAAGTAAATAAAATTTCGTTTCTAGCGAATTATAAAGAAACTGAATTATTTTTTAGGGTTCCGTACTTTAAAAAAGTAAAAACGGTACCCTATTGGTGAGACTTCGGTGTCCGTCCGAATTTCTACATAATCAATTTACTCATAAACTGTAAGTACTATCAAGTTAAAATTTTCTAGAGTTTTTAAATGTGTTTTTCCACGCCTACTAATAACAAAAACAATTCAAATATTTGTTTTCATCTATATTTTATGAACATAGATAAGGAGATAGTAAAACAAAAGTTTTTTGTAAGGAATCGAGTTTGGTTTCAGAAAAAATTTCTTTGATTTTTCGACTGCTTAGTTTTTTTTGATACTGCCAAGAACGAGTATTGTTTATCCTGCCCCCCTCCCCCCTTTCCATCAAACTTTACGCAAGAAAAAATTTGAAAAAACTCATGGTTATGGGCAATGTTGTAAAGATTGAACGAAAACTATAGCGGTTGGCTCATCATTTGAAATGTTATTTTGAAGGGAAATTTTGAAAAAATATTATTTTTGCTCTAGTTGATGGAGTGTCATATGAAAGGTTAATTTTTTTCTAGTCTAAAACAATTTTTTTTGTAATTTTCAAAAGCGCAGTTTTTGAGTTACGGTCATTTCCGTAAAAGTTTCCTGTCCCCCTCTTAACTTCGAACATTACAAAAGAAAAAATTTGGAAAAAAATGGTTATGGGCAATGTTGTAAAGATTGAATGAAAACTATAGCGGTCATCATTTCAAATGTTATTTTGAGGGGGTTGGGGGTGGAAATTTTGAAAACAAATTATTTTTGACCTTGTTCCCCACTCAACGGGGTCAAAAATAATTTTGCTTGTCATAAACGCTTGTCAGAGACGCTGCCATAAACGTGAACAAAGATCTGAATAAAGTCGCCGACTGGGGTGACCAGAACCTTGCCAATTTCAACTCTACCAAAACACAGCTGTTGATTGTTTCCAGATTAAAAACCGAGTTCCCCAAAGATATTTTATTTAGTATGTGTGATGAACCAATACCAACCCAATCGTTTATTGGGTGTCACAGTTTCAAATGACCTACTCTGGAACGATCATGTAATGGCGATGGCAAAAAGCGCGTCTAAAAAACTCGGCCTCCTAAATAGATGCAAAAAATTTTTCACTCCATACCAATTGCTCCATGTTTATAAGTCCTATATTCGTCCCTGTATGGAGTACTGCTGTCAAGTTTGGGGTGCTGCCTCTGTTTCCATCTTGGCCCTCTTGGACTCTGTTCAAAAGCGAGCTATACGAATTGTGGGTGGTCGAACTTTGACATCAAAACTTGATTCCCTACAACATCCTCGCACTGTTGCTGACCTCGTTGTTTTTTACAAATATCGTCATCAGCAGTGCTCAGATGAAATCAGCGGCATCATGCCTCAAACTTATTCTTACCCCCGTTACACTCGGCAATCGGCTGCCGCAACCGGTGAAACGGTAAAGATCCCGCGCTGTCACACTGGCAGATCGCAGAGAGACTTCTTTGTCCGAACTGCGTACAAATGAAATAGTTTGCCGGAACACTTAGTCTCAGGTGGCTTCAACCCACAGATGTTTAAAAAAAGCGTTAATCTACACCTTAGAACGCCAGTTGTTGTGGGACCCAGGTCTAGACCTAGGTCTTAAAAGGTATTTATGTGTTGTTGTGACACATATTCTAAACCCTATTACACAACACATTTTATTAAAAAAAAAAAAAAAAAAATATGAACGGTTATTTTTTTTTCTAGTCCAAAACAATTTTTTTGTAATTTTCAAAAGCGCAGTTTTTGAGTTATGTTCAAAAATGTAAAAAAAATTTCTGCTAGCCTGCTAGCCTGCTATTAGTTTTTGGCCCCGCACAAGCCGTTATATGATTAACACAAGTCGATTTGGATAAGCTTTAAAGAAATAAAATTGCTGAAATTTTTTGTTATTATTTTTTATTCCCTTAAAGCACAAACAATGTTAGGTGGGTCATTCTTTTGTAAGTATCTAACTGTGAGATCTAGCGCGATCCATTGTAGTTGGAATAGGATTCAGGCCAGTTAAGTAGGCTAAATCACAATGCTCTAAGAGAATAGTTAAAATTTTTCCTGTGCATAATTTTGACATTTAAATCTGATTTTAAAAGCACATGTTACCTTTAATATGTGGACACTGTCGTAATTAAAGAACACGGCAGTTTCAAGAAATTTTGTATAACAAAAAGTTGTTTACATTTGAAAAACCTACAGCAGATTTCTAAAGAGCACATTTTACCCTCTGCAGATCTGATAAACAGTATTAACCGATCGAAAATAAACCAACGATTATTTTCTATTTCAGCCTAATATATTCATCTGAAGTTCCATCCGATGTTTTAATTTTCGAAGATTTAACAACACGTGGATATAGTGTAGCTGATTTAAAACACGGATTATCGTTAGACCAATCATTACTAGCTGTCGAAAAATTAGCATTTTTCCATGCAGCTAGCGTTATTTTAATGGTAACGTAAAAAACGATTAAGAAAATTAATTTTAATTTTGTTTAATAATTTAATTATAATTTTAGGCGAAAGTTGATGTTTCGATATTCGCCAACGGAACATTTCATGACGTCCACAAAGAGGGTTTAAAGTATTTTACTGAAGCATTTCGAGCATTCGTTGAAAATGGTAATGGAATTGGTATAAGCCCTGCAACACTATCAAAACTACAAACACTTTCATCAAGAATCATTGAAAAAGGAATTGAGGATTACACTTCATGTATTAACGGGTTCAAAGTATTAAATCATGGTGATTTTTGGACAGGCAATTTACTGTTTCTATTCAACAAAACAGAAGTCGTCGATGTTTTATTCCTAGATTTTCAAAATTCAGTTATTGGTTCTCCTATAATTGATTTGATTTACTTTTTAACAACATCCGTGAGTAATGATGTTCTTGTAAACCATCGTGATTTGATTGTTTATACTTATCATAAAATATTGTCAGCATTGTTGCTTAAATTCAACTATGGTGGATATGTTCCTACATTAAATGAAATCCAAGTTGAGCTATTGAAAAGAGGTGCACTGGGTAAACAATAAAACTGTATTATATTTATTACAAAATATTATCTGTATTTTTATTTATAGAAATCATCTACACGTTGACAGCAGCGCCATATCTACGTGCGTCAAAATCCAAAATTAATCCAGCCATTCAACCAGCATTATATAAGGAAGAGTTAATGAATAAGAATAAAACTGATTATAAATATATTTTTGATTCGAATAAAATTGAATTGCAAGCCCAACTGGAAAGATTCGAAAGTCTTGGACTATTAGAATGGGGAGCAAGGCCAACCAAAATACGTGGTCTTATGGGACATTTTCAACGTTAGGCATGCATCATGACTAAAATTTTTAATAATTTTGTAATATCTGTTTAATGTGATTAACAGCTTTAAGTAAAATGAGTTTAATAATTTTGCCTTTTAATTACTTAATTCGTTAATCAAAAGCACTTATAATCTCAAACGTCAATAAACTGTATAGTTATGTAATTAATGGACTATTAATTCTAAAGTGACCGATTATCAGTTTTATTTGATAACCAATATCAGAACGAAAATAAATAATTTAATCTGAATAAATAATGCATACAAGTGCTTGTTTAACTGTCACATGAATTGCCTCATTTTTATTGTGTCACGAGGAAAACAATCGGTTAATGTAATACAGAGGGAATTAATCAGTAGTTTCTTATATGATATAAGTAAACAAATAAAGTTATATGTCCTACCTTTTACTATCTCCAAATCATCCAAAGAAATTTTTGTTAGAAACTTATATTTATTTGTATCTAATGTTTGAGCGACGCTTCCTGGGCAGGATCTAGAAATAAAAAAAAACACAACATTAACAATTACAAGTAAATTGAAAGAACGCCCATTTCGCTACTACATTTATAACAATCTTGTAAGATAGAAACGCAGAGGTTGAAAGAGCTCTGTAGAGCGTTTTCGTTATTTTAGTACACACGAAGATTATTGATTAAATAATTAAATAATTATTAAATAATTCATTAAATGATTCACTATTGAATTTACTTTTCCAGCCACCAGTTAAAGATGTCGAAATTTTCGTGCAGACAAACATGACCGAAAGTCTATTTTATTCGTAGCAGAATATTTTCTTTAGCGTTTTCATTTGGTGTTATGACCTTTCCAAACCACCGAAAGTTGTTGCAGAAGAAAATCAATTGCATCGCAGCCCTAGATACACAATTAAAATCCGGTTGGTTCTAGCGCAATCCGGTTGGTCACGAATATTAAATAATTATATTAACAAAATCGACTCCCAAGTTATTGACAAATGCCTCACATGTGGGGGCACACCACATGATGTTGATCACCCATTTACATGTCCAGGAAATGCAATGGACCTGACGAAGAAAGTTCTGTGGCACCGCTCAAGGGTTAGAGCAGAGTGTCTGAATCTAGAAACGGAATCGAACAGTAGCACTTTATTAAAGCCGCTACAAGAACAAGAACATGACCTTTCTAGCGCACATAATTTTTTTTCTTCAGACTATACAAATTTAGACATCATTTTGCAATTTTTTGAGGGAGTTTGCATATCTTTTGGTTTATTCTATTCATGCTTCAAGCCATATTTATATGATTCTACTATTAGATCTAAAAGTTTACTTTCTATACCGAGTTTGTTAGTAAGATCACAAAGATTTTTGTCAAAGTTTTAGTTGATGTTTGTTATTTGAACCATCAATTTCTGAGGTTAAGATATCGTTAAGCACTTTATTAAACCAAATTTACTCCATCGAAAGGGCTTTGAACTTTGACGCAGTGATGGGGCTCAGTAGAATCAGTAATCTTAGGAGCTACAATGGTAGGGTCACCCATGCCGTTAAATCCTAGGTGAGAATCGAAGCCAAGATCAAACCCAAAACCCAAATCTAAGGTAGACACGTACGCTGATAGCTTAGCATCCTCAAGGTGCTTGATTGCTAGTACGGAACTTTGGATACCGGGCGTAATCCAGTTTCAATATAGCCGTACCACAGCACAGGGTTCTGTTGTGACGTACCTTTTTTACTCCCTAATTTCATTTAACCACTGTATGGATAACTATTTACTTAAATTTAAAAACAAGAGCGATGCTTATTTAAATTTTAAACGCATCACCTAACCCATTAAATGCTAACTCATGTTCGCCAGACTCGAAGATCGTGCCAGATTTATCAAAACATCTTTATTCAGGCAACACAATTATTAAGGTTGACGATAGTAAACCTATCTCACCAAGTTTTAGGGTATGTAAGAAATGACATACCGTAAGCCAACCACAAAAGAGTTCTCTGGCACGTCAGACTGTCGAAGGAAGAAGATCGTCAGTTCGCAAACGATTCTAATTCCGCTCCGGAATCGGCAATCTGACATGTCAGCAGATCCGAAAATCCGCCTCAATACCTTCTTGCCACAAACAGAAAGTGCAAGAGAGCACTAATACAGAAAGGCCTCTCTGAAGAGGAAGCCCCACAAGTCTGTGTCCTTCCCAAATCCTTTGACCTGGCTACCATGGTTAAAAGGGGTTACCTAAAGAGCTTGTTCTGAAGGTAGTAGATAGCAGAAGCACACAGGTACCAAGAGTAGCAAGAGGGTCCGATCTGTGGCGTTGCAAGACTCTCCATGGACATTAATATCTGGTGTCAAACACAAGTCATCTGCCAGCGACCGATCACAGCATGGGCTAGGGCACACTGCAAGCAATGTTGCGAGTACAATTGTACCTCCAACATTCAGTGATTTCGCCAAGCGTTTTAAGGTGTACATCGCTGCTAAAGACTTGCCAACAACCCTCGTGAGTTCTGAACAACTCAGCGAGCTAAAAAGACAACTCATGAATTTGGTAGTATAGCAAAAACTAGAGGTTATTGAACCTCACTTCGAAAACTCCTACCAAAAAATGGATGGTTGCTGCTTAACTGTGCCGATAATACATCGGTGGAGTGGGTTGCAAATACGATACCGAGACTCAAAGCATACCTTACAGACTACGCCAAAGAATCAACAGAGACGGTTCAAAGGCGCCTAGGTGGCCAAAATCCGGATAATAGGCCGAGACCATGGACCATCCTGAAGTACACTGTTGAGAAGGATCTCGAGATGTTGGTGTTCATTCCTGACCTAGCATCCGAGAAACATTTTAAAAGTTGCAAATTCACATTAAACTGGATGTTCGGTGCGATTCATGCAAGCATCGCAAAGTTCACAAAGCCAAACCAGCCCAAAACTGCGATAGCGAAAAAGTAGTACCCAGTTCTATCGAGAATGTGTCAGCAACTGGTAGCACTACTTCGGGGCTTTTGGTCGTAAGTGAAGAACCACTCACGTCTGCCTCTGTAATGAGCGTCTAGCTCGGAGTCTCCTAACCTGCAAATATCGACAACCAAATCTTCCTCGATCAGAGTAAAACACACACGTGTCAAACTCACCAACCTAACCCCGAACGAGCGTACTGTTGCATTCATGTGAACTAAGGCAGCACCACGCAAAGTTCATGGCCTACCAAACTGCCTCGCTGGACGACCATAGCCGTCTGGAGGAAAAGAAAATGCCTAAAGTTAGTTGCGTTCAAAATAACCTGAACAGGTCAGCAATGGCCTCAACTAATTTGAGCCGCTTTATTCAACAGGATGCTCATGATATTACAAAAAAAAAATAAAAGGTCTATCGACCAACAAAAACACACAACTAATATACTTCTCAGACCAGGAGAAATCCAGAACTGCGGTGCTCTCCAACAAAAGCTTAAAAGCATTTCTCTTAACAGAGTTCATTGGCAGAGTTTTAACAGCAGTGCAGATTGAAATTTCTCTTTCCCATAACGAAGTTCGCATGTTTAGTTTAGCATCTACGTACTTTCCACGGTACGATGAAAAAATAACACCTGCTAAGGTAAGCAGGCTTATTCAGCATTTCAAGGACAAACAATACAACCTAATCTTTGCGTGTGATTCCAATGTTAATCACACCGTGTAGGGTAGAAGCAAAATCAATACAAAAGGTGAGTCTCTGATCCAATACCTATATACAAATGACATGTTTATAGATTACAAATGATAGTTTATAGACATCTTTAATCCATCTTTAAAAACGCAATCAAAAACAAGGTCCTGGACCTAGCTCGGAGCAACCACGTAACTGAGAATTTTATTAGTAAGTGGTATTTCTCGGATCTAGCTTCTATTTCGGCTCACGCATACATATGGTTCAACATAGAATACCAAGTGGAGAGTACTATCCATTTTAGGAACCCCAGGAAGACCGACTTCTCAGCTTGAAAGAAATGCTAAACGACTTGGATTATGCATTAACACCGGCAAGACTAAACTTTTAACAACATCCAGGAATATACCTCCCGGCAATCTGAATACTGGCGACTATTTTTTTTTTTTTTTTTTAATAAAATGTGTTGTGTAGTAGGAATTACAATATGTGTCACAATAACACATAAAAACCTTTCAAGAAAAAGGTCCCACAACAACATACGTTCAAAGGTGTTGATGGACGTAAATCTTTCTTTTTTTGTTTTTTTTTATATTTTTTGTTAAGGAATGGATAACTAAACAAAAAGTCCTATCACTGACAAAATATGACATAGGCCAATATTTTATGATAGAATAGAGAAAATAAATGTAAATTAAAAAGTAAATAGCAAATTATTACAAAAACTTGCCGAAACAAAACAAAAATGTAGTTGCCAATAATCCAGCCGGTTGCATATTCCTTGATCCTGTGACGCACCGTCTTTTTTAAAGATTAAAGCCCACACATAGTTATATGAAGGCTCATTTCTTCAAGGAAGCAATAGTGTCTCATCATCAAGGATTATTTTACAGCTAAGATTGAGGGTCCTGCCGTTGACTGAATACAGTTCATCCGCCACCACCCCTAAGATGTCACCTTGGCTAGTGATATCTCACTGCTATTGCCAGTGGTATGTGATATCTCACGTTAACTCGTATGCCAACAGCAGGGACTGGAGTACGCGGGGTTGTCACACCCGTAGATCAAAAATAAAAAAAATTTCAAAACAATAAAAACTGATCCCTCCATGCGGGAAAAGTGGAACTGACAAGTGACTATGAAGTGGAACGTGTAGAAAACTTCAAATACCTCGGGTCTGTAATAACATCGTTAAATGACATGCAAGCAGATATTAAAGCCCGTGTCTCAGCCGCATACAGAGTTTTCTACGCATACTCAAAACTTTTGCGATCCAAACATCTTTCGCAGTCGTGCAAACTCACACTTTACAAAGCATTAATTCGACCTGTGCTTACCTTTGGAAGCGAAAGCTGGACACTGACTTCCTTCGATTGTAGAATTTTATCAACATTCGAGAGGAAAGTCATACGAACAATTTATGGTCCGTGTAAAGTTGCTGAAAATCTGTATAGAGTCCAAATGAATC